>CANSZD010004290.1:327500-487500 GCA_947648045.1 Beta corolliflora
ATTGCCTACATGGAGAAACTCTTGGATGTGGTGAATTGTCCGGCAAATATACGAGTGAAGTTAGCGTCATTCTACTTAGATGGACCAGCAGACATGTGGTGGAAGACCGTGAAAACTAATGCCCAACAACCCGACTTTACTTGGGATAAGTTCCTCGAGAAATTACGTGAGAGGTTTTATCCACCCGCGCTTCAGACTAAGAAGGAATGTGAATTCCTTAAACTTACGTCAGGGTAAGATGTCGATAGTGGAATACACTACAAAGTTTATCGAGTTATCCCGATTCGCACCTGATTTGGTGAAGTCTGAAAAGTTTAGGGTAACACGATTTTTCGAAGGACTGAATTTTACTTATCAGAAGAGGGTGGGACACTGTATCAATTTTCAAGAATTATATGATAGAGCATTGGAACAAGAAAGAATTAGTGAGAAAGAAAGAGAGGTGAGTAAAAGGAGGAATGTCGGGAATGACGAAGAGGAGAAAAACAAAAAGCCTCGATTTGCTCAGCCAGTTGCACGTGCACCAAACTTCCAGCAACGTACTCAACCTAAAGATCGAAGATGTTACCAATGCGGGAAGGAGCATTTGGGAAAGACTTGTGATGGAAGGAATATATGTTATGAATGTAAAAAGCCTGGACATTTTGCTAGGGATTGTCCGGAGTTGGCTAAGAAGAATGCAAGAACGTTCGGAGATGTAAAACAACAAGCTGGACCTAGCAAATTTGGAGTGGGTAATGAAAAAGGACACCAAGGAGGATCAACTTTTAATCGCAACAATCTAGGAGGATCGTTTGCAAATTCAAGATAGGTAGCTGGGAAAATGTATGCCATGGACACTGAAGGGGAGGTACAAACCGAGTTTGTTGAGAATGATAATCTGAATGCTAGGGGAAACGAGGAGACTGAACTTACTAGGGATGGAGGTAATGTAATCTCCGGAACTTTCCTAGTGAATTATGTGCCTGCATATGTTCTTTTTGATTCTGGAGCATCGAATTCATTTATATCCCCCTTGTTTCTTAAAAGATTGAATCCAATCCCAAAACAGTCAAAAATAGATTTAGCAATAGATTTTCCTGATGGCTTACGAGTCAAGTGTGAGAACTAATATAAAGAATGTTGTATAAGTGTGGCTGGTTTTAAGTTAATGGCCGAACTAGTACAATTTGATCTAGGATGTTATGACGTAATTTTGGGAATGGACTGGCTTAGTAAATATGAAGCTGTGATCAAGTGCAAAACACAGACAATCCAGTTGAAAACCCCACAAGATGATAAAATTGTGTATCAAGGAGTTACAAGGAAGCCGAAAGTGAAGGTTGTTGGTAGGCGTTTGTCGTACACTCCTAACCAAATAAAATTAACTTACTTACCCTCACAAATCAATTTATAGCGGAAGTAAGGATCGTATCCACATGGAGCAATAATACGAGTCAATAATTAACGCAAGCAAGGTCCAAATGTGCCCTAAGGGAAAAGTGATTGAAATATGGGGGGATTTGGAATAATGCACCATGAACTACAATATGCAAATTAGTAAATGAGAGATAAACACAATAGTAAAAAGCCTTGGACTCGATTAATATCCACTTCCAACTAAGTTTCCGATCATTGAACTCACAATTCTAACAAATCCTTTGATCACCTATTGCAAAGCCTAGACTTTTATCCTCTTAGATCGTGGTTAAACAAACACGATCAACGTGGTTTGAAACCTCTTACTATTACTTAACTTAAACGATTAGCACTTAAGTTCAAACCAATAGTAGCATTAAAACCGAAGAACAATAGGGTTGCCAATGCTATTTATGCAACAACATTCAAGCAACAAGTTAAGGTCTCCCTAAATTTAGCATCAATGTTCAGCATATAATGAAGAATTTAGCATGCTACCAATGAACAAGGAACAATAACAATCCGATTAAGTTCCTAATTCTACCATTAGATCGTTCACACAACAAAACTAGTAGCACTCCTAGCAATATTATGCAAATATCATGAAATCAAACATAAGACACTTAACAATAACCAATGGAGATATTAAGATAAAGAAGTTCTCACATAGACATGGTTGAAAGCTTCAATTAATCGATTCCAAGAAGATGTTTACGCTAGAATCCACATGCTAAACATTACAAATCACTAAGGAAGAGAGTGTTTGAAAACCCTAGAAAAAAAGTAGCTAAAAGTCTTCTAACCTATTTTCTCTCGTCCAATATATCCAATGAGAGAAAAAAATAACTAAACCCTCCATTTAAGATAAACAAAACGCAAGTGGGCGGTTACAGCGGGGGGTCGCGACCCGCGACAACGGTCGCGACCAGCGACGGCAGGGGATCGCGGCCCGCGATACTGATCGCGACCTGTGACAACCTTCCTGACCACGAAACTACAATGCAGCCCAACCAAGGAGGAGAAAGGGAAGAAAATGCCATGAAGAAGTGACTTGGGGGCGCTTCTAAGATGCTTGGACGCCACGCATACCAAGGAAACCAGATGCTTCGAACTCAGAACTCGGGAGACATTGACGCTAGGATGCTCGGAAGCTTCGAATGACTTGCCGCTAGGAAGCTCGGATGCATGAATGCCTTGGAGTTACGAAAGTCTTCGGAACGCAAAAGTGCATCGGAAGATGCCATAACATAAAGATGCAGTAAAAACACCAAAACTCACGACAAGACTCGATAAACTCACTAATGTCAAACCAAACCAAAAACCCGACTCTAAGCCCAAACCGACACACAAAACAACCTAAAATTCGTCTAAGATCGGCGAATAACTTAGACGCATCAAATTCCCCCACGCTTAAGTAATTGAAAAGAAAGGAACTCAACACCCCCAAGTACAAAACGCGCCAAGCTAAACAGCCCCTTATCGCTCCAACCTATAAAATGCCGACTACTACTATTCACCAACTAACCAAACCGGGATTACGCAAAAAGAAGTAAATCCCACACCAAAACCCCAAAAGATTGCTAAACAAATCACGCTCGAATCTCGAAAGGCCTCGGGAATCGAGCCTTAACAATCACCACCACAACCGACCAACCCAAAATGCTTAGAAGCTATGACGGACTCAATGACTCCCCCACGCTTAGCCTCAAGCTCAAACCGAACCACGCCAAAAGACACATGAGAGAAAAGAGCCAAAAAGAGATGTACCCTCGCCCTCAAAAAGACGCAAAACACGAGCCTAGTCTAACCCGGAACCAAAAAACTTCAATGTCGCCTCCACTTATGACGCCAACACCGTCAAATGAAAAGTAAGACATGATGATTTTTTTTTTCACTCTTTTTTTTTTTCTTCTCTCATTTTGCCTGGGAGCCCTTTCAGGTTTTCATCCTAGCATCTCTTTTTTTTTTTAACTCACAAACTCACCTGCTCATTTTTGTCCTTTTTTTTCATAGGCCGCCCTTTTGGGTTTTCGACCTATCCAGACCCCCAATTTTTGCCCGAGTCACCCGCCCTTGCGGGTTTTCAACTCAGCGGGATGTTTTTTTTTTCATCGAAATTACAAAGCAAGAAACGAAAACAAACCTAATATACAACCAATATACAATCACATTACATAATCCCCTTCCCCCACGCTCAAAACTCACATTGTCCTCAATGTGGAAAGGACAAAGAAATAAACAGAAGGAAGGGAGGAAAAAGAAGGAACCGGAGGGGCCACCGCGCTCGGCACGGCGGGCTGCCCTCCTAGCCTCTCTCTCCTGTTGGCGCGCTAGACACGCCATCTCAATGTCTGGAGTGGGGTCGGCATACCAAGCATCATGGTTCTCCGGCCCGTGAGGTGGATAGCGGGAGACAAAGAAAGTGTTCATGGCCTAGACCATGGAACCAACTGAGTACATAGTGTCCTCCAGCCCATAATACTGCTCCTGTATTTCTCTCAACTCACCCTCAAAAGTGTTAAGTTGTTCCGTGACCTGAGCCTGAAACTGGGGTGGTACAAGCTCATGTTGTTGCTGTTGATGACGAGGCGGTGCCTCGGGCACTTGGAGACCCAACTCCTCCTCTACCCCCGATCTATACTCCTCATCCGGGGGTAGGTAAAGCTGCTCATGAGTGGTATGCTCATCAATGGCCGTCCGCTCTTGCAGCAAGGCCATGTATTTCACATGGTGAGCCCCGAACAACCACACATATCGGGTCGTGCCACCCACGGTCTTGTACCAAAGCATGGACCCACTGCTCAGTTGGTGAGCATCATAAGCATTGATGCCACGATTCATATACGGTAGTGTTCCCAATGGGGTGAGGGCAGGGTTTCCTTTCGCATCTTGTGGGACCTCCACTCCTAATTGTGAGGCAAGGAGTGAAACCATACCCCCCATAGTTAGCTTACCCGAGACCTTCCTCTCTGCTGAGAGTGCTAAACAATGCTCAACCCAAATTTTTGCCCAATCAGGACACCCTTCCCCTTGTGGCGTCATGGCCCATAGACACTTAAGGTCGAATTCAGGAAGGTTGTTGGGTTCCCCATGACAAAATATTGTCATGGATAGGAGGCGGTGGACAAAGCGAAGGGCGGGGTGAGGAATAGCACTATTCTTACAACGGCTATGCCACTTGCGGTCGCCCATAATCTTGCACCAAAACACAAAGTTGTTGTAGTTCTCGGTCTCTAGGAAGTCATCATCAACCTCGTAATCCCACCCAAAAGCCGATTCAACCTCAAAGTAAGACATTTTGTATGTTTGGTCATTAAGGTGGAAGGTGATAAAGGGCCCCTATCTTCATCTCCCTCATGGTTCTCAAAAGTTCATAAGAACTCTAGAGTGTAACACTCATAGGTACGGGCTCATTTTCCAAGAAAATGAACAGGACCAACCTTATTAAGAAGGGTCTCAACAGGACGAGCAATCCCCAATTGGTCTAAAGTAAGCTTACAAGCGAACTTGGTTTCTTGAATCTGCCTCCCCGGTCTAGTTAAACAGTCTCAACGCCTTTTGGCATTTTCATTAAGGCGTTTGAATCCCATAGCGTCTATTCTAGGGGGGGGTGCTCTAGCTCTCTTGTTTTGGCTCATTTTCCTTACACAATGCTTACACTTCACACTCCCTCCACTCAACAACAACAACCACCAATTCCCAATTGAGATAACCACTCCACCAACTTCACAAGGACAAACAACCACAACCAATCAACAACCAACAAACACCAAAATAAACAACCCACAATGGCACAATATAGTTTAATTAACCAACTTCAACTCTTAGAAATAAGCAAGAGCAATATCTCAAGCAAAATCAAAGAGTGGTAAGTAATGGAGTATTATACCAAAATGTGGATGATGAGTAGCAATGGAATGAGGGATGATGATGTAGAATGCTTCTCTATGCTTCAAAGGTGAACTTCCAAGCTTCAATTGTAGTAAGAAAGGCTTAACCCAAAAGCCCCCAATTTCTAGGTTTTGAGTGTGATTGTGGAGAATTTCAGATTTTTCAAGATGAGTGAGTGAGAAGGAAGGATTGTTTGTGTGGAGAAGTAGAGGGAAGAAGGAAGGGAAACTTTAGATTTGAAAGGATGGAGGCTTGAGAGTGAATGAGAGGGTTTTGAGAGTGTGAGAGGAGTTTGAGAGTGAGGACGAGCGAAGTGTGAAAGAGTGAAGAGAGGCGAGACTCGAGAATTTAAAAAAAAAACTGAAGCTGAAATCAGTGGGGTTGTCGCGACCCGCGATACTGATCGCGAGCCGCGACCTGGGACGTTGCGAGCCGCGATATTCGTCGCTGGTCGCTACAGGGTCCCTGATCGCTCAATGGTATTATTTTTCCTTGCACATTCTTACCATTTATTGCTGCATCAACTCATCAATTAGTTCTCATTACTAATCTCTCATCTTCAGAACCAGCATTGCATCCAACCATCCTCCTCGCTCATGTCTCGTTTCTCTCTTTTTTTTTTCTTGACATCATTCAATTTGTTTTACACTCTTTCAAACTTTTTCCGACTCACAAATCTCTCACTCACACACTTCTCACATATGCAAAACACTTCTCATTCTTCAAATTCTTCGGCTTTCCTGCAAAAGCACAACCAAAAGCATAATATCCTACAAAAACGCAAAGAAAAGACGTGAAACTAATATATACATCAAGGTTCGTTTATTTAACGTCGTCGACACGACGATGCATTCCAAAGAGCCTCAACCATACTCTGGGTCACCGAGAGGAACATCCTCGACCCCTACTTGCTTGAAACCATCAAAGTACGGTTTAAGTCTTTGTCCATTTACCTTTAAAATATTCAAAGTAGCCTCGCTCATGATTTCCACGGCACCATGGGGAAACTCGCAAAACAATGAACGGCCCAATCCACCGAGAATGAAGTTTACCTGGAAATAGGCGAAGGCGGGACTAAAATAGGAGAACTTTTTGGCCAACCTTAAGTTCCTTCCGAATGATCAGCTTATCGTGCCACGCCTTTGTCTTTGCCTTATAAATCACTGCGTTCTCGTAGGACTCATTCCGGATCTCTTCCAATTCTTGGAGCTGTAGCTTCCGATGCAAACCAGCTTCATCAATAGCCATGTTGAAGCTTTTCACCGCCCAATAGGCTTTATGCTCGAGCTCAACTGGAAGATGACACAGCTTCCCAAACACCAACCGATATGGAGACATACCGATAGGCGTTTTATACGCCGTTCTATACGCCCACAATGCATCCTCCAACCGTAAACTCCAATCCTTTCTATTCGGATTCACCGTTTTCTCCAGGATATATTTGATTTCACGGTTGGACACCTCCGCTTGACCGTTTGTTTGTGGATGATATGTAGTGGAGGTCTTGTGAGTAACATGGTACTTTTTCAGCGATGCTCCTATGGTACAGTTGCAAAAGTGTGTTCCCTTATCACTAATCAATGCTCGTGGGATCCCGAACCTGCAAAAGATGTTAGACTTCACAAAATCTGCAACCACTTTAGCATCGTCAGTCCTAGTGGGCTTAGCTTCCACCTACTTTGAAACATAATCCACAGCTAATAAGATGTATGTGAACCAAAAGAGTTCGGGAAAGGCCCCATAAAATCAATGCCCCATACATCGAAGATTTCACAATATAAAACCGCATTTTGGGGCATCTCATTCCTTTGGGTGATATTTCCGACCCTTTGACAGTTATCACATGATTTACAGAAATTGAAAGCATCTCTATGAAGGCTAGGCCAATAGAAGCCGCATTCCATTACCTTTCGTGCTGTTCTTTTTGCTCCAATGTGCCCCACACAAGCATGGGAGTGGCAAAAGATGAGAATAGAGGTTACCTCTTCATCTGGAATGTATCTCCTAATAATCTGATCCGCGCAATGCTTCCATAAGTACGGGTCATCCCAAACATAGTGCTTAGCATCACTTTTGAGCTTGTCCTTCTGAGCTTTAGAGAAATGAGGAGGAAAACGGTTAGAAACAAGATAGTTTACTATATCAGCATACCATGGATGTAAACAACCAAGAGCCATAAACTGTGCGTCCGGAAACTCTTCCCGAATAGGCTCTTTCCATGGCTTTTCCGAACTTGGCTCCAAATCATAGGATGATACCAATCGGCTCAAATGATCTACTACCAGGTTCTCTGTTCCTTTCTTGTCCCTGACCTCCAAATCAAACTCACTTAAGAGTAAGATCCACCTGATCAATCTCAGCTTGGCTTCCTTCTTCATCATTAAATGGCGAAGAGCTGCATGGTCAGTATAAACAATAACTTTTGTGCCAAGCAAATAAGATCGAAATTTCTCTAAAGAAAATACAACAGCTAACAACTCCTTTTCTGTGGTGGAGTAGCTACACTGAGCCTCATTGAGGGTCATGGAGGCATAGTAAATAGCATGAGGTACCCTCCCCACTCATTGGCCTAACACCGCTCCTACGGCGTAGTCATTCGCGTCACACATGATTTCAAAAGGGAGGGACCAATCCGGGGGTAGAATAATGGGAGCTGACACTAGCCTCCCTTTTAGCTCATCAAAAGCCTTCCTGCATGCTTCATCCATCACAAAATCAACTTCCTTCTGCAACAACCTGCACAATGGAGAAGAGACCTTCGAGAAATCTTTAATGAACCTGCTGTAAAAACCTGCATGACCATGAAAAGATCGGATTTCTCGAACATTAGTTGGATAGGGTAAAGACTGAATGGTATCAATTTTGGCCTTATCAACTTCAATATCCTTCACAGAGACCACATGGCCTAAAACAATGCCTTGCTCAACCATAAAATGACATTTCTCGGAGTTTAAAGCAAGGTTAGTTTCAATACATCGTTTAAGCAACAATGTCAAATGGTCTAAGCAATTATCGAAGGAGTTTCCATGCACATTAAAGTCATCTATGAAAACTTCAACGAATTGCTCAATGTACTCTAAGCTAAATGCTTACCATACACCTTTGAAACATGGCAGGGGCGTTGCATAGCCCAAAAGACATGCGCCGGTATGCAAACGTGCCAAAGGGACACGTGAATGTGGTCTTCTCCTAGTCTTCTGGCGCAATGGCCACCTGAAAGTATCCTGAATAGTCATCTAAAAAGCAATAGAAAGCATGACCAGCTAATCTTTCGAGCATCTGGTCAATAAATGGCAAAGGAATGGTCTTTCCTAGTTACTGCATTCAGCCTACGATAGTCAATACATACACGCCACCCGTTCTGAACACGAGTAGGCACTAACTCTCCTTCCTGATTCTCAACGACAGTGACTCCAGACTTTTTAGGTACAACTTGAGTGGGACTAACCCACTTACTATCAGAAATAGGGAAGATCATACATGCTTGGAGTAGTTTTAGAATCTTAGCTTTTACCACCTCCATCATAGGTGGATTTAGCCGCCTCTGAGGCTGTCTCACCGGCTTTGCATCGTCTTCTAGTAGAATATGGTGCATGCAGGTGCTAGGGCTTATTCCCTTGATATCCGCAATCGTCCAACCAATAGCCTCTCTATGCTCCTTCAACACATCAATGAGCTTTTCTTCCTGTTCCTTGGTTAGCTTGCTCGAAATGATCACTAGCAAGGTATCTCCATCACCAAGGAATACATACTTTAAGTGCTCTGGAAGTGACTTCATCTCCACAACTGGTGCCTGCACAATAGATGGCAAAAGCTTTTCCCGAGGGACAGTCAGTGGTATCGGTCCCAAATGGGCGGGGACAATTGGAAGTGTATCATGCTCTTCCAATGCCTGCACTGTCTCCTGCAAGTTAGCGCTTAAAACATACTCAATTTCATCATCTTTCAAACTATGCTCAAGAGCCACCTGCAATTTATCTTTACCATCAATCTCAAACACGTCCTGCGAAAAAGAGTCAATCACATCTATAGAATAACATGAATGATCGTCACTCGGGAATTTCATGGAATCATAAATGTTAAACTCTACCAATTTCCATCAAATTCCATAGTCAGACATCCACTATGCACATCAATTTTAGTCCTAGCAGTTTTTAAACATGGTCGTCCTAACAAGATAGGGGTCGCATGTTTATCGTGCTCTATATCTAGGACATAAAAGTCGGCAGGAAAAATCAGCTTATCAACCTTAACTAACACGTCTTCCACTATTCCTTTAGGATAAGCATTAGAACGGTCAGCTAACTGAATCACAACACCTGTTTCGTGTAAGGTACCTAGCTTTATGGACTCGTACAAAGAATAAGGAATTACATTTATAGAAGCCCCTAAGTCTAGCATAGCCTTTGGAAACCTAGTGTTCCCAATTACACAAGGTATAGCGAACATGCCTGAATCACTACATTATGGAGGAAGTTTCTTTTGAAATATCGCAGACACATGTTCGCTAACCTTAACCTTTTGTGCTCCCCTTAGCCTTTGTTTTCTTTTGGTAGTGCACATTTTCTTAAGAAACTTTACATACCTAGGAATTTGTTTTAAAGCATCTAAAAGGGGAATGTTTACCTCACATTTACGAAAGGTTTCGTAAATGTCTTTATCGCACTCCTTTCTTCGAGTGTCTTTCAGTGCCTCTAGAAATGGTGGAACCGGCTCATAAGGTGGTGGAGGTGGTGGTTGCTTGGATTGCTCATCTGATGTAGATGACAATGGCTCGGCATCAGGCACCGGTTCATAAACAACGACCTCTTCCTCTACCTCTTTGTCTTTAACGGTCTCTTTATCATTGCCCTTTAGTTCTCTTCCACTTATTAGTGTTATGACACTTGCATTTTGTCTCGGATTAAGCTCTGTTTGAGACGGTAGCTTACCCGAATCACGAGCCTCTAATCGACCCACAGCACTCGAGACCTGACTTATTTGCTTTTCCAGATTCTTTATGCTCGAACGGGTCTCCTCCTGAAACTGAACCATATTTCCCTGCATGTTAGTAACATTTTTAGTTAAAGCATTAATCATATCCTCTGTAGACATGCTGGTACTCGGTCCCTGCGATTGGCCTTGTAGCCGAAAATGTGGAGCTCCTTGCTCCGGTGGCCTCGAATAAGGAGGTGGTGGGCGGTTATACTGCTGTGGCGGCTGCTGGTTCCCTGATGAATTCCCGTACCTCAAATTAGGATGATCCCGCCATCCCGGATTGTAGGTGCCAGAATATGGATCATATCTTTTTTGGAAACCCTGGCCCTGAAAATAGGCCGCCTTAACCTCTTCACTCGGTTCTTCTTGTAGATGAGGGCAAAAATCAGTTGGATGATTTGAAGAGCAAATTCCACACGCCTTCACTTGGTGAGTTTTCTCTTTCACTATGAATTCTCGCATCATGAATGTGAGAGCCTGCACCTGATCTTCCAACTTAGAAGAACTAGAACCCTCGGCGACCACACGTCGAATTCCAGACCTTCTACTAAACTGCCTCGACCCTTCAGCAAGCTCACTTAACAGTTCCTTAGCAGCGAGTGCAGTTTTATTCACAATGAAGCCACCACTTGCTGCATTTACCATCCTAGCATCCTCATCACACAAGCCATTATAGAAGTATAGCACCAAATCTTCCTCTGAATAACCGTGGTATGGACAGCTAGCACATAACTTCTTAAACCTCTTCCAGTACTCATAAAAAGACTCATCACCCCGTTGCTCAATGTTACTTATCTCCTTCTTCAATGTAGATGATTTAGAAGTGGGAAAGTATTTCTCGAGAAAGCTCTTTATCAATTGTGCCCAAGTGGTGATGCTGCCGGTCGGAAGGTAGTACATCCAGTCCTTTGCTGCGTCTTTTAGTGAAAAGGGGAAGGCTTTAAGCTTGAATCTATCTTCTGAAACTCCAATTGGTTTCATGCTGCTGCATACCACATGAAACTCTGACAAATGTTTATTTGGATCTTCACCATTTAGCCCATGGAATGAAGGAAGCAAATGTATCAACCTCGACTTTAGCTCAAATGTGTCCCCCACTTCCGGTTCCGTAAATGTGGTACACAAAGGTTGCTGGTCAAGGTTAGGAGCAATGAGCTCCTTTAAAGTGCGGTGCTCGACTCTGGGAGGCATCTCTTCTTCGAATTCAAACGAAAAAGGGAGCTCTCTAAAGCCTTCATGCAATTCTCTTCTCAACCTGAAAAGAGTTAGTTCTAGATCTCGATTGTACTGCAAAAGGCTCTTGGTTAGTAGCACGAGTAACAACCATAAATCACAATGCAAGCAATACAATCAAAAGGATGAAACTACACTAATTACAAACAAGTATCGCCTTGCTACCCGGCAACGACGCTAAAATTTGGTAGGCGTTTGTCGTACACCCCTAACCAAATAAAATTAACTTACTTACCCTCACAAATCAATGTATAGCGGAAGTAAGGATCGTATCCACAGGGAGCAATAATACGAGTCAATAATTAATGCAAGCAAGGTCCTAATGTGCCCTAAGGGAAAAGTGATTGAAATATGGGGGGATTTGGAATAATGCACCATGAAATTCAATATGCAAATTAGTAAATGAGAGATAAACACAATAGTAAAAAGCCTTGGACTCGATTAATATCCACTTCCAACTAAGTTTCCGATCATTGAACTCACAATTCTAACAAATCCTTTGATCACCTATTGCAAAGCCTAGACTTTTATCCTCTTAGATCGTGGTTAAACAAACACGATCAGCTAGGTTTAAAACCTCTTACTATTACTTAACTTAAACGATTAGCACTTAAGTTCAAACTAATAGTAGCCTTAAAACCGAAGAGCAATAGGGTTGCCAATGTTATTTATGCAACAACATTCAAGCAACAAGTTAAGGTCTCCCTAAATTCAGCATCAATGTTCAGCATATAATGAAGAATTTAGCATGCTACCAATGAACAAGGAACAATACCAATTCGATTAAGTTCCTAATTCTAGCATTAGATCGTTCACACAACAAAACTAGTAGCACTCCTAGCAATATTATGCAAATATCATGAAGTCAAACATAAGACACTTAACAATAACCAATGAAGATATTTAGATAAAGAAGTTCTCACATAGACATGGTTGAAAGCTTCAATTAATCGATTCCATCAAGATGTTTACGCTAGAATCCACATGCTAAACATTACAAATCACTAAGGAAGAGAGTGTTTGAAAACCCTAGAAAAAAAAAGTAGCTAAAAGTCTTCTAACCTATTTTCTCTCGTCTAATATATCCAATGAGAGAAAAAATAACTAAACCCTCCTTTTAAGGAAAACAAAACGCAAGTGGGCGGTTACAGCAGGGGGTCGCGACCCGCGACAACGATCGCGACCAGCGACAGTAGGGCATCGCGGCTCGCGATACTGATCGCGATCCGCGACAACCTTCCTGACCACGAAACTACAATGCAGCCCAACCAAGGAGGAGAAAGGGAAGAAAATGCCATGAAGAAGTGACTTGGGGGCGCTTCTAAGATGCTTGGACGTCACGCACACCAAGGAAACCCAGATGCTTCGAACTCGGAACTCAGGAGACTTTGACGCTAGGATGCTCGGAAGCTTCGAATGACTTGTCGCTAGGAAGATCGGATGCAAGAATGCCTTGGAGTTACGAAAGTCTTCAGAAGATGCCATAACATAAAGATGCAGTAAAAACACCAAAACTCACGACAAGACTCGATAAACTCACAAATGTCAAACCAAACCAAAAACCCGACTCTAAGCCCAAACTGACACACAAAGCAACCTAAAATTCGCCTAAGATCGGCGAATAACTTAGACGCATCAGTTGTGTCTGTGAAGAAGATTGCCAAGGAAGTAAGAAGAGGGAGTAATGCTTACTTGTGCCATATAATACTCACAACTGCAAGTTCCTTAAAGGTAGAGGAGATTCCGATAGTGAATGTAATACTCCGTATTTTTTAGGAGTTATTCTTTTATAAATAAGAAAATATAAAGAATAAAGTGAGAGTATTTTTACTATTATTTACAGAAAAATATAATTTGGGTAAGCCTACAGTTATAATTTAACTACACAACCTACCTTCGTACCTAATTATATTTTAATTCGGTTTTATTTTGTTTTCCAAATAAATAAAATAAGAAATAGGAATTTGATTTGGAAACAAATCCTAGCAAACATAGGTTTCCCATGCTATAAATAAGAGAGAGAGAGAGAAAAAAGGAATTAAACCCCTAACTTTTACATTATCAGCCGTTTGATTCACCCCAAGAACTTTCTCTATCCTCCTTCTCTTCTCCTCCTACGTTCTTTCTTCTTTCCTCAGTCCTCCTCTGTTCTTCTGTCGACCTTCGAGTGCTGCACAGAGGTTGTGGCCGCGCGCATCATCGACGGTCTGTGTGTGTGAGTCGAGGGTGTGCGGTGCGAGGGTCGCGCTGTACGTCGAGGGTTGTGCGAGTCGAGTGAGAGTGCGAGGCTGCAAGGGGTGCGTTAAGTGTGAAGTACGGTGCGGGGCGTGCGAAGTGCGGTGCGTGCGTGCTGTGCGTGCTGTGCGTGCGTGGGCTCGAGGGTGCGAAGCCGAGGGTCGTGGTGCGTGGGCTCGAGGCTCCGTGCGCTGTGTGCGTGCGAGGAGTCGTGGTGCATGGTGGTGTTTGCCGCTGGAATTTCGGCATCGAATCACCGGTGGTTTTCACTTCGGTAATAAAAAATATATATATTTCTTTTCCTTCCTACTTTAATTTAAGTGTAAAATCTGATTTCATTAGTTCTTATATATTTTGGATTAAGTTTGTATTATAAATAAAACATAGTAAAAGTTAAAAGAAATCAGATTTATAATTGTATTAATAGTTATTATGATGATAGTATTTCTTAATTCTGATTTTATAATATTTACATATACTAGTTTAGGTTTTTGTTGTTATGAACAAGTATAAAATAAGTTGAAGGATATCAGATTTGCAAACACTTATTAAGTCCTAAATTTGTTAGTTTCAATAGAGTTTATGAAAAGAAAGTTTAACCAACAAGAACGTTTATTTTATTATTCGAAACACTAAGTTTACATAGTTAGTTAAGCTGCTTTTTTTATTTTAATAATATCAAGGACTTAGCACTGAAATATTTCTATTATTCGATTAGGTCCCAATTTCATAAGCGGAACGTTTTAAGTAGTCAGCGAAGATTCTCCGTTACAAGGTACGTACGCGTACTAGTTCAGTTTGATATATTAGTATCATGTTTAGGTTATGATTGTCATATTGGAACCTAGAATCATGATAGGGAACTGTGGTTGATTATGGTTGTTGAGATTGTTTAATAACATGAAATCAATTGGAAATTTGTATGTACTTCATGGTTGTATGACTTGTGAAATAGAATGAATTGTTATTGGAATGCGAAATTCTATTGTATCACAAGCATGAAATGAGATGTTGGATTGGAATGCTATGATTAATAATTGTAGCAAGGATTTATAAGAGGTTGCCTAAACTAAAGGATTTTATATGATGTTATAGAAAACATATGCTTAATGTTGTATGAATGAGTATCGCTAAAAAGGATTGTTGGCAATAAACTTGTAGTCGGATTCCCTACAAGTAATGAACAATGGGGGGAGTGTGGGACTTGTTCTACACTCCTACGTAGGCCTACTGTGACGATAGTAATGTCCTTATAAATTTTGATAACTCAAGTAGGCGGAAGGTTCCATACGATCTTGGGGGTATGCATACTAAGGTGATACATGTGGAACGGAACGAAACCGTATTTACATTCCATCTAATAGACCAAGTTGTCTATTAAGGATTAAGTAGCCCGTATGATTCTAGAAAGATGACGGTGCCCGTTCGATGCCAATTAAACTATAAAAATGAAATGTAATATTATTGTAGTATCATGTCTAGGAATGTTAATTATTATTCTGTTTATGTTTGATGTATTATTTAACTGATTATGTACGTACTCAACATAGCTGATTGTTTGTTATTTGTGTTGTTTGTTGACCTGTGATGAACCATTGATATTTCAATGGGGAGCAGATTAGGTATGTTGGTGATGCTGCATGAGTTCGGGCATACGGGGGATATTTTCTGGTTTATAAACTCTTAGGTGTTTTTGTTGAACTTATAGAATTATTAATATTCTTAGTTAATGGTTTGAATAAAAGGGGTCAATGGTGATTCCCGAGTTGTAGTTTAAAGTAAACATTTTATTTCCGCTGCAATGTAGTTTTCTTAATAAAGAGTTATTAACGTTTTAATTTTAATATGCCTTGTGTTTCACCGCGGCGGTAACACTCCCAAAGTCGATGCAACGTAGTTTAGACGTGTATGGATTTTGGGGGTGTTACAGTGAAAGAATTCCCAGATGTATTTCCTGAAGAACTACCTGGATTACCCCCTAAACGTATAGTAGATTTTCACATTGATTTAGTGTCTGGAGCCACGCCTATTTCTAGAAGTCCATATCGGATGGCCCCGGCGGGGATGGTCGAATTAAATAAACAATTAGAGGAGTTGTTGCAAAAAGGATATATCAGGCCAGGTGTGTAGCCATGGGGAGCCCCTGTGCTATTTGTTCGAAAGAACCATAAAACTATGAGAATGTGTATAGATTATAGAGAGATTAATAAAATTACAGTCAAGAATAGGTACCCTCTTCCTAGAATAGATGATTTGTTTGACCAGCTAAAAGGTGCCGAAGTTTTCTCGAAGATAGATTTGAGATCAGGGTATCATCAAATGAGGATTGCTGATGAAGATATTCCTAAAACGGCGTTCCGAACAAGATACGGTCATTATGAGTTTGTGGTAATGCCTTTTGGGCTGACTAATGCCCCAGCCGCATTTATGGATTTGATGCAGAGATATTTTAAGGCTTATTTAGATCAGTTCGTAGTAGTCTTTATTAATGATATACTAGTGTATTCGAAAAATGAGAGAGACCATGAGAATCATCTAAGGATAGTATTGGACATATTGAGAGAAAAGAAATTATATGCTAAGCTAAGTAAGTGTAATTTTTGGTTATCTGAAATATCATTCTTGGGGCATGTAATTTCAAAAGAGGGAGTGATGGTTGACCCTGAAAAGATAAAGGCGATTGTTGATTGGCCAGCACCAACAAATGTTTCAGAAGTACGGAGTTTTATGGGTTTAGCAGGGTATTATAGGAGATTTTTGGATAACTTTTCAAAGAAATCCCTACCAATTACTACGTTGATGCGGAAAAATGTGAAATTTCAATGGACAGAAAAATGTGAAATAACTTTTCAGGAATTGAAGCGGAAGTTAACTAGTGCTCTAGTGTTAGCCTTACCGACTGATAAGGAGGAATACGAGATATATAGTGATGCGTCAAAGGAAGGGTTAAGTTGTGTATTGATGCAGAAAGGGAAGGTTATAGCTTATGCCTTTAGACAGTTGAGACCTCATGAGGGAAACTACCCTGTACATGACCTAGAGTTAGCTGCAGTTGTGTGTGCGTTAAAATTGTGGAGACATTATTTGTATGGCGTTCCATGTAAAATCTTCACCGATCATAAAAGTTTAAAGTACATCTTCACACAGAGAGATCTGAATATGCGACAACGAAGGTGGTTGGAATTAATCAAGGATTATGAGGTAGATATCCAATATCATCCAGGGAAGGCCAATCGAGTGGCGGACGCCTTAAGTAGAATGCCTCGAAGAATGGTGAATAAACTTATTTCTGTGCCACAAGAAATTTATGAAGATATGAGGAGATTGGATTTAGCCATTGTACAAAAAGTAGAGACCCAAGGTATCCTTAATGCGATGACTATTCAACCAACTTTGTTCGATGAAATTATACAGAAACAACAACATGACCCATTTTTGAGCAAAATAAGATGTCAAATAGAAAAAGGGGAACCTACTAATTTTTGCCTTCATAAGAATGGGAGTATTATGATTCATAATCGATGGTGTGTTCCAGATAACCGTGAGTTAAAGGATAAAATCTTAGGGGAAGCTCACAATAGCTCTTACTCCATCCATCCAGGGAGAGATAAACTGGTAAAGGACCTCAAGAAGACTTTTTGGTGGAAAGGACTTAAAATGGATGCTTCAAAGTTTGTCGCAAGATGTTTGACATGTCAAAAGATCAAATTCGATCGAGGGAAGATGCCCGGGATGCTACAACCATTACCAATGCCTGATAAGAAGTGGGACTCTGTATCTATGGATTTGATTGTAGGGTTGCCTCGCTCAAGAAAATTGAAGGACTCTATATGGGTAATTGTGGACCGACTAACAAAAACAGGTAGATTTATTGCCATGAAGACTACGTGGACGATGAAACAGATGGCAGATGCATATGTTCGAGAGATCATACGATTACATGGTACCCCACGAACTATCATCTCTGATAGGGATTCGCGGTTTCTATCCAATTTCTGGGCAAAGTTACAAGAAGCATTTGGGACACGACTACATATAAGCACAGCTTTTCATCCAGCAACTGATGGACAGAGGGAAAGAACGATTCAGACATTAGAAGACATGTTACGAGCTTGTGTGATGGAGTTTCAAGGATCATGGGAGTTCAGGATAAGATGAGAGCAGCACAAGATCGTCAAAAGAAGTACGCTAACCTAAGAAGAAGGAAGTTGGAGTTTGAGGTTGGAGATAAAGTATTTTTTAAGATCTCACCTACACGGGGAGTAAGGAGATTTGGAGTTAAAGGCAAATTAAGTCCTAAGTATATCGGTCCGTATGAGATACTGAATAGAATTGGAGAAGTAGCATATGAACTAGCTTTACCAGTAGAACTAGCCAAAGTGCATAATGTTTTCCATGTATCTCAACTAAGGAAATATGTTCATGACCCATCACATGTGTTATCCTATGAGCCACTAAAGTTAGATGAGGCGTTGGCTTATGACTAAAAACATTTACAGATATTAGATCGCCGGGAAAAAGTATTAAGACACAAAACGATCCCGCTCGTAAAAGTATTATGGTCTAACCATGGAATAGAAGAAGCCACTTGGGAAAAAGAAGCAGATATGCGAGATCAATATCCACAATTATATAAGGTAATATTTTAAGTTTCGAGGACGAAACTTCTTTTAAGAGGGGTAGAATGTAATAGCCCTAAGAAAATCCTAAACCCAAAACCCCAACTATGTGTTAAAGTATGGGATTATATTAGCAAATAAGCAAAATGCAAGCCTAACAAAGTGTTTTTCTCTTGAACTGTGTTTAAATAGTTAATTTATATGTGTTACATGAGTCATTGTTATAAGAAATGGCAAAGTATCTAAGAGTTATCATTATTAGTGGTTAAGAAAGCTTTGAGAACCAATAGATAAGTTAGAAAGCCCTTGAGATAGAGACCGTTTTATCGCATAGCAATGAACTTCCAGTTGAAAGGCCTTTTGAGATAGAATACATGCTCAAAATCTATTCAAATTGGATATATCCAATATTTGGGATGTCTTAAGGATTAAATGGTCATTCACCATCAAAATTTACGTGGCTAAATAGGGTAAATTCCTTACATAGTAAGAACTGGCCCAGCTGAAATATCAGTTCAGACCTATCCTCAAAGAATGCTTCTTAGCAGCTGCTTGAGTGTCGATCTCTTAAAGCTCTTTGCATGCATGAAAGCTAACACCTCAAGCTAACATCTCCAATAAGAATCACCCAGAAACTCCAAGAAACCGACCTCACCCAGAAGAGGTTTCCCTCCCCTGGGGGTGCCGCCAGAATCAGTCTATAAAAGACTGTTTTGGTTTTTCGATTCTTTTCTTTTAATTCTTCTTCTTCAACACCTACTTTTATTTACATACCACTATTCTAGACATAATTCCCTAGTGTTTCAAGCTTTTGGTAGAGTTTTCAAACTTTGGGAAATTGTAGAAAACTCCATAGGAACATAAAACAGATTTGCTGTAAGTACATCTTTGCATCTCTCTTGTACTTAGCTTAGTTATCTATGTTCTAAAACTTGTGTAAACTAATTCCTAGCACTTTACATATTCAAGGGAATCTATAGGAAGGGTAAACCACTTGGGATACGAAGTTTTAAGTGCACTAAGCAACCTAAATGAAGGTACACACTTAGTTTCGATTGTAACCTAGAGATTTTCCTACCTACGGTTAGATGATTGTTTCTTTCTATTTTGAAGCATGATTATGAAATAAAATCTCTAATGATATGTATAATAGTATGTGTGCTTTGAGTATATGACATGGATTTGGCATGCTATGGTTCACTTGAGATGTTATACTTATCCTAAGCTGGGCTTAAACACTAAATTGCCATGTTTATGCTTTTAAATGGAATTTGTTAAGTATATGGAATTGTATGGTAATGAAACACTAAATGTCTTGGGTTTTAATTACGGAAGCGAGGCGTGAGCATACACCCGGGTTAGGGCGGGTAGTCCCTAACTGTTACCTAACCAGGAACGGAAAATCCTGGCGGAGTAGGACATGTCCGGGTTAAGTCTTGCAAGCAGAACAGTAAAAGGTGGGGTGACGACCCTCAATAGTTTGCTACACTCGCGTTCATATCAAAAGAATGATCTTATGAAATCTCTAAGTAATTCAGCTGATTATGATTACTTGCAATTATGATGATGCGTTATCAATTAGTTTTCAAAACACACCTAAACTTGTATTTTCTATTATACAGTGTGTACTCAGCTTTGCTGATAGTGTTGTCATTTCTGTGGCCTGTCACTTGGTGGGTGGCAGATTCAAACTTTGTTGCAGGTTGGGACGAGGACATATGATGAAAGAGTTAACTTTTGTAATAGACTTTTAGTAATGTAGATTAAGTGATGATATATATATATATATATATATATATATATATATATATATATATATATATATATATATATATATATATATATATATATATATATATAAGGAATAGTAGACTAAGAACCTTGGTTATGTTTTGGTGGAAGTTGCTATAAGAACAAGTTTGTAGCTATTATGTGATGTAATTGAGCAGTGCTTTGTGATAATTCGATATTCTCTTTCTTATATGTTGAGAATGTCATGGTAGTAGCCCAAATCTTATCTTGATACGCTTCCGTTGTGATTAGACTCTGTGGATTTGGGTTAGTAGGGGTTTGGGCTGTTACAGTAAGAATCTGAAATTAAACATAGTAATTAACATAAAACTAAGAGAAGAGAGAAATAAACTCCAGAATCATATGAAGACTCAAATGAAACGCTTCTTCTCGCGCTGGCGTCCTACGGCTCTCGTCCTCTTGGTTCTGCTTCTGTATATCCCCGTGCATCGGTCAAAAACCTCTGGGCGTGTTCCTTCTGTTGTGCATCCCCCCAAGGGTTTTATTCCAATTCCCTTTTTGTATCCTGCTTCGCTGCATCCCTGGTCTTTTTGTGATGGGTTTGTCCCGCAAGAGGATCTCCTCTTTCTTTTCAATTCATGTTTGATTTCTTCCGTGGCTACCTATATGGCTAAATTATTGTTGGTCTTTTCACTCTTTTGGGCCAAGTAAAATGTTTTCCCTTTTTTTATTTGAGAAAATTAACTCAATTTTCTTTTATTCTTGGTCTGCTTACTGATTTCCTTAGTGGGCTTCAGTAGATAATTCTCCTCTACAATCTTTCTTTCCTTATTTTCTTTCTCTAATTTTCCCATAAAGGAAACCAATAGGATAATGAATAGATGGGCTCTAAAAACAAAGTATTTGTATAGTAAACACATACCACTATTATAAAAATTAAATAACCAAATTAGCAAGTATAAGTAGTAGTAGTAGAATCAAACAAGTAATTTATTGAGCGCATTTTTCATATTTTAAATCAACTTTATTACTTAAGTAACTTAACTCAGTAACTTAACTCTTAAACGTTAAAATATAAGAAGAAAACCTATTATAAGTCTCATAACTTACACCCAAAAGTAATATATAACGGAAAAAATCTCATATAAAATAGAGCATTATCATTAATATAATAGCAATAAGCAATTATGAAACTATAATATAAGATATCTAATACTGTGGAAGAGGAGAGATTATCAATAACAAAGATGAATAAAACTGAAAACTTGCAATTCAATTGATAAAAGATACCTTCAATCTGTAGAAATCAACAAACTTCGATCTATAAATCCGACATCTAAGACAAACCTGTGTTTTTCTCTCTAATATGGAATCCTAATAAGTTCTCTAATCTCTAGAATAAAAGCATAAGTCGAAAATAAAAACCATCTATTGTTTTAATAGGCACGAAACTTTACAAATTTTTCTAATCGGAATTAAATGGTGCGGGAGCACCAATGTTACTGATCCTAGAGCAAGTCCATCCGTCGAAAGGTGCGGGCGCACCTTAGTAGCTGGTGCGGGCGCACCACATCCACTGATCTTGGAAACACGAAATTGCAGGATGGTGCTGGCGCACCATGCATGGTGGCAGGTGCGGGAGCACCTATATGGCTGGTGCGGGCGCACCATGGTGGCACTGCTCAAAACTCCTCTTTTCTTCTCTTTTTGTGCGGGCAAGCTCCTCAAGACTCCCGCCTTATGCCGTATCTTCCAACTTTTAACCTCAGAAATGATCACACTTGCAATCAAAGCACGGCAAAGCATGGTGAAAGTAAATGTGCAAGAAATTCGGTCAAAATTGACCAAAAATGTAGCGAAATGTCACTGTGCTAAAAAATGATCAAGTGAATGAAATAGAAGGAGAAAGGAGAAGAAAGAGGGAAGAAAGGGGAGAAAGAGGATCAAAACAAGCTAAAAAGAGTATGTAAAGTGCGTTAGAAATGCACTTATCATCATTACATCTTACTCATTACAATTTATACTCTCATAGTAATTTAAATAAAAACGATTATAAATATTAACATTTTCGTGGGTTGGGATGGTCTAGTCCGTGGGCTGGGCTAGATTATGTGTTGGGCGCTTGGCGTTTTTGCGGCTGGTTGCCAACCGGCTTTCATGGGCTGGGCTTAAAAAAAATCAGACCGTGACCCATCCAACAATTTCACAATTTTCATGGTTCTACACCGGGTTATTCACGGGCCTGGCCCGCACGGCACATGAGGCGGGTTGGACTAGATTGGCTCGCACTGGCCACCTCTAGCGATAACAACATACTAATAAGTAATGGATGCATATAATTGACTCCCACAAACTTTGGGATGCTAAGAAGTGCTTATGAAAAATTATTCACCTTCTTTCGTAAGAGGAAGCCAGCCCTTCACATTTTACGTAGGTGTTCTCATCAAGTTTACACAACATAGATCACCCAAAGAAAGGGATATGAGTCCAAAACACATGAATCAACCTAAAAAAATAAAAACAAAGCCTTAATGATCATCATTGGTCAATTAATTCCCAAGCAATTGTGATACTAGTATGGAATAAGAATCAAGACCAAAACTTGTCGTAGACAAGAATTCACAAAGAATAATTCACCAAAACCATATAATCTAAAAATTGAAAATAAAAAAATTGTATTCTACTCCACCAAAGAAACCTACCAAACAAAAAAACAAATTGTGGCACTGTAAACGTTAACAACCACTTTATCCAATGAATCAAACCACGGAGTTTTAAATTTGCAAATGATTTTTCTAACCTATGCCACACGACATAGGTTAAGAATTTCAAGATTTCATTAAAAAATATATAATACAACAAGATGCTATTAGGAATAATAAATAAGGATAGATACTTAAGATAAAGATAATCATGTAATATTTTAAAGTTTGGTTGGATTTTGAAATGAAAACTTCTTGTATAATGATATCTTATATAAGTTTTTTAACACTCTTAATCTATGCCTTGTAGCATAGGTTAGAAAAATCCATTTGGAAATAGCAAGTCTTGAAAACATTTCAGCCGATTTACGAAAGAATAGTATCAAACCAAACACCAACCAATCTAATATAAAAAAGGCTCATGACACCACTTGTTAGATTTAATCCATACTAAATACTTTCATATTAGATTAATTGGTAAAATAAAATTGAAGAAGCGCACCTTGTTCAATCGGTTTGATGAGTGATGAGCTTTGAATCTTCTAACTTTATATTATCTTAGCTTCCTTAATAGTCCCTCCAGTTTGTATAATTAGTTTACCCGTTTTGACTTTTGACACTATTCACATACATGACTTTGATTTTCTCTTGTGATTTGTTCTTAAGGAAAGATATAGTCATGTGAGATCTTGTTATATTCGTCTCAATGTGTATTATCCAAATATCAACTTTTTATAATTATTGCTTATTAGTAATTAAAGATATTAAGGTTCAACTTAGTGTCTCGACAAATGTGCCCCAAATAAAAGAGTAAACTAATAAAAATCGAAGGGAGTATTCAAATGATGATGGGTATGTTGGTCAAAGAGAACATGCAACATATGAATTGGGAACCATAACCCTAACCCTGACACCTATATATATAGAGTATAATCTATGTCTCCTATTTACCCCATCATAAAATAAGAGATTGAAGTGGGTTTCTATACATATTAGCCCACAATAATTTAGATGCCATAAAAGCACAATATATATCCAATCACTTTTGTGGGCCACCTCGAGGATATTTTTTAGGAATAATTGTTTTAAATAAGTCAACCTTTGCGTGGTCTTCCAATTTCAAGTCTAACTTTTAATTATCTCTGATTGAGTTAGGCTTGTAGGGCTATTTTCTTCTATTGAGTTTTAACCTGTTTGTGACCTATTTAGTAGGTTACATGTGCCACGTGTCGCCATATGATTGGTTTGCTATTTTTTTTGTTTTATTTTCTCTCTACTCATCTTTCTCTTCCCTCTCCCTTAGGACCACCCCACACCCACCCCCCACCCCCTCCCCTCCCCGCCCCCTGCACCCCCACTAGCAGCGTCCCCCCACCCCTCCCCTCCCTCGCCCCTTTCCCCCCGCACCCCCACCGGCCGGCGTCCCCCCCCCCCACTCCTCCCCTCCCCCTACCCCTGCAGCGTTTCCACCAGCAAGCACCCCCCACCCCCCACCCCTCCCCCCACCCCCCCCACCAGCACCCCCCCTCCCCCCCCCCACGCAGCCCCCCGCGCCTCCCCCTCCCTCACTCTCGCGACGCACCACTCGTCCCCGTCCCTCCTCCCTCACTCTCGCCGGCGGCCGCAGTCGTAGTCCTTCAAATCGGCGCGACGGCTTCTTCGATTCTCCGTTTGGGAATGATTTCCCGGCTCACCTCGACCTATGCCGCCTCCTCCGTTTCTTTCGGGGGCGAAACCGGGGTGGGAGAGGAGGCGCGGGATTCGATTCGAAGGGGTGGGGGGGGGGAGGCGCGGTCGAAGGGGGGGGTGGGGGAGGGGGGAGCGGCGGGGGAGGGGGGGGGAGGGGGAGGCGCGAGATTCGAAGGGGGACGGGGGGGGTGGTGGGGCCGGTGTTGTTGTGGGTGGGGTGGGGATGGTGTTGTTGTGGGTTAATGGGTGGTTTTCGTTTTTGGGTGGGTAAATGGGTGGGTTTTCAGTTTTGGGTGGGTTAATGGGTGTGTTTTCAGTTTTTGGGTGGGTTAATGGGTGGGTTAATTGGTAAACTTTTTTATTTACCAATTTATCAGGTTACCGGTCATTTATCCTAATTAAAGTTAATGGTGCTACAAATTTGACTTGATTAGGAATAATCAAAAGTTAGACTTGAAATTGGAAGACCACGCAAAGGTTGACTTAATTAAAACAATTTTTCCTATTTTTTATTCACATGTAAATCCATATGATGATCAATATAATCTTCATGGAGATAACCAAGCCCTTTAGCTGATAAGTTATTCTCTCACCTAAGAAGTCTCATCTCTAGTGCGATGCTAGGGTTTGAGTAGTAGTGTTGGGTATCTAACAGGAAGTCTCGATCCGAGTCTTGAATCCCTCATGGGATTGGTGGTCAGCCCCATGGTTGATGAAATTACATCAAAGTGCACATCTTTAACAATTACCGAAGCTGGGAGCACAATTATTGAGTTCGATGATGATCCCAATAATACGGATGAAACAGGGATTTGCTTATCATTGGTAGGCAAAGTATTGACTAATAGATCCTATAATTTTGAAGCTATGAAGAAGACGATAAATCAAATATGGTCGATTTCGAAAGGAGCTCTATTTAGGGAGATAGAAAATGATCTCTTCGTGGTCCAATTTGCGATGTTGAGGGACAAAAACAAGGTGTTGGCTGGGAAACCTTAGACCTTTGACAATAACTTGGTGCTCCTCAATGAGATCGATGGTGGTGCACAACCATCGAAGATCACCCTAACACATTGCCCTTTTTGGGTGCGTTTATATAACCTCCCTATGGGTAGTAGGACTGAGAGGAGGATTCGGTTGCTTGGGGGAGGAATTGGAGAAGTTATGGAGGTCGATTTTGATGGGATAGGTTGGGATAAATCTGCTAGATTTAAGGTTCTTATTGATGTAACGAAACCCCTTAGGCGTGTTCAACAAATTCGAACCAAGAACGGAAGCCTGGCGATAATCGAAATTAAATATGAGAGGTTGCCGAATTTTTGTTATGCTTGTGGCTTGTTAGGGCTTATAGAGAGAGATTGCTTGAACATCTCAGAAGAAGAGAGGGAGGGTGAGAAGAGTTGGGGTTCATAGCTGAGGGCCTCTCCTCGTCGTGGCCGCATTAGAATGGAAGAAGAGGCGAAGGCTTTTAAGAGCTGTGCACGTAACATCAAATTCTCACCTGTTGCTGCTGAAGGTGGGAAGGAAGGGGCGAAAGAATTGGCCCCTACACAGTCCAGCCCTATGGCTACGTGTTTGAAGACCCCTATGGTTGACAACTCTCGAAGCATCGAGGGTGAAAAACTTGAGACAGGCGCTGGGTAAACTCCCCATACTCATCACCTGGTATGTACATCCGCCCCTTTGACTTTCTCTGTTGGGTGCAAATCACCAAAAAAAGCCTAAAACACTTAAAGTTGCTGCACGAAATAAAGTAACCGAGAAGAAAGTTCCCACCCAGGTTGAAGTATGTTGTTTAAATAGTGAGATAATCCTAAACTCTGGCTTAAAAAGAAAGCAATCTGATGACATGTTACTTGATGATGATGTTGATGTTAATGGGAGCTAAAAGAAGAGTAAGAGTAATGAGTCTAATAATGGCAGTTGTGAACATTCTGTCGAGGCGGAGGTTGGCGTGCACCAACCCCTCCCGGCATTATGAATATTTTATGTTGGAACTGCAGGGGTATGGGCAACCCCTGGACAGTTCGAAGGCTCTGGAAATGGAGTACTCTTTATGCCCCTGATCTAGTATTTATCTATGAAACTATGATCTGTAAAGCTATTGTAGATAGAGTTAAGGATAATATTAGTTACTCCAATTCTGTTGGAGTAGCAAGTACAAATAGATCGGGAGGATTGTGTTTGTATTAGCAGGAGGATAGAGTGCAGTTCGATCTTATTTCGTTCTCTAGTCACCATATATGTGGTGATGTCACAAAAGGTGTTTCTACTTGGAGGTTTGTTGGTGTGTATGGATGGGCGGATTCGGGAAGTAAATATCGTACTTGGGAGCTCATTAACCAGATTTGTGAAGAAGCTACTATTCCTGTCTTACTGGGAGGGGACTTTAATGAAATTATGGCTCATGATGAAAAGAAAGGTGGGTCTGATAGAGAAAGGCGAGAAGTGGAAAATTTCAGTGAGATTTTGAATAAATGGATGTTGCGTGACCTTGGCTATGTGGGGCAATGGTGGACGTGGGAGAGGGGAAGAAATGTGGATACTTGTGGCTCGATAGATGTATTGCTTCTCCAAATTGGACTACTCTTTTTCCCCAAGCTACCGTGGAGCACTTGTTACGTTATAACTCGGACCACTCACCCATTTTACTTAAACTTGAGCAAAGAACCCACAAGGAAAGAAGAAAGGACCAAGCTTCAAATTTGAAACGGCTTGGCTTTTTTATGATACTTGTGAGCAAGCTGTCCGTGAAGCTTGGAGTGAAAATGTAGAGGGCTCGGTGATTCATAAACTGGATAGGGTGGGGCGCAAGTTGCAAGTATGGAGTCAAGGGAAGTATGACAAGTTGGGGAAGCAAATTGAGAGGGCCGAAAAAGCTTTGAAGAATGCCAACAACAAGAGATTTCGGCAGCTAGTTGTGAGGAGTGTGGAAGATTGGAGAGCACTCTAGATGACCTTCACCGCAAACATGAGGCATATTGGTATCTTCGATCTCAGGTGCTTGAGGTCAAAGATGGTGATAGAAATACTAGTTATTTCCATCACAAAGCATCACAGCGCAAGCGCAGGAATTAGATTGAGGGGCTTTTTGATGAAGAAGGGGTGTGGCAACAAGATGATGATAAATTGGAAGAACTGATAGGAGGCTACTATGAGAAATTTTTCAGCTCGGAAAATCCTTCACCGGTGCAGTTACAAAAGGTCCTTAAACACATGCCAAGTTCGGTTACTCCTGAGTTCAATGCGAGTCTATTGAAGCCTTATTCTAAGGAGGAAATACATGCAGCGCTACTTCAGATGCATCCGTGCAAGGCCCCGGGGCCTGATGGTATGCACGCTATTTTTTATCAGAGATTTTTTCATATTGTAGGGAATGATGTAACGGAGTATGTTAGTAATATTTTACATGGTTTATCACCTCCAGATCATGTTAATAATACTAATATAGTTTTAATCTGGAAAGTTAAATCCCCGACCTCTATGGTAGAGTTTAGACCTATTAGTTTGTGCAATGTATTGTATAAACTTGTGAAAAAAACTCTTGTGATGCGCTTGAAACATTTTCTTACTCATGTGGTGACGGAAAATCAGAGTGCTTTTGTGCCAGGGCGCCTGATAACTGATAATGCTCTTATTGCTCTTGAGTTATTCCATACTATGAAGAAAAGGAGTAAGGGGCGCAGAGGTACAATAGCCTTGAAGCTGGATATGAGCAAGGCATATGATAGAGTGGAGTGGGGCTTTCTCAGAAAACTTCTTCTCACCATGGGATTTGATAGCAGATGGGTTAATCTAATGATGACATGTGTTTCATCTGTGTCATACTCTTTTCTCCTGAATGGAAGAGTACGTGGAGCGGTGACCCCCTCTCGGGGTCTCAGACAGGGGGACCCTCTCTCTCCCTACCTTTTTATTCTAGTTGCTGATGCTTTCTCTCATATGTTACAGAGCCATGTTCATGAGAGAAAGTTACATGGAGCTAAGGCGAGCCGCAATGGCCCGAAAATTTCTCATCTTCTTTTTGCAGATGACAGTCTTCTTTTTGATAGAACCAACCGACAAGAATGCAGAACTATTGTTGATATTCTCAACCAGTATGAACAAGCATTCGGGCAGAAAATTAATTATGAAAAGTCGGAGGTGTCTTTCAGCAAAGGTGTTAGTACTGAAATTAAAGAAAAGTTGATGGGTGTTCTTAACATGCGGCAAGTTGACAGACATAGCAAATATTTAGGCTTTTCTATTGTGGTGGGAAGGTCCAAAAAAGTGATGTTTGAAGCTCTCATGGATCGTATCTGGAAGAAACTGCAGGGATGGAAAGAGAAACTCTTGTCTCGAGCTGGCAAAGAAATCCTCCTGAAATCAGTAATACAAGCTATCCCAACATATTTGATGGGAGTTTACAAACTCCCTGGCTCGGTTGTTGACAGAATTAGCTCGACCATGACAAAATTCTTTTGGGGCCAAACTGGTACAGCACAGAAAATTCACTGGAGAAACTGAGAAGCTATGTGTACTCCTAAATTTTAGAAGGCATGGGTTTCAAGGACTTGAGAATTTTTAATGATGCTTTACTTGGCAGGCAGGCATGGAGATTAGTTCAGCGTCCCGAGTCTCTGATGGGGCGTGTGATGCAGGCCAAATAATACCCAAATAGGTTTTCTCGATGCTTCATTGGGGTGTGCGGGAAGTTATTCTTGGAGTATTATATGGAGTGCGAAGGCGTTGGTCAAGGAGGGGGTGTTATGGCGCATTGGTGATGGAAAGCAGGTAAACATATGGCATGATCCTTGGGTAGTGGGAGAGGAAGGTAGATTCATTACGAGCCCTCAAGTTGAAGATGTTACTCATTTTAGTGAGCTTATTGATATGTCGACAATGGAATGGAACTCGAAATTACTCTCACTCCATTTTCATGAGCGATATCAACAACGGATTCTATCAATTCCCCTAAGTTTACGAGCCCCCGATGACTCTTTAACTTGGGCATTCTCCAAGGATGGCTTATACTCCACCAAAACAACATATATGCTAGGCAAGGGGGGTGATTTAGACACATTTCATGTGGCATGGATGGAGATTTGGGGGATGGAAGTGTCCCCGAAAGTCAAGCATTTCTTGTGGCGTGTGTGTGGAAACACTCTTCCAACTCGTGCGCTCCTTCGCCATCGACATTTGTTGGCCGAGGCAACCTGTCCATGGTGCGGTACTAATAATGAAACGAGCATTCATGCTCTGGTTCTATGCCCGTGTGTTCATGATTTATGGGAAGAGAGTGGCTGTAAAAAATTGGTTGAAGATGTTGATGAGAACTAGTGTGATGTGATGGTGAAGTGAAAGGAGTATGATGCGAATTTGAGGTAACGTGCAGCAATATTGGTGTGGAGTATATGGCTCGAAAGAAACACCAAAGTGTTTGAAGGTAAAATGACCCCCAATGCTGTAATTTTGGCTTGAGTTGATCGTCTAGTGCTCAAGCACAACACCTACACACCAAACAAGTCTACGCAGTTAATGTTCCCCGCCAACCGAGCAGCTTGAATTTTTGGAGCACACCACCTGAGGGTGTTGTCAAACTGAATGCCGACGCATCTTTGGTGACAGAGGGGTGGGTTGGTATGGGTGTGGTGGCGAGGGATGATAAAGAAGTTTTGTTTGCGGCAACGCGTCGGGTTCGCGCTTGGTGGCCCCCGGAGATTGAGGAGAGTAAAGCACTTCTTTTTGCCATTAAACTTGCAAGGAGACATGGTTTTGTCAACATCATTCTGGAGTCGGATAGTCAAGTGTTGGTGAAGCGTCTTTCAAAAGCTGTAGTTTATTATTCTGATTTTGATAGTGTGTTAGAGGACATTCTTTCTCTTAGTTGTTGTTTTAATTCTGTTAAGTGGTCACATGTCAAGAGAGGTGGGAACTTTGTAGCCCATTATCTTGCAAAGTTAGTTCCTTTTGGTGTTGAACAAACATGGGAAAATCACTGCCCTGCAGAGGTAGCTCCCTATGTACTTTCGGATGTTTTGTCGATGAGTTAATATGACATGTTTGTTTTCCCCTAAAAAAAATGTAAATCCATATGATTATTTTCCAATAAGATAAGCATCTAACAAACAAAATATCCTCAACGGATTCATGGACTAATCAGTATTTGATGACAGCATTTAACAAACAAAATATGCTAAACAGACTCATGGAATAGTCAGTATTTGATTACAACATCTACAAACAGAATATCCTCAACAGATTCATGGACTATTCAATATTTGATTACAAGATTACAACACCCTTTCTAGTTCCTTCCAAGTTCCAATACGTGGTGAATCATTAGATAGTTTAACAATCAATTTTTTTTGCAGAAAGCAAAAAAACATTAACAAAATAAATAAACTTAAACTTAATTAAACAAAATGTGAAATCAACCAAAAACCTAAACCAACCTTCACTGCAAATGGTGGTAAATTATATAAGTAGCTTGACCATAGATATTCTTTCAGAGTGAATACTCCACGCGACTCTCCAACACATCGAGCTCTTGTAAAAGTCAGATCGGTTAATGCTTCATCTAATTGATATGTGGTCCTTGTACATCAGGGCAAGTTATTCAACATTTAGAATTTTATTATTATCTGAACATCCTTACATAAGCTGTTGTTAACATTATCCGTGATAGTCTTTTGAGTCATATCCTTCCATTTTGGAGGATAAGCCATCCAGTGATTGTAGACACATAATCGTGTCTCCCCATGTTAATACCCAATGATTAAACATATCGTCATCCTAATTGGTTAGATCCAAATGAGAGCAATCCAACAAGCCAAGCTCAAAATCGTTTTATAAATATAAAGTCTATTTATTTATCTATTTATTCCAAACCCAATTTTAAAATCCTAATTAATTATTCATGATGATTAATTGTATTTTTAAAACCCATTCTCGAAAAGCCCAATTAATTATTCGTGATAATTAAATAAATATTTTCTGAACAAAAATATATTATGAAATCGAATTTTTTTATTCCTTTATATAATTTATTTCAGAATCCAAAAGATATGATTAATCAAAGATAAAAAATAATCTTTGAATTTTGGATAACAAACAAAATCCGGTCATCATATCTGGGGTTGTGCGTCAAGCGCACCAGGATGCGTCTAGCGCACCAGGATGCACGAGCGCAACATCGAGACAGTCAGCAAAACATATTAAGTAGAGGCCAGTAATGGGAAAATTTGATTCCTGATCATATTCGTACCCTCACACCAGAATTCAATCAATGATTCATTGACTAATTATGAAGTCATAACAGGGAAATATACATTGGATAAGTCCCTAAGAAGTCCCTATGGTTTCCCAAAAATCCACTTAGGTTTATGAGGCTTTGTTTAAAGACTTGTGGGCGACTTCATTTTCAAAACGTTTTAAAACAAAAACCTTTACAATGAGGTAGTCAATTACGCACTCATCCCGTGTAGGCAACAAAAATATGCCTATAGTGATATAAGAAGTAAAGGGGTGTCGTTTTGAGTAGTTTAGAATCATCAAGACTTAAACCACAGAGAAAGAGTAAAGTTTCCAATAGTATATTTGGTAAGACCCATATTTGAGGCAGGGCATTTTCACGCGCTAATGGTAATGTTGTCCCTTATACGTAGTATCCCTAATTTGATTGTCAATTTGATCCAAGTAAAGTTAAGGGGTTTAAATGCGTAATTCATAGTTTATCAAATTATCTTTGACTAGGGCTAGCGGTGTCTATTAGTCCAGGAACGAACCAAGGACCGACAAAATCTTGAAATTTCCAAAAATGAAGCGATTGCTAGAAAAAAGTTGGACCGTTTTTTATTAATTTATTTTTACTTCAAAAAAATCATCATTTTTTAGGTTTACAATCAAATATTATTTAGTATTTGAGAACTATAGTTATTATATAATATAATAATTATTGTTGGATGTATTTTTTATAAAAGTTAGATAAAAATAAATAGCTAAATACAAATTTTATATAAAAATTATTTTTAAAAGAAAGAAAATCAGTCCAACTGATTTGGACGGTAAAATCGAAACATCAAAAAATTTGGAACGAACTATTTTTTTTTAGGTTTATTTGGACTGAAAGATGAACACTACTAATTTAGGCCCTAATTTGTAGGTTTGTCCTTACGCCACTAGGAACTCGAAAATGGGACTATACTTGATGAAATTTAATGGTTAAATGGGATGATTCTAATCCGACCATCCTGTAATATACCCAGTAAGAATGTCGAAAAGTTGTAAAGGTGTACAAATAGGATTTGTGAAAGCATAGTGATTGAAAGCATCAAAGTCGGGTTCATTTTCGATCTCGTTCAGTTGAAGTGGAAGATTATTCAGATAAACCATTTCCACTGCCGCTGTTGAGCTCAATCGAAGAATGTAGGCCTAAAATTTCTGTTAGTTGATATAGAAGCAAAATTTATTTATTTAGCCTTAGGTCCATCGTGTTTGCTAGAAACAGGACCTAATTAAGATTTCTGGAGTATCCCAATTAACAAGCAAAATCCATTATAAAGCCCAAAAAAATAACTAAGAGCCACATGTGCATGAGTTAAAAAGACATGCGTCATATTAGAGTGAAATCAGAAGGACACATGGTTGTAGGCTTTTTTTAATTGCCTACGGGAGACGAGCGCACATTTGACTACCTTATTGTAAAGGAATTTAGTTTTGGAATACATTTTGAAAAATAAGTCCCCAACAAGTCCTTAAAGGAAGACTCATAAACCTAATTGGATTTTTGAGAAACCATTGGGACATCTTTGGGATATATCTAATGTAAAATTCACCGTCATGACTTCATAATTGGTCAATGAACCTAGATTGAGTTTGAGGGTGAGAGTAACGAATATGATTAGGAATCAAATTCGGCCATTGCTGGCCTCTACTTGATACAATTCATGTTCGAATTTTATGCTAAACAAACAACCACACAACATGTTCATGCATTCTAAAATTAATCTATGATGGTTCATTAAATACAAAAGACTAATTTTTGGTGACATGTTATTTATGCAATCAAATTTCAGGGATCCTAAATCAATTGGCATGCATATGAATATGATATAGAAATATAAAAGAATAGTAAATAAGAGGTTTAGAGATGTAGAATATACAAAAAGCATGCACTCTTTAAGGATCTACATCATGAAAAGCAGATTGTTAGTATAATAAAAAATAAATTGGAATTGACCATCAGGAATTATACGTTTGTCGCCTGGGTCATGAATAATGATCCGCAGGAGGAGCAATCTTGAAGCATGAATGGAGATTTAATGAACGTGTTTGATTGTGTGTTTGTAGTGCTTGAGAGAGTATTTGGAGTGATTTTTGTTGTGGGAAGCATAGGATAAGTTAGTTGGAAAGTGTGTTGAAAATCGAGTGAAAACAAGGACTATTTATAGGGAAAACATAAGAAACCTGTTATTTCACTAGGAACAATACAAGAAGGGAAATATTTTTCAAAATTAACCCATCATCTTTTCCTAATAAAAGATAAAAACAAGGGGTTCCTTTCAAAAACCAATTTCAGAAATTCTAAGCCCATTCCAAATAACTTCATTTAATACAATCCAATCAATCCAACCCACTTGCATTAATTCTAGGCCCATATGCATTAGAGTCCAGTTTGCATTCATATTAGGTCCTTCTAAATTTGAGTCCATGCATTCATATTAGGCCCGCTAGCATTAGAGTTCATCTTAGGCCCATATATATAAGTCTAGTTCAACTCAAATCTAGGCCCATTTGCATCTTTATGTGAACCCTAGTTTATGTCAAACCCAGTCCAAGTCTAATCCCAGTCTATTCCATTCTAAGTCCAATCCTAGTCCATCTCCAATGTCAAGCCCATGTGCATCTCCTCGTCTAAGTCAAACCTATAGGTAAATCCACTCCTCTCTAAGTCCATAATGGCCCAAATCCCTTAAGTCTTGCGCAGCTGGTCCTTCCATAGATCCATAACTACCCAAATCCTCAAGTTTAGCGAAGCTACTCATCCCTGTAAGACCATAATGGCAATCCTAAGTCTAGCGAAGCTAGTATTCCATAAGTCCACATAGGCAATTTTTGAGTTTTGCCTGCTTAGTCTAATGTAAGTTCCGAAGTCTAGTTGTCTAGCCTCCTTGCTCACCCGTAAGTTCAAAGTCTAGTTGACTAGCCTGCTTGCCTTAAGTTAAGAGTCTAGTCTCCCATATTGTCCAGCCTTCCTTAAAGTCTAGCCTGCTTGCTCACCCGTAAGTTTAAAGTCTAGTCTCTCCTATCATCACCAAAGCCAGTCGTGGAATCCAGTCTGCTTGCATAGTCCAGTCCAGTCCAGTCCATGTCAACATTTGCATATAGTTAGGCCCATGTCGCCATCATAACCATAATCATACCCATTTCTAATCATTTCCCATTCCCATTTCCACTTTCATCTTCATTTCTCACCTCTCATTTCCATTTTCATTTCTCCATCCCTCATTTCCATTTCTCATTTCGAAAACATCATTTCTTAAAATTTACGAGGTCCATTCGATTTCTGTTCAGGACCAGTCGTGAGATTATAACTTGGGAACGCCCGACAGAGAGGATACAAGGTCAACCTACTCCCAAACTCGTCAAACGAGTTCTCACCTTTTTAGACGCGTCTTCCGAAACTTCTTAAACATCATCCGAGATGGGGGACACTAACGAACAGCTCAGTGCCATCATGGCTCAACTTCAACTAATGAACTCTCGTCTTGAGGAACAAGACAAAGGGATCAAAGCACTGATAGAAAAGCTGATAACTAAGGAATAAGAGCATGATGACACTCCACCACCACCACCACCTCCTATCAAGACCGAGACAGAATTGAGGTTTGAAAAACTCAAGCAATTGATCCAGTCAATTCCTGCACTTGAGAGTCAGGCTCATTGATCCTGAACTAAGGGAAAAGCTCCCTAAAAAGGTAACATTGGGTGGCCTCCCAAAATTCAAGGGGGTCGAAGACCCAGATGATCACTGGAGAGCCTTTTCTATCTCTATGGCTCTCAAGGGCATGAGCAAAGACATGTTTGCTTATGTCCTTCCCTTAACCTTGGATGCACATCCATCCAAGTGGTTCAGGTCACTGAATAAGACCAAACTGAATTATTGGGACTACATCAGAGAAGAGCTCCACAAACAATACATATACAATACTCAGCTTCCCATTGGCCTTCGTGAGTTGGAGTTAAGTAAACAAAACTCCAACGAAGACTTTGTTACCTTCCTTAACAGATGGAGAGAAAAAGCTGCACAAATGACTAACAGGCCATCTCAAGAGGATCAAGTCCGACTGGTGATCCGTAACTTGCAGCCCAAGTATAGGGATCACATTAAATTCCAACCCACACTAGAGGAAAAAAGCCCAAGGGCTGCGGTCAAAAGGGGCCCAAGGGCTGCGTATTGTGACCGCAGCCCCTAGACTAGCAGCCCTTGGCATTTAGGAAGGGATGCGGTTGTTTACCGCAGCCCTTAGCGCGTTAAGGGTTGCGGTCAAGGCAAAAACCGCAGCCCTTGGTGGGTTAAGGGTTGCGGTTAAGGGCAAAAACCGCAGCCCTTGGTGGGTTAAGGGATGCGGTTAAAGGCAAAAACCGCAGCCCTTAACCTACCAAGGGCTGCGGTTTTTGCCCTGACCGCAGCCCTTAACGCCCAAAAATAATAATAAATAAATTTTTTTTATTTGCATTTTTTTGTCCAAAATGATCCCAAAACAGCTACAGATACATATAAGTATCAGTTTTCATTGCAATTCATATTATTCATACAAATATAAAGAATATATAAGTCTATAAACAACTTTGGAAATCCCAACAAAATCTGTATTTGTAAATTCAGAACCTTATATGGAGAGGGATGTACTTAAAATTGGAGGAAGCATGAGCAATCTTCTAATCACTGGCTTTGTGTGCATGCACTTGTGTGGTCTGGTCTGTCTTTCTCTGTAGTTCTTTTTGCTTCTTTAGCAGCTTGACTTTTTGTACATACTTACATGACTCATCTCCTGCTGTTGTGGGTGAACAGTTGAACACCTCTCAACTGCTGTGGGCAGCACTAGACTGAGCATACTTATATTGCAGCAATACAAAGTCAAACAAGAGTAGAGCAGAGAGCTAAATCCATCAGCACCACACAAATCTCCTCAAAATATTCACCATACAAGCCACACAATATCAGAAGTGGAGAACAAAGCATGCAATGATAAAAATTATAAGCCCCCATCAACTATCACAAACATGAACCTGAGGCCAAGTTATTTCTCAATCAACACGAATCCTTTGCTCTCCTACTACAAAGACCAGTACACTAATGTTCATCTAATAACTCAAAAAATCTAAAACTACCATTAAAAACTTCACAACTCAAAGATCAGTACACTAATGTTAGTAGAAAGTAAAATCGAAAGAAGCACTTTCAGTGAGAGGAAAAATAAACAGAATGCACAACTATGCGTCGGACCTGGTAGACCAACTGTTCCACTGTTCTAGGATTTGACGATGACATAATTTTATAAAAACCCATAAGTAAAGCAGCTTAGAAGAGGAGAAAGAGGCCCTGCTCGCGTTGGACCTGGCAAACCAACTGCACCGCCGGAGGCGGCACCACCATACCGGCTTGGATCTGAAAACAAAATAGATGAAACAAGAACGAAAAGAAGAAATAAGAACTAAATAGAAGAATCAAGAATGAAAAGAAGAAATAAGAACTAATTTCATGTCTTATCTTTTTAGTTCATTCCATTCCTTGTCACTTTGTATATTTTCAGCAGATCCTGAACATTAGTTAACCAATTAAATTCAATGACCCAGTAAATTCTTTCAGAGACATTCGATAATGAAGCGTCTAACCTTTTTCCAGAAGTATTCATGGACTCTGCTGAGTGAAGCACTTTCACCCCCAACAAACACTAGACCTCTGTCTACCTGCCATAAAACAAGAAATTGGCTGAGTTATTTAGCAAAGAAAAGAAACACATTGTAAAGAAAAGCCTGGGATGGGGTAGGGAACACTTGCAAATTGCAAAATCCAAGAAGTAAATTTCTTCATCTACACATAGAGACCTCACAAACGTGCCTATTGATTATGTAACCCAAACTGGTCGATAGAAGGAATAGCGCCCCAATCTTCAATTTCAGGTGGAGGTCCAAGTGATGCTGGAATAGAGGACGTTTTATGCATGAATGCAGACATTACTAAAATGAACTATAGCAGGAAACAAATCCTCCAAATAGTAGATTCATAGAATTCCAGTTTCAGCAGAGGCTAACATGAAGTATTAAAGTGCAAAGCAAGCAACGGAAACATATAAAAATGATCGGAGGGACGCATCCTAAATGTACAAAATCCAAGTTTCAGTACAAGCTAACTTGTATAGAAGTGCAAAGCAAGCGACAAAATAGAAGTTGAACTTGAGTCACACAACCTAAGCTTTCAAAATTTACCATTTAGCACAAGCTAATATATATCAAAGTGCAAATCAAGCAACAGAAACATATAAGCACAACCAGCGGCACACAACCTAAACTTTACACTTCACATTTCTGAGTTTCTCCATCTGTATTTATGAACAACAATCCAATTTTTATTAAATTTTTAACCAAAGATGCTCTGCAAAGCATATATATATATATATATATATATATATATATATATATATATATATATATATATATATATATATATGGAAAACCAACTTTTACAAGCCCCTAAAATATGAGTGCCAAACTCTTTAGAAATTATGACCAGTTGACGGCCATAATAGACCACATACAGCAATATTACTTCTGTAAAGTATCTGAAATAACTTATTAAGGATGAAGTTATTAGAGGTCCCAATTTCAATATGATTAAGAATTCTCAAACAAGCTCCCCTTACAACGAAATTCACGCGAGCAACGTATGTGCCATGGTATTAAGTATTAACTACACAAGTCTACATGTCGATGCAATGGAAATATGAATCTATACAACTTGAAAGACCGAAAAAACATAGATTGTCATAGAATACATGCATGAAATGTATTCATTTCTGAAAACTTAAAGCGATAAAAATTCGAAGGAACTTCACCTTGTCTTTAACACCATAAACACGGTTGAATACAATGGCTCGATGACCACCTTCCACATTGTAAAGACTGTTAGTGATACCATACAATCCAATAGCACCAAGAATTCCGACCTTAATTAGAGCCGATGCAGCACCGCCACCAGGCACATTGGGAACCTTGACATTCTTGAAATTCATTTTTCAACCAGCTGAAGATATTCACAATTCCATACCCAAAATTACAACAATTAGACCTACTACTTTTTTCCAAAAAGAGCTTCAACTAATCTTAAACATAAGAAATGAAGTCAGTGGCGTTTTCATCACATTTCACAATACTACATATCACTCGTACTTACAATTTATCAAGTTCCCTACTTTTCATCTCACTAAAGCAATAAGTCAAAAGTCACAAATATTATAGATTCATCAACTATCAAACAACTGATGAGATGTACAAGAACCAATAAACTGAAACACGCATCTTTCATATACCAATCAAATTTACTAGGGACAAAAACGAAGAACACCAACACACGACCAAAATTCAACCTACAAAATCAGCAATTAAACTTTCTAATTTCAGAATACATATAAAATGCAAGAATATTCACCTTAATCCTCAACAATTTCAAACCCAATTTCAAACCCTAGATCCACGAAAAGCATTGAAAAAACAGAGAGGAGAGAGAAAATACCTCAGCGACGCCTTGCGAAGGAGAGAAGAATCAGGCTGATTTGCCACCGATGGTGCGCAAATCGATGTTGCATAGCTCAAATTCGAGTGAGTCGACGGTGCCATTAATGGCGGAATGAACGAAGGAGGAGAAGGGCACCGAGAATGAGAGAGACGAATGAAGATTTGTGGTGGTGTGAAGATTTGTGAGGAGTAAATAAACCCTAGCAAAGTAGCAACCATGAGAGACGAGAGAGACGGATGAGAGAGAAAGATGAGAGTGAAGATTTATGCGCTCAATGAATATTATTTGTGGTAGGTTTAATTTCAGCAGCCCGCCACCTAGAATTAATAATAAAGGGAGCCCTTTAGTAATTAAGGGATGCGGTTGGCCCAAAACCGCAGCCCTTCACTATTAAGGGTTGTGGTTAGCCCAAAAACCACATCCCTTAATTACTAAAGGGTTGCAGTTTTGGGCTAACCGCGGCCCTTGACTATTAAGGGCTGCGTTTTGCAATAAACCGCAGCCCTTGCGTTTTTTTCTACTAGTGCCATAGAGTCTTTCACGAAGCTCTATAAGGTAGGCCTGCTGATTGAACAAGAGGTACAAGCCTCAAAGAATAAGAGTTATAACAACAACAACTCTTTCAAGAAGAGTAACAACAACCCTTCTAGCTCCAAAAGTAATGAGGTCAATGCCCTAGCTACTGAAAAGAGAGGTTATCAAAAGCCTCAAAGAACGTTCACTCCTTTAGGCATGTCTTTAGAAGAAGTCTTCACTAGGCTTCATGCAAAAGGAGCACTTCAGCCACTCGGCCCTACTCCAGACCCTGCTCCCGAGAATAGATCCAAGAAGTGGGATCCTAATGCCTACTGCAAGTATCATTAAGGAAAGGGGCATATGACATCATTGTGCTGGACCTTAAGGAATACTCTGCAGGACATGGTTGATAGTGGCAGACTTCCAATTTCGCCGACAGCAAAAGTCAGCAACAGCAGCAACCCCTTGGAAATCGTCTCAACAGTGTAGGAGGCTTAGTCATTTAACGCTTTTCTAGGTTGAGTCGGAGAGTCCCTCCCCTAGATCCTTCATTTCCTTTCATGTCGAGTCTATGTCATTTAGGACTTTATTTCTAATAAGCTTTGTTCTATTTATTTCTAATTAATAAAATAATTGCATTTTCATTTTCAATTTCATTGGTCTTCCATCATTTTATTTATGCTTCTAATTCAATGATGAAACTTAAATCACCTAATGATCTTGACTAATAAAAAAAATCTGAAAATAAAAAAAATTAAAGAAAAATGAAAAAATGACATACTTTGGATCAGGAGTTATTCCCCTCTTTCCTCCATCGTCCTCCATGATACTTAGCCAAATAATCCCTCCAATAATCAAAGCTCCACAAATATCCTTCAAGCCTTCCAATACCCTAAACCAAACTTGTGTGCAAGCCTTACAACATAAAAAAGATCAATATCAGGCAAAAAACAAAAAAAAAGTGAAAAATTCAAAGTGCGAAAAAAAAAGAGCAAAAGCAAAAAGAAAACGCACATGACAAAAGAAAAAAATTGCAAAAGCCAAAGGCAAAGAAATAAAAAGTCAAGCTAGGGGGCTTGCACACAAGTTCTACCCCTCATTCAAATTCCTTCAATCTATCAAAACCTTATCCCATATAATCCAAATCCATTATCCTCCATTCGCCAAACCAACTACACGTTCATCAAAGCCTCAAGCCTTAAACATTTCAACCTTTCGTCAACCCTAACTCCTTTTTCAAGGTATGTCCAAGCCCGCTAGGTTGAAAACCCAAAAGGACGGCCTAGGCAAAAGTTAGGGCACAAAAAAGAAAAAGAAATTAGATTCAGAACTACGAATGGTGTGATTCCGCAAGGATACGTAGGAATCCTCATCTCGAGGTCCGACCACTTCAATAAATAAATTAATCAAGGTCTCATGATTTGACTTTCTAGAATTCAGGAGCATATTCTTTCTAGGTCCCGACATAGACTCGAGTCTGAACCTAGCCTCGTCAAAGCCTTTCCCACCTATATTCATTTAAGCTACAAATTTAGACCTTTTTATTTTTCAACCCAATCTCTCCTTTTCCCTGAAGGACTCTCCGATAATTCCATGGTCTCTGGCGATGTTTGACTTTGCCTATATCAACTCCTCAAAGAAGATTCCCCAGTGACAACTCTGAACGCTCAAGACAATATCAAGTACAATTCAATCCAGGCTTAAGATGCCTAATTCAAGTCAAGCTCACCCAAAGTGGGGGCTTCCTATATATGTGGTGGTTCCTCCAAGTCAAGTCAAACTCCTGAAAAGTTGTAATCTGCGGACCTCGTTTACGGACCCTGATTATTTACTAAAACCAGTTTTCGAAAATCATTCTATTTATTTCTGATCAGTCTATCATTCTACATATCCAGATCTCCAAGCCTTGCAAAACCCTGACCTTGCATTGCATTACATACATTATAGTCTTGCATAACCCTGACCTTGCATGACGTGTCATCTTCCTTAGCTTTGCATAACCTTAATCCTTGCATAGCATCTCATGCATCCTTAGAGAGTCTGAGTTTGCAGTATTGCATCATTGTGTGCTTTATCTGAGTTGTTTGCACCTATCTGCTAACATCTTGTTGTGCAGGTAATCAGATTGCTTGTAGTTATTGTCCTGCATACTAACTTTGATTTTTTGCAGAGACCAACGTATATAGATCAATTCTAAACTATATACTTTGACTTTCGGTTTCCTGGACCTCAGTCATCGTTCTTCGTCCCGACACCGTATACTTTGACTTTCGGTTTCCTGGACCTCAGTCAAAGTGGGGGCTTCTGTAGACACATAATCGTGTCTCCCCATTTAAGGGTCCAATGATGAAACATACCGCGGTATTAGTTGGTGCAACCCAACAGAAGAGCAATCCGAAGAGCCAACCCAAAATTAGTTTAAATTGTGTTTTGAAATATTATTCTAAAGCCCGAATTAATTATTCATGATAATTAGTTATTTTAAGCCCATAAAATATTTTAAGTCCATTTAAACTATTTTAAAAGCCTAATTATTTACTTATTATTTTTCATAAATATTTTTATTATTTTTAATAAATACTTTTAATAAATATCATATTTTTTATTCCGTAAAATTCAATCTCCGCATTTTCAGGATAAAAAATATCTTCTAAAACGCGTTTAAGGAAAAAATGCTGGCAAATGAGCTGGACGCAGGCGGTGCGCCTAGCGCGCCACGTGCGCCCAGTGCATTGGCCAAGTTGTGTCAGGCGCGCCTGACACGTGGATTTGTGACTCACACAGAGTCCTGCGCCTAGCGCACCTCTCTGTGTGAGCCGTATCTTTTTTATTTTCTATCTTTTTAAATACGCGTACCACGTGTACGTGTTTGACTGGGTTGGTTGCGTCAGGCACACCAATGTGCACCTGACACCTAGACGTGCGCTTGACATGTAGGCCTGCGCCAGGAGCGTGAGGCGCACGCTCCTTTTTCCTATAAATACATGTGATTCCTCGAATCACGAGGGGCTTTTCAATTTATTTTTACGAACACAAAAACTTCCGAATATTTACGAATCCTATTACGAACTTCCAAATACTCTAAACACTTTCAATACATCAATTCCTTTTCCAGTTCCTGATCATACTAAGTTCTTGGTTCCACGATTGCTCCACCAGAAGGTCGTTTTGCTCTTCGACCTAAGCCGCATAGGTATAATTCCTTACGATCCTTGAATAATTCAATTATATTTATTGCCTGGAAGTTACTAACAATTTATTTCATGATGTAGATCTTTAATTAATAATCATTCTACTGTATATTCTAATCTTTCCTTCTTTTTATTTATTTTCATATACTGTTATATATTTGCCTGATTGTTTTATTCATAATATTATGATCGTCCTACATGATTTTTATCACTCACATGTTATTATTTTTTAATCAAAGACCTAAAGAACTGTTCTAACATTAATCAGATTAATTTGGACAACCTCCTAGGTTCCCTGTAAATTGATTGCTTAATAACATATCACTAAAAATAGTCTTTTTATGTGTTTCCTGGACCAACCTGGACTAAATTATTTTTAGGGTGTTGAAAATATTATATGGTTATTCTATTGCATAAAAATTTTATAATGAATCGATATTTAGTAGAGACCAGCAATGGGCGAACTTGGTTCATTATGACCATATTCGTACCCTCACCCCCGAACTCAATCTTTGGTTCATTTTGACCATTTGATGGAGTCTAGACGGGGAAATCTACATTGAATAAGTCCCACAATTTGTCCCTACGGTTTCCCATATCCAATTAGGTTTATGATTCTTCCTTAAAAGAATTGTTGGAGACTTCAAAACATTTTTCAATAAAACCTTAACAATGGGGTAGTCAAATCAAATACGTGCTCACACCGCGTAGGCGAAATGAAAACACGCCTGCAGTAAGAGAATGAAGATTATTTGAAAACAAGATCAAGAAGAAAGAAGAAAGGAGAAAGAAAAAATTTATACTAACTCATTTTCGTAGGAATCACGATTGCATGCATTTAGCATATGCAACAAGCTCTTTAAACTCTTAGATCGCTCTAGAGGGCGAGTGGGATCTCACGAGGGTTTCCAAAGAGTTTTAAACCCACAAATCTAGCTTTTCATCAACCATTTATTCAACACTTTCGAGATTTATGCCCAAGTCCACTAGTAACGAAATGGTTCACAAGCAAAGACAAAGAGCAACTTTCAAGACAACTATCTTTTAAGTGTACTCATAGATTATGGGTAGAGGAATAGGCTAATCAAGATTGCAATAGGACACCTATTTAGACTTTTTACTCGCTCATTAGAGGAATACCTAGCTATCCAAAAAACTTAGGGCTCTTCAAGTGTTATAGAAGTTTAAATCACTAGGCCACCTTCCATAGACACACAAATAAACCTTAGACTCCACTCTACTTGAAACTTAAGAAAAGTAAAACTAAGTATGGGAGGCATCCATAAATTGACATCTTTTATTGAATTTCTTCTATTCTTTTTGTGCTTTTCCTTTTTCTTCACCTTTTTTTTTTCATTTTTCACGCCTTTTTTTACTGTTTTTGGCTTTTTCTTTTTCCCTTACTATGAGATTTTTGCTATACAAAGGAGAAATAATCATTCACTAAGAAGAGAAATAAGAACTTGTGGCGTTTTGTGCCACTCATTACCTACAAAGAGAAGTAAAACTAAGTTTCTTGTAGAGGTTTGTTTGGGGACATGATGAGTGTATTTAAGGATACAAGGGACAGCCAATTTGAAGCCAAAATTATCCGAGCATGAGCAACTTAGTCAAGATTGAAGACTAGACATCCAATTGAGCATTCATTAGTTTCATTGAGTAGACTCTAATGTAATCAAGATTAATCACCTCCTAAAATATTTTAACCCATGCTCACACTATTCCAAAAGAAGCCTCTAAACATATACTCAAAGTCAAAGCAAGGAATTCACATCGATCATATCATTACTTAGCATCTTCCTTGGGCAAGGAAACCAAATTTTTGTTTAAAACCAACACTTCTTTTTGTTTTTTTTTTTCTTGTTTTTCAATTTATTTATTTTTTTCATTTTTTACTTTGTATGAACTAAAGAGAAAGAAATCAAAACTTGAAATGGAAAGAAAAGAAAATAATTTTTTTGTTTTTGAATTTTTTTTGTGAAAAAGGGAAAAACAAAGAAATAAACTATATACACCTCCAGCAAGCTAGCAAATAGCTACTCCCCCACAAGCTAGAATAAAGCGTTGTCCTCAATGCTTGAACAATGGGATCAAAGGGAGGGAGGGAGGAAAGAAACATTCAACCAACAAGCATATGTTCCACAAATCATAGAGCATTGAAGAAAGAGCAAAAGGAAGGAAGCTACCGGATAGTAGGTGGGTGCAAATACCCGCAAAAGACCCAATTTCTCCATTGCTAATGAGCTTCAAAACCATGATATGCTTTCCACGTACTATTGAGAATGGTTGTTATAAGAACTATGCACCTAAATCAAAATCAAAGATGGAAATGAAAAATGATTAAAATTAAAATAAAAAAATTAAAGCAATAAATCACGGTTACTTCCCGAGAAAGGCTTATTTAAGGTACTAAGCTTGACCTTTCTAGTAAATAGCATTTCAAAGATCGCAAGAGTTTGTCAAATGCATTAGTACACATTTCCATTATTATTTAGTATGCAATGACAAAATGCAAGGAGTGCATAAGTGTAATGCAACTCCATGCAAATGATGAGGAGAAGAATGCCAAAAAGAAGGAACAAAAGGAAAAACAAAGAAATAAGAAGAAGAATAATCAAAATAATAAGAAAATAAAGGACAAAGCGGTAAACTCTCCTCGACAAACTCATTTTGGGTGGGAATCTCCCTCCTCTCCTCAACAATAAATTGGACTTGAAGGTCAAAAGAGGTAAAAAGCTCATCTAGAGGTGGAGTTTTGAGAGATGATAATGGATATGAAATGGGAGTATATGGAATAAGGTCAATCCTTCTTGTAAATGGAATATGAGGGGAAGGGATAGAAAAAGGGTTTCACTAACCACTTCACTCATATCACAAGACTTAAGAGGGAAGACTTCTTCCATCAATGAGTTCTCCTCAAGCACATCTTCATTATCCTTCAAAACTTCACAATCATCACCGACCACCAAATGAGGTATCTCACTTTCAAATTGACCAAGATCTTCACTCAAGATAGATTGGGTAGGAGATGATGAGTGTTGTAAAGCACAAGAAGGTGGAGTAAGGTCCAATCCGCTTAAGGTAGACACATGGGACTCAAAAAGGGAATGTATAGACTCATAAACATCCTCACTTTCAACAATATCCTCAATAATGGGCATTTTCTCCTCAAAAACATACCCCTCATCGTCACTACTCCAAAATCATCATCAAGATCTTGGGGTTTTTCTAATTGATTTTCATTTTCAACATACCTCGAATCAGCATAATCAAACTTAAGAATATCATTTTTGCAACCCCAATTTTTCCTAACCAAATTCAAACCACTTTTCAATTGTAAAGCCCGTTAATAAAACCATATAATTTGCTGACAAGTTTCCAGATGAAATTAAAAACAAAAATCAACTACAAAGATTTCAAGGATGCCTTAATTACCTTTCAGACTTTTCCCCTAATTTAAGGCAATTTTGTTCATGTCTTTACAAAATATTACAAAAAAATCCTCCTGCATGGTCACCCAAGCTTACACATATAATATGAACATTAAAAGAAAAAGTCAAGTATCTTCCATATACTTAAGTTTCCCAAATCCCAATGCATTCATGATAGTAGAAACAGATGCATCCGACATAGGTTATGGAGGAATTCTTAAACAGAAATTACCTAAAAATAAAAATGAACAAATTGCTAGATTTCATTCAGGCTTATGGCTTGGATCTCAAAAAAATATTCAACTATTAAAAAGGAAATTTTATCTATTGTCCTTTGTATTTCGAAATTTCAAGATGATATTTACAACAAAACCTCTTTATTACGAATAGATTGCAAATCAGCAAAAGAAATATTACAAAAGGATGGTCAAAATATTATTTCAAAACAAATATTCGCCAGATGGCAAGCTATACTATCAGTTTTTTTTTTCAAATAGAATTCATAAAAGGAGAAAATAATTCTCTTCTAAATTTCTTAACAAGAGAATTTTTACAAGGGAAAAGTAATAGTCATTAAATTCAAATATTACAGGAAGCAAAATGAATCAAGATGAGAAAGGGAAAGGCATTCAAAAACCAGAAGATTATGTAATGAGATTTCATAAGCTTCGCCCATCAAGTGAGAAAACATCTTCACTAGATAAACTTGAAGCATTTTTCAATTTTCCACCTTTATCCTATTCCCAAGCAGTTAAATATCCTCCTCAGCCAAATATCTTCCTCAAAACACAAACTCAATAGCAAACACTCAAAGTTCTCAATCCTCAAACTCTGAAGTCCACAAATATATTCCCAAATTGCATAAAGAACACATGCTCCTTACTTGTTCTAGATAAACTCCACAAATATCTTCCTCAAAACACAAACTCAAAAGCAAACACTCAAAGTTCTCAATCGTCAAACTCTGAAGTCCACAAATATATTACCAAACCGCATAAAGAACACATGATCCATACTCGTTCTAGAGAAACTCCACAAATTCCTGAGCTTATCAAATTTACTAAATCTCTTTTTCCAATGTACTGTCAATACCGACTTGAAACATCTTTCAAAACTCAAAGATTCTATAAATTCATACTTGTTGATGCAAAGTCCGTTGAAATTGATTATACCGAAAAGGGTAATTTCATAGCCTATTCAAAATGCAAGATCAAGAAGATCATCCCACAGACAAAATGGGTATCTGCTTATGTTCCTAAAGAATTCTATATCCCCTTCCATCCATAAGAATATAATTATATTGACTAATAGATGGCGTGGTTTCGAGCATTTTTACTTAGAGGATTTAATCATTCATGGTTCTTCAATATATGTCCTCAATGTCCCAACAATTTCCCCACATGGTTTTTTGAATGGTGGCTCTACTATGGAAGCTCTCAGCAAATCTGGGCGATGGAAGTTAAAAAAAATCTTATGAGTTCTTATCCACACATGTACAAACCAAGACCCCATATTCCATTGAACTCTTATTGCATAAAGAGTTCAATGTTCCATGGATAGTGTGCTGGTCTTATAACATTATTCAATGGTATCCAGCACCAGTCCCTATGTCTTTAGTACGTGAATTCAAAATGAATATGATATTCAACAAGTATGAATTCAACAAAATTTGTATCAAGAAGTATGAATTCATAGAATCTTCAAGGGAAACTTGTTGCACGGCACGCATCTGCTTCTGCGCTTCTTAATTTTGATGACAGTCTCGATGTTGCGCGTGCGCAATGTTGTGCGCCAGACGCATTCAACGCGAGATGCGCATCCATGGGTCTGGCCGGGTTTTATTTTTTATCCAATCTTTAAAAGATTATTGTTTGTCTTGAATTAAATAAGATTTTTTGCATTCGGAAATTAGTTATCTTCTGGAATAAAAATCTTATTTTCATAATATATTTGAATGTAGAAAATATTTGCTAATAATTATCAGGAATAATTAATACTCCCTACTTTTTTTTTAATTGCTACATTTTCCTTAAATTGTTGTTTCTTTTTAATTGCTACATTGTTTAAACTTTCCTTATTTGGGGTACTTTGTCCACCAAAAAGTAATACTATTATACTTGTTTTTCTCTTTTTCCACCAAAAAGTAATCTTTTTTCGCCTCATCCCATTTTTTTACATTGAATGGATCAAAAAGTACCCTTCAAAAAGTTTGAAAGTGACCTTGCCTAAATTATTGTGAAATACACAATGTAGTAATAAAAAAACGGAGGGAGTATTTACTAAAAATACAATTAATTATCAATAATAATTAATTGGGATTTTCAAAAATGGGCTTTAAAAATGCAATTAGTTATCATGAATAAATAATTGGACTTTTAAAACCGGGCTTGAAATAATAAATAGACTTTAAAACGATTTTGGACTTAGCTTTTCAGATTGCTCTTCCTTTAGACCGGACCAATTAGGACGACAGTATGTTTCATCATTAAGTGCTAAATGGGGGAGAGACAATTATGTGTTTATATTGGTAAGTATGCATGCAAGTAATATGTCTTATAAAAGAAATTTGATTTGAAAATTAAATTTGATTTGACCTCAAGAAAAAATGATCTCAGTGGAATGACCACTATCGCTTCAAATAATGATAGATTGAACAAAAAAGTCGTACCTGAACGTAGTTGTGAACCTGCAATAAGAAGATCAACAAGCAAGAAAAAAAAATTTGCTAGTGATGAAGAAGAAGAAAGCTAAGGGCTCGTTCGGTATCATTGTGGTTTTCAGTTTTTTTATTTTTTATATTTAAAAGTCATATGATATATGTTCTATAATGGATAAAAAATTACTCAAACTTATTAGAAACATGATGATTTTGAAAACTGGCAACTCAAAAGTCAAAACTACTTTTTGTGGTTTCTTGATTTTTGTTTTTAATTTTCAAAAAAACTGAAAACTGAAAACAAAAAACGATAACGAACGGGCCCTAAGTTAGCTAATTTTTTCTCACTCTTTAACACAAGATCATTGTAGACATATAAAAAGTATCTCCTTATTTTAGTATCCTATGATGACTAAATACTAGAGCTAGAAAGACCTGCCCTAAACCCAATCCAATAATAGCGGGTCGGGTTGAAATTTTTAACCCGTTTAATCAAATGGGTTGACCCAACCCAACCCGTTTAATTAAATGGGTTGCGTCAAGCTCAAATTTTCAATATGATTTCAACCCACCCAACCTGTTTATTGGGTTCGGTTGGATTAACTTGTTTAAACCGAAAGTTTATATTTAAATTTATCAGTTTGCACGGTGGGCTTTAGCCTTTTGGACCTTATAATGTCTATATAAAGAAAGTGTGCTGCAATCAGTTTGCACGGTGGGCTTTAGCCTTTTGGACCTTATAATGTCTATATAAAGAAAGTGTGCTGTAATTTTAGCTTCTTATTAGATTTTAACTAAACAAGTTTTACCATTCTAGATGAAAGTTCGATAATATTGTTAAATAGGTCAGTGGGTCATAATCAAGTCAACCCGTTTATTAGAAGGTCGGGTTGCGTTGAAAATCCTAACTCATTTACCTTATCAGGTCTGGTACGGTTTGATGGATTAAACCCATTTTATCTTGATGGGTCAATCCGAACCCAACTCAGATCGATCCATTGCCAGCCTTAGATATAAGATCACTACGAACATAATGTTCAGCCTCTCAATCAACAAGCGATATAAGCATCAAGTCCCTACCCCACTCCTTCACATCTAGAAAACTAGCATCACCACAACCTCAACGACCTAACTTTTTCACCCCCTACTAGGTAGATACCATAACAACCATAACCATAAAAGAAAAACCACGAAACTCAACCCATAACAGCCATAAGGCCCGTAACCATAAAAAAAACCACGAAACTTAACTTGTAATTACAAAATCACCGCCTCTGAACTACCATAAACAATCTTCACATCATATAAAATGAAGTCTCCTCCCATTCGTCCGAAAGAGAGATAGAGAGAGAAAGAGAGATGCTTTATAACCAACACATGAACAGAGAGATAAGAAATAGCGCGGACCATATTAAATTAAACTCAACATGTCAAGAGACGGACCGAGTCAAATTCAACTCTTTGTTGACAGGATTGTGCATTAAGATTTTAGATATGCAAACTCCAACCAATTAACTATTGAGGACTGAGCTTAGGGCGAGGAAGGGGAATGTGGACAATTAAGGTTTGGTGAGACTCTTCATAATTTTTAATTTGTAATGACCTTTTAAAAAATAAAATAAAACTAAAGACTAAAAATCAAGTTATAGGGTTACAAGTGGTCATTTATTAGTTGATGGGCTAAGGTTTTAGATCTGCTCTCTCTTCACCTTATTTTTTATCAACTTATCTTATTTTCTCTAAACTCTTTTTTTCCTGAAATTTTCTTATCTTTCCTTAACTTTTCTTAGTTATCTGGAAGTACTTTACTTATTTTTTCTTAACTTTTTTTATTTTTTGTCAAATTAAACAAAATAAAGTCTTTTTAATAGTTTTTCACCAAATGTCCCTGAGTGATTTTTTTATTTCCCCAAATACCCTACACTTTCTGAAATTCACCATATACCCCCAAGTTTTATATAATTACATCAGAATGCCCTTACTTACTAACGACGGTTAACTCCGTTAGTCATTAACCCCTAATTCTATTAATTAACCCTAATTAACCCTAATTAGCCTCTTTTCTCTCTCTCTCTTTCTCTCTCTCTCTCCTCCTCCTCCTCCATAATTGTCTTCACTCAAACCTCCTCCTTCAACCTTCACTATCTCCGGCCACCTCTCCTTCACTAACACAACCTCCAATCAGTTCATGGAACTGAAAACCCAAAAAAAACCCAAATTGTTGAAACCCAAAACCCCAACCTTCTTCCTCTCTCTCTGGCATCCCCTACTTGCGCTGCGTAAAAGATTCACCTGAAATCTTGTCGGCTTGTGAACCCGGAGCTTCTACCAGTATTGGAGTCACCGTCGAGCGCGGTTGCTGACTTTGTTCTTCTGCCACCGATTGTTGTGCGCTTGCTACAGCTCGAGCCTAGCTGCCCATTTTGCTCTCTCATCACTTTGTGTTCACTGGAGCTGCGCAATTGCCGCAGTTGCCGCCGTGCGCTACGATCGTTGCTTTTGTCTTGCTGCTAAGTTTGGTCTTTTGGTGCTGGTGGTTGATCCTAGCCCTTGTGCTACGTGTTGCTTGTGTTCCTTCTTCTTGTTTCTCTTCCTTGGTGTGTTTATGAGAGCCCAAGTAAAGCCAAGTTAAACCATTGTGGTTGATATTAAGAAGGTCAGAGTGATGAGGGTCGAATTGAGGAGCACGGACCGTTGGAACTAGGGGTGTTAATAAAAAAGCGAAACCGAACAACCGCATCGAAAAACCGAAAAACCGATCTAAATGGGTGGTAACCGTACCGGTAAAAAAAAAATTAACGGTACGGTTACCGAACCGGTAAAAGTAGCGGTTAAACGGTACGGTTACGGTTATGATTTTTGAGTGAATGGTTAACCGAAAAACCGAAATATTTTTTCCTCTATTTAATTATTTTGAAACTTTTTCCAACAATTACATTAATTCTAATATTTGTAACTAAATAACAACAATAAGAGAAAGTATGTGATTATTTGGAAACTTTAGTTACTAATGTAAACACTATAATTAGGAAATGGAGTAAATTCTTAGTGTTATTATGTCTTCCAATGGATTTATTAACCACTTTATAATACATTTTATATTAGAGTATATATAATATTAAAGTATATGCACAAAAAAATAGAAAATATATATTTACATTAAGTAAAATATAATAGTATAACTTGAAAAACGGTTAATGGTTAACCGAAAAACCGTACGGAAAAAACGGTTAACCGCTATGCGGTAACCGGTCTAAACAGTTACGGTTCGTAAAAAGAGCGAACCGAAACTTTCGGTTACCAAATCGAAATGTTGTTTCGGGACGGTTAGCCACCCATGAACACCCCTAGTTGGAACAATAGCAGAGGAAGGTGGTGGTGGTGGTGGTTTGGGGGATGGAGAGAGAGAGAGAGGGGAAGCAGGATGAGCAACAAGAGGAGAGAGAATGGTATATAATGGTGGCATGTAGGAATTCAAAGGGAAGGGGGGAGAATTAGGTGGAGGGGGGAGCTGGAAGGGGACGGGTCGGGTGGAGAGAGAAAGAAGAGGACACTTATGGAGGAAGAGAGAAAAGGAAGGGAGAGACTAAAGCAGGATACTTAAGAATTAGTGGGTTAATTAGAGATTAATGACAAACAAAGTTAAGCACCTTTAGTTATTAAGGACATTTTGATGTATTTTTAAAAATTAAGATGTATATGATGAATTTCGAAAAGTGTAAGGGTATCCGGTGGAAAAAACCCTCAAAATTTTGGTGAAAACCATCCATGATTATCAAAATATAGAAAATTCTAAAATTGTTTCTGAAATATGCCCTCACCGAAGGTTGATTTTAAAGCAAGAAATCCTTGTACATAATATATACTCTACTATACTATTTTCAAACCCATACATTGTTGGGCTAGTAAGGCCCTGAGAATTGAGATAGTGAACTGTTGCAAAGTTACCAATACCTTTTAATCAATCAAAACTTCAAAAGTACACATATGAGTATACGCTCTCCAACTTTATCCGTTTAACAAGGAGCATCCCACTACAACATAATGTAGCAGTACATCAACTATCATTAATAGAGTCTGTGTATCAACTTTATAATAAGCTCCAAGTTTGACCCTCACGGCCCGTTTGGTTAGTGGTCATAAATGATGGTAATAGTTTTGTAATTTAGTGTAAATTTGTAAAGAAATTCTCATGTCAATGACCATGGTAATGAAACTTCATCACAAAATATGGGTTTTCCTATATAAATTTCCATTACCACCCAATACCACCTACCCAAGTGGTAATGGATAGTAATGAGATTTTAGTAAGAAAATTGGTGTTTTGGGATCAAGTAGCATTACCATGGGTAATGATGTGGGAATTCCTTTACAAATTTACACTATAATGCATTACCATTACCACCAATTATGACATTTAACCAAACGGGCCGTCAAAAGATATTCCGTAAACTACAACAAATTACACCATAAGAAACATTTTACGGTAGCACCTAATTTCTACAGAAAAAAATCTAAGAAAAACACAAGATATTTCTATACAAAAATATTTCTCACAGGGAGGCCAAAAGATCTCTCATTTCAGCTACTGAGGGGATGTTCTCAGTGGGGTAAACCTTGGCAACAAGTTGTGCAAAGCTCTCATACTTGTCCAGAAACTCTTTCTGTCAAGTGTCAAGGCTTTCCATTAGTTATCTTTCTCATGATACACAATTAACTGAGTTGTAAAAAGTATGATATACATAACATGCGGAATCAAGATGAAAATAATTGAAACAATAGAAGTTCATCACTGATTTCGCTCACCTTGCATTTATCCCACAAAGAGGGTAGTAACTCTTCTGAAGTCAAGTTTTTCTGCAGTTTCTTGGACATCGCTTGGATGGATTTGTCAACCTGAAGCACATTACAGCAGAAGTGATGGTAATGCAGGAAATGTAGGAGTTACTTAGAATCCAACAAACGGTAGACAAGTTTTAGATTCTTAGGATTTGGTTTCCACATGGACTTACCCCTGACAAGCTTCCTTTCAACACTTTCCGGAGATCCATTTTCGACAAACCAAGCTGGAAAGGGATCTGAAATGGACAAACAGACAGACCAAAGTCATGCACCAACTTCACTATATTAACGTTTCTTTTCTTTGTATATATTACTGGGAACTGGAAAAGATTGATAGCGTACCGCAGTAACCATGAATCGTGGCATGTACAATGCCAAATTTTGCTTTATAGATGTACGAATAATTTACCAAAAGGTGCAACAGAGACTAGAGAGTAAAGGGATGTTCCCCAATGTTTTAGTCAAGAAAAAATTGGATCTCAAATTACATGGGGCAAATTTTGTAATAATCAGGGGAAGAACATGAAAGTAGCAGTCGGAGAAACTTCAGGATCTTGAAAAGTTATTACACAAACCAGAGCCGAATCAAACTCACCAGCAGTTTACTAATTTTCTTGCAGAAATTCTGTTTCATACGCGCAATCGACGTACCAATTGTATTAACATAGAAAAGAAAACGACGAAGTTAAAAAACAGAAATATACAAGTTAGGCTCCCAACTTTTTCCAATGGTCAAAAGCCATGTGTCTGTATTTCAACTGTGCAGAAAAGTCAAGAGTACTCCATTTCTCTCATCCTTGTCCCTCCTCCAATGGCTTCACTAAATTATAACGTCTTTCAGAAAACCACATAGATACCAATAGAAGGCAGATCCTTCGATCTACTCCCTCCGTCTTTTTTTAATGTTACCTTTCCTTTTTTTATCGTTCTTTTAATTGTTACATTTTTACTTTTTCCTTATATGGTAATCTATCACATCAACTATTCACACTTTTCCACCTCATATACCCCACCACCCACTTAATAATCCACCCAAAATCTTCCCACGACCCTATTTTTCTCTCTCCTACATTAATTTAATGTTTCTTTTACATTTCCCAAAACAAAACATTCTTTTTTGGGAAATTCCACTTGGTACCACTAGCCTTTGGGTTTTTCCATTTGGTACCCAAAATTTTTTTGGATTCCATTTGGTACCATTGTAGTTTGGACTTATTCTATACTGTAACATTATATTAAACAAAACATTTGTTTGGGGGTTTAATAGGGTTAGGGGTTTGTCTAATTTTGCGTAATTAAGGTTTTGGGAGTCATTTTTCTCCTTAACGACCAAATTTAAGGTCCAATTTCGTAAAAAAACAAGTAAGCATTTCCTAACACGTAAAACGAGGTTCTAGTCGTTTTACTCTAATTTCGACTTCAATTTTGACCCATAAGAGCCAAAATGACTCCCAAACCTTAGCTGAACTATTCTCGATGCACAAGGCACGTAAACGAGGCAAACTACTAACCCTATTTAATCTAAAACTAATGTTTTATTTAACGGAATGTTATGATATAGAATAATTCTAAACTACAGTGGTACCATATGGAATCCAAAAAAAATTTGGGTACCAAATGGAAAAATCCAAAGTACAGTGGTACCAAGTGAAATTTCCCTTCTTTTTTTGTACTTCTTCCTTGTTTTTTGCACAATTTCCTTGGCTCTCCCCCAAAGTGAAGTGTAACAATTAAAAAAAACAAAGGGAGTATTATTTGAGGGTTTTGGCAAGCGATGTCCAGGACAAGCAATTGCAGAGATCTAAGAAGGAAATTACTTTTTCTTTTTTAAAAAAAATGGTAGAGTTGTTGCTTGGGTAAAAGCCCAGATCTAGTTCCAAGAGACCTTTCATAGAGCTGGGGTTATCCCTGAGATGTGAGTTGCCCAAATTCTTTTCCCTTAGTAGTTTGCTGGGTGATTGTGGCAAATTGCGAGTGGTGCAAGACATCTATCTGAGTAACATATTCATCAAATGGCGGGTTAGAGACCGAAAAAAAGATGCAAAGAAGTGGCTTGTAGTGGTTAGTTATGCATAGCATGTGGCCTCCATGCCTCGTGGATAAAGGGAGCCCTGACTGGCTTCATAATCTGTCTTTTTTTTTCTCTTTCTCTTGAGCAATGAAGGAACAAGTGGATGCACGTAAAGGAAAAGTGGATCATGTGCTGGCATGCATTCAGGAACTTGTCCGTGCACACGTGCTCTCTCAGCACATGTTCAGGACTAGGCGTTATGAATGAAGATGCCTACAACTACAAGTCCGCCGGTTGGATTCTGGCTAGATTTCAAATTCCTAGAGTGTTCAAGGAATTTCACATGGTTGTATTATCTATATCGTCATCGGTTTTGCAAATTAATCTCTTTTATGCTCAGCATCCCTACACCACTTTACAGTTATGTAGATAATTTTGAGTACAAGTTAAAAAAAACACCAGCACGATGTGCTCTCTCTACACAGGAACACAACACCTGATAATTATGGGGTTATTAAATGCCTCTAGTGAGAAAGTGTTTTCTGTGCAAGGGGAGTGTGGTTGTTTGTAGCTAGGATCAAAGGGAAAGGATATCACAACTTTATAGTGAAAGGTTCTAAGGTGGTTTTCGAAAGCGGATTCTGCTGAATAGGGGGAAATGTTTTTACACGGGAACCATGGCCTTAGGTCAGATGATCTTTATTCCTTTAGACTTAAAAACGACCAACAATGGAGCAAAAATTATGCAGGGTGATCAGCTTTTGGTTCCCTCCAAGAATTAGACTCAAGGAACCGGAGGTTCTACCAAGGAATGTTCTTTGCCAACTCCAACGTCTACTCCTCCCACTAAACAGTATGGTTCGGTTACTTTAGGCAATAAGAAGGCAGATGCTTGTGCTCTTGAGGGAAACAGAGCTGGTTAGTACATCCAATGAAGAAGGAACTAAAACCAGTGGCCTAAGTTTACTAGCAAGAAGAATAAACAAGAGTTGGAGAAAATCTGATATTGATTATATTGCAGGCTATGGTTGGAAGAAAGGCTGATCTTCAGTTACTAGGTTTCTTATGCAAGGACAATTTGCCTGCTTAGTGTTTTCTCCTGTTATTACAAAGAAAAAAAAAACTTTTACATTTTAGAGGAAAGGATTCAAATGTCTTGGTCAAATGTGCTCTACGTAGTTGTGTTACACACTTACACTCAGAAGCCAATCTGTACCTCACTAATCAACAAGCCAAAGGAATTAACCATTTGGTCTTTAGCGTTAAAGCTCTATAAATATAGATTATAGACCATGCCCTCTGTCAAGCCCAATTTCCCTGTCAACCATATACATGGGAGACTCATGAAAGGCAATGTGATAACTGATAAGGTTATTGTATAGAATGATAAACAATTTCAGATTTGTGTGACAGCTAACAGCCTAACACCATTGGTATCCACTAAAATGAAATTCTTTATTTTTAGGAATACAACTTAATTAATGACTAATTTCTATCAGCAAATAACACGAATCTCTTATGACATACTTTCTAGAATTAATCGGGGAAAAAAAGAGTAACTCACATCACATGTACATCCACAATCAAACTACGAATATCAAAACAACCATTGCATAATGTTAAGTAGCCAAGAAATGCAGATTATTATGAATTCTGCATGCATCTGATACTTACTTCTTCTGGGGTTATGGTGTACATGAGGTCTTCAATCCTTCTAGCGAATTGGAAAAGCCGTTCAAATTGCTGTCAATAGATGATGAAAAAATTCTGGCTGTTAAATTTGCCAAACTAGTCCTAGCCTCCTAGGAATACTGACCAAAACCAGGTACTGCACAAGGATGACACCATAAACAAAACATTAAACTTTAATGACATAATCAGCTTACTCACGTAATATATGATCATGCTTATATGTCGCGTGCATGCTTGCTCATATGCTTCGCTTGCCTGGTGGTAGAACTTTGCTAGAGTTGGCACAACGTTTGCAAGATCATATAAACTGCAATTAATTGCCTATCGAGTTAGCTCGTTGAATGAGATTAATAGCAAAAAGTTGGTGCATGTATGAAGCAGAAATTAGCACCTATTCTGGAATGCAGCATAATTCTCCAAAAGAAAAACATCTGCATATTTTGGATCAGTCTGTGCAATTTTCTCCAAGGTCACAAACATAATGCTAACCTGTCAACAAAGTAAGTGCCGGTGAAAAAACTTTTATATACATATTAACAAAACAATCAAAAGTAGAGTGGCCCTTAGTGTAGTTCTCAATATTCTCATCAATTAGGTTCACATTTCACATTCATCAAGCTCTACATCAATCAGGTTTGCTAGATATGGACCAATAATTAAACTAGAAGGCCTGACCTACCCTTTAGACTGTCAGGTGGAAAGCATCATTAAAAGATTCAGACTGACATAGAAAGAAGCTATGGTTCTTGCAATTCATTTCATTTCCAGAAAAATTTAGCTTGAAATCCTTTCATCCTACTTTGTGAGACAATCCCACTTTTACACAAATTGCAAGGTCTTTCAGAATTAAAGACCAATCAACTTACAAAAGGCTCTCTAGCCAGTCCTAGATATATGCATTGAATCAATAATCTAACATTTGTCAAGATCAACCATTTTGCAAACAAGACCCCAATATTATAGTTTTACCTCACTTTCGATAACTGATTATGCAACTAGGCACGTCATGAATGAAACTACACAAGTGAAACTACATATTAGGGGCTGTTTGGTTCACAAACAAAGAAAGGAAAGAATTAAGAAAGGTAATAGAGGGGAAAGATTCCAAGAATGGGAAACTCAAAAAACTGGATTAGTTCATAACCCCCGGTCCCAACTCTTTTCTCTTTTCAAAGTCACAAAGACCACGACCGATTCTTCCTATTTTCCATTTTCTCCTCCTCCACCAGCCACCCAATATCTTTATCTCCTTTCTAATTCTCCCCGCCATAACATCTTCTTCTTCCCTATTCCCCTCCTCCAAACACTCATCAACAGTGGTCAGAAATTTTTTCAGGTTGTTGCGGTGGTTTAAGTGGTCAAATTTCACCATTACAGCTGCAAATGTGAAGCTCTAATGCTTCATTTGGCCATGGAAGTCCATAAATATGCGTCTCTTGGATTCATCTACCGGAACAAAAATTCTACACTAGTAGATTATCTAATTTTGCCTCAGTTTATTCTCCCTCTGTGTATTGCCTTTTTTGGTAATGTGTTTGGCCTATGGCCTGTAGTTGGTGGTGATCGAGGGTGGGGATTAACTAGTGAATGGAGGTGGAAGGAGTGATGGGAGGATGGGCGGTGGTTTCTAGGTGGTTCTGAATGATGGTAGCACAGTGCAATGGTGGGACAGTGCAATGGTGGGATGTGGTGGTGATAGATGATGGAGGATTGGTGGTAGAGTGCAGTGGTGGAACATGGCGGTGACTGATATAGTGAAGGTACCCAAACCCTGAATTGGTGGAGTTCATACCCCGGGGGGAGAAGGGAATCAAGAAGAAGCTGTTTGGGGTATTTCTATTCAGCTAAAGTGGGGAAAGAGAGTAAAAAAGTAAGTGAACCAAACACCGATAAAGAGAACATAGTAGAGCAATTTCCTTTCCCTTTCTTGATTACCCCCACCCAAACAGGAGCAAGTCAAAGTTAATCAAAAGTAGTAATGTACGTTGAGACTTGAACTCACAGTATTGGTAGCATGGTTTACAGACAACTAAGAAGTTAGAAGAAGACGTGTGTAATATTGTTAAAACCAAAACATCCATTAGCAGTGATCAACCCGTAGCTGACAATCATTATTCATATAATATAAACACAAGTTAATATTACAGCATGCCAATATTTAAGAATCAACAAAGGAATAGATACTCACAAATTTTGTATATGCCTGGTCAACCAAATCCCTGGATTGTCCCTGGATATACTGCTCCATACGAGTTGCAAGAGTAGCAAATCTATGCACCAAATATATATGTGGCTTTATATTATGAATAATTAGAACATCTTCAAGACAGAAAGCATTGCACCAATTTACAAAATGTGACTCAAATGAATAATCAAACATCTCCAAAAGAAAAAGAGGCATTGACTTATTTTTAGAGACAGTATAGTTATTATCGTTGTTATTTGTACAGATATAGTTTAGCTCTTTGTGCTCTTTGATTTCAAAAATGATGAACAGTACTTCAAGTATATTCAACCAAAACCAGAAAAAGAAAATGTGGGTAGGAAATCATACACATTTCATCTTCTCACAACTAACCTAATTAAGAGTCAAGATAGCACAAAAAGAGTGGAAAAAGGCATCAACAAATAGAAGTTCCACAACGTCTAATGTGCCTTAAGAAAAATCAATAGAATTTTACCATCGGTGAAGCATATATGATATGGGCTTACCAAGCCACTTTCGAGCCAAAGCCAACATCATGAACTACCTAGCCCTGGAGACAGCTGCCTCCTCCACTAAGGGAGGCACTGCATTAGAAGTACCTAGCTTTCTGAAGGGCAGAGAAACTGAGGAGAGGGGTTCCCGTATTATAAGATGTAAAAGCAATTTCACCTTGGGATATATGACAGGACACCCATTTGTCGGACATTTCTCTCATTTCTTTCAATCTGGTGACAAGCTTCATCAACAAACTGCAAGAGAACCATTATAGTTCAGTTCCAAGTAAATAGTTGGTGCACGTTGAAGGCTGGTACTTACTCTGCTAAACTGCATGGAGATCCTAGATTCAAGATCACCAAGCAAGAGGCGAACAAACCCAGCTGCATCAGCTTTCTGGCCAGAAAGATAGCGTTCTGTGATCCCATGCATCGAAATGCACCGCAAGGGGTCAATTTTGTAGGCCCAATCCACAACAGCATAGAAGTCTTCCTGAGATTTAATTGCAACACAAAATGGTTGAAGCGGATGCAGGTACCAGGGATTATCTAGAGATTAGACATTGCTACAGAACCTTAACCAAAAAATCATCGGCAAGAATAACTTTCAACTACCTATGGGCCTATAGATACATATGAGAATTAGCACATCCCTGTACTCCCTCCAAAACAAAAGGGGAAGGCACACGTCGAAATGATGTGAAGCACAATTTTTTTCAATTAATTATCCATTCATATAAGGAATATATTACACACAATTTATATAATGTGAAGATAAGCTACAAGAGAGCTGCTTTTGTTTTTTAATTATTATTTAAAAAAAAGACATAAAGTTCCATTCATATAAGAAGACGAGGATATATCTTTTTTTGTTAAAAAGATAAAATCTTTGAAAGGTGATAACACAGAAAAAGGCCACAAAAGAAGGCTTCTAGTGCCTGAAGCACTGTAAGGTGGAAGTCAACCCCTGACCCCTGTGCCTTGTGGAGCTTCCTTTTTCACATGCTGACAACGGAACGTCATAGTTTGTTTCCTTTCTTTAGTTAGTAGATAATGTCACTTTTTATTATTCTTTTAATCAATCACATTTCCATTTGTTACAAACTTTCATATCTGGTAGAGATCCCACTACACTGCAGAAATATGAATACTTCAAAGAAAAGCAGCAGTCACATGGAGCAATACTCATCATTCACATGCTAGAGAACGAATCCCTCAACATGGCGGGTCAAAGGCATGAAAAAAGCCATAATTTATCAATGAAAAAATTACAAATTCAATACCTACTATTTAAGAGAGAAAATTGAACATCTTTCCAGCAAATTACCTGGATTCCATCAAGCAATTCCTGAAGACATTCATTTAATGCAGCCAACTCAGCAGAATTTTTACCTAGTTATATTGTAATATAATCTGTCAGTTACGTGTATAAGCCTGCAAAGGCTAAATGCATTATACTATAATTTACATTTGGAGCCAAATGTTGAGTTATACCTGCTTTGCTATCATTGTCATCAATATCCATAATTCCAAGATCATCATCATCAGCATCATCAATGTTTGATGCAGACTTGTTCCCATTGGGAACACCTCCTGGAGGATTGAGAGCAGGAACTTCAAAGCACATGAAGTGAGCAAAAAAGGAACTCTGAGATTCAAAAAAATTTCAAGTAAGACACCTAAAAGTTAAAAGTTAAAAGTTAAAAGTTAGATTATATGACTAAAATGTGCTGGGATATAACTCTATAACCTCATCAACAAGCAGGGGAACAAATATTGTTAGCATTTTGGCATAGGCATCCGACACAGCTGAAGTGTCGGCATTGCTCACAGTTTGACCAGCACCAGCAGAAGCATCCAACCAAACAGTTGGATTTCTAGAAGCTTTAGTGCTGGCTCGAAGCTCATTTGCAAACTCGCGAGCCTGCATATAATCAAAACATATAAAAGAAAAAGGGATGAGATAGAAGGAAAAAGAACTTACTATAGTAGTTACTAGTTAGGGAAGATAGTTATTGTTCCTGTAGCGGTAAGTTCAGTCCAAACAACTCTAGACTAGCAACATTACCTTTGTTTATTTATTTTGTTTTTCTTTTTTCTGAAAGGATGTTTGTGGAGAGAAAAACTATGAAGACAATATCACAGCCGGAAAATTATTCCAATTTTCGGTTATGATGGACAACCAGTACGCATAAATGTTGAGTAAAGGTTTCACCATTAAGGCATTAACCTATTTTGCAGTTCTGCACCAGGTGTTGACATGGGATTGTTGCTACAGGGGAAGGGTGGGGGGGGAAGGTAAACAGTAGGTCAGACATAAAGAAACTTTGCTGACCTTTGTTCTTTTTATTTGTGTGTGTGTGTGTGTGTGTGCTGACAGAACCAAGGTTAGAAGTAAGCTCTCAAGTCTCATTTGAGCTTCCTTATTTGAGTTTCCTTATGACTATCATAGTTAGCTGAATATGTAGCAGAACTGTTCCATTTTCAAACGAAATAAATTATGTGTACGCATGATATTTGTTGGACGTTCATAACCAAAAATGGTAAGGCTGGCAAACCCTAAAACAAATTACACAGCAGCTCATATCTCACAGCATATGAACATATCAAAGTTCTTTCCTGATTTTCATGCCACTATACGCTTACTCTAAACGAACCAACTTGTTTGTTTGTAAATATCAAGTTGGCAACATAACAAAATTCAGAATTAATTAATCGCCTCACCTCTCTACGTAGAAGCGAGTTGAGGGAGCTACAATACGCTTTCCTCAATGGACTCAAGCAAATTTTATCGAGGCACTGGAACATCAGAAGAAAGGAATGAGATTAAACATGAAAACGTCATACATATATGACAATAATTCCAGTATAGAACCTTCAAATGTTGCAGAAGGCGAGCATATGTCCTGCATTTGTACCGCAGATCAGCGTGGTCTGGTCGTTTAAGCTGTCCACGCTGTTCAATGTCACACATAGATTAAAGCTCAACCAGCATGATAACCTTGCCATATGAGTATCAAACTAAGTTGATACTATACCTGCGAAAAGTAACTCTTGTCGCTTGTCATGAAATCCACTAAGCTGGCAAAGTAATTCCTCAAGAACTCAGATGCTCTCCGAACAAAAGTACTTTTGAGCTTTTCAAGTTCTGCTTTCTTCTCTCTAACCTTTAAAATATTTTATGAAAAAAGAAAGAGATGAAGTAATCAAATAAAATTTTACAAGGACAAGCAGTACTCACAAAGTTACAAGAATATAGAAGGTGGAAAACAATGACAATATAGTTTGACAACTACTGTCCCCTGAAAGTTGTTCCATGAAAGACCAAAATCAACCAAGAATACCACCTTGCATCAAAATCAATCCAGCAGAGAGAGCTAGACTTGAATCAAGCACAAGGCTCAAACACTACAAGTCCACAGGACCACAAAAGCAAATTTAAGATGTTTACACAGGGAATGAATCAAAAAGGGGGGATTTATCACTTTATCACAATTATCTTGACAAACAATCCTTAGTGGAGGTCATTTTATCCTCAGCTTTTGTAATCCTACAATTCTGCAATATGTAAAATATCAATTTCATCTAAAAGTTTTTGGTTGACAAATTTAGAAGGCAATTAACCTACCTGAACTTGTTACTATAACATAATGGATTTTCCATTTTAATTACTAAATGCACGTGTAATGCTAGTCTGTGATGTTACTTTCATGTAAAAGCAATGAAACAAAAAACCAAGATAATTGGAACATACTGCTCGCATATTTGCAAAAGTGGTATCCAGATTTGGGACTTCCAAGCCATGGAGAGCTCCACTTAGCCATTCACATGCTTCTATGTTTTTTATCATGTTTGATTCATCGAAGGAACCTCCTGTCAGACAGGATGCATACTAGATGCAGAAAAAGTCGTCAATTTAGATTGAAATGAGCAGGTAAGCAGAGATAGGAGGGAAAAAGGCATACCTCAATAGGAACATGCAATCGCTCAAGAAGCTTGTCGAGTTCCTCAATCAATGCTTTGTTATTTACAGATTGCATCTCCAGCTTGTTATTTCGGGTTTCTATCTGAATAAACAAGGAATTCGGTTTTTAAGTAAAATAAAACCTAAGCAACTGGAATCCTAAAACTACTTATAGATCTGCATGCATATTGTTTTTCCAAATCTAGCACTCTCGTCAATTACACCAGCATAAACAGACCTTTCTTTAGGCTGACAGATAGTGCTGCTGCCTCGCCCAGCTGATATTGCCCGTCCCATACTTTTGCAATATTCAGAATGGTCTTTGAAGGTCAAATATCTCAGATACTCTACCATAGAGTTCATTGTTTGGGGTCAACCCACAGCTTGTAAGCCAGAGGGGGGGAGGGGTTTTTGAATCAAAGGCATTTATGGTACCCACCTGAATATGTAGCAGAACTGTACCATTTCTGGTCCAGGAGAAAGGAGATGAGGAATGTTATACCAGAGTTAGACTTGCTACACTTTGGTGTATTAGGTTCGCAAGTTCTCAGGAAGGACCAGAAATGGGAACAGATATGACAATTTATAATGTTTTTGAAAAAAAGGCCATTTAAGAATAGGACTTTGAGAAGTTGTGTTTGATGTAAAAATTCCAGAGGTGAAATGGTTGTGATGGTGAAAAGCAATTATAGTTTTACAAAAAAATTTGACATCATTCCAAAAATCCGATAAAAACTTCTCTTTGGACAGCAATGAAGAAAAGAAGTCCACAAGAAGACTTTTAGTAAGGAAGAAACCTAGTGTTACTCATATGTGTAGTCTTTGAGAGCATGAGAAAGAATTATTAAGTCATTAGATCATTTCTTACTTCTTTGTGTCTGGTTGCTCCTTTTATGGCATTTTGGATTATCGAAAATTTAGCTTTGTTGGGTTGAACCAAACAATGTCATAGAAATATTCTAGCATAGAAGAGAAGGTTGAAGGATAAATAGATTGAAGGGTGGAAGATGGTTCCTCCACCAATTTGGCTGTATATAGGGAGGGAAAGTAATCTATGGATTTTGAGGGCTTGCTTAGCATTGTTAACACATGAATTCAAGCAATATTTCATGAGGGTTTGAATAGCTGAAACCAAGTTATTCGGTCTAATTAACACCTGCCCTCAGTTTTTCAGAAGAGATCAATTGAATCTTGAGCTTGAAAGGATATTTCTTTCATCCCTAGACATCTATGATTAGGTGTTTGTCAAGTTTAATTGCTCCATATTTTCTCCCTCGCCCTGTTCTTGCATACAGGTGAGTCATTGACAATCCTTCTCTTTATACATAAAGTTATTTACTACATATCAATAATAAAGTTCATATTAGAATGATTGAGGAAATATATAATATATAACCCCTGACTCTTCTAATTTTTTATCCTTTTCACCCCAACTTCACAAATATTTGTATCTCTCTGGGCGCCCTTCTAATTGGGAGGATTTGGGTTAATCTGTGACGCCCGCTCTCCAATAGCTACTCTTGGAAAAAAAAAAAGACATATCTTGGAAAGAATAGGGTTCTTGCTCAAGAAGATTATATGAAACTACCAAACAAAACCTGAATCTATAGCGACTCTATTGGTGCATGTGTGATATTGTGTGCCTTTATAATTTTCTTGAAATTTTTGGTAAACATTTTTCATATATAGGTGGTATTCTTGTGGATTTTGTATTTATCTTTTGATGAAAAGTAAAAGGGGCCATGAACTTAATAAAAAAAATATGCACGAAAGCAATAACAGTTAACAAACTAGCTTCAGGAATAAAACATCAACTATAGAAAAGTGAAGCAGTGATAAGTTGCCAAGACTAGGAGAAAAAGAGAGAACACGAAATACAGGACAAAACTTCCAATAGGAAAGATAATCTCCTCAAATATTCACTAATGAGCTTACTACAATCTTCACCATCTTTACATAATCATAGGGAGGCACCTAATAGCAAAAGCCAAATGTAACTATATATGAAACCTAGACCACATTATATACCAAAGCAGGGTGAAATTGTACTCAAAAAGAGCTAGAAAACACATGATGAACTATGCATACAAATGGCTGCATAACTTGCTCGAGAAAGACAGACTTGTTTCACAAACTAAATCAAACAGTTTCTGACAATACACAGCCTGCCTACACGAAAAGACTTGTAGGAAGGGTGACCTTCAAATGGCCACAACTTGCTCCATATATAGTCAACTTGTTCTATACGATCACCCTCAAGCCAACTTTCATTTCCAAATATAATCACATTTGAATGATGCTTAGCAAATGAGCTACTTCTCTTTCAAGTTGACCCTTGCTTCAACACCAAGCGTTACATTAGCCATGAATTAACTATCCTTTCCTCACACAGTTACAGGAAGGAGACTTAAAGCCAGGTCTCATGCTCAGACGCCAAAATATCGTGGATTTCATCTACTAAAACCCTTTTTGGTGTCACGTAATCCAATAAAGAAAAATAAGGATCATCCATGCCTCAAGCCAATCTTAAAGGTTAAAGGTCAACACTCACACATCCCATCCTTCCTCACAAGAATAATTGTCCTCGGTTTCACAGGATTTACTCACAAACATCCCACACAATCATAGGGGAAGAGTGGTGCCCTTTGTTGAAATGCATAACCTAATCTAAGCAAGGACACTCCAAGAAACAATACAACCACCTAGATCATAGATCATAATCACAAACCAGGAACTCACGCACAATCAGAATCATGAATGGGCAAAGTGAGCTTATCTTGACCCTACCAATGAGAATTTATAGAAAGATCAACAAGATGACCAAGCTGAAAAGTCAATACAAGGATAGCCATCCATCAAAGAGCTATGTTTTCTAAATCAACTGTATCTAATCTTGCTAAACAAAAGAAAAAAAAGTTAATGTAAGAATCATACAATCGTGCAAAATCAGATGGACCCCAACTTTGTAAAAGAATGTCCAATATCTGCTCAAATCTAAAGAAAAATGTCGTAATTTCTTCCACAGCCAACCTCAAGTATATGATCACTAGTTCAAGAGAGAAGAAATTTTATTTGTAAGTCTCTTTGAAGTTGGCTCTTGTGCAACAACATGGTTCTTGCAATATGTTTCAATATCATGCATCCCATTAGCCACATTTCAGTCTTGCCTCAAACACTTACTGGAAGCATATTCAATAGCTTAATCTCATGCTAAGACATGCTCTAGGGCAAGTCCCAACAACATTTGGTATAGAATAAAATTTCCAAACTACAATTTAGACAAAATAAGCTACAGTTTTTAAAGGAATCAGTTTGAAAACTTAGGACAAAAATGGTTCCTCCACTTTTTTTCCTCTGTATTTGTAGTTAGATTCTAGACCTCTTTTTTATCTCTATTGTATCATTCTATTTCTTTGGCTCTGTGAGAGAATGTCAATAGAAGAAAGGGAAAGAAGGTAACAAAGAAAATAATAATATATGCAAGATTTGAGAGCAAAAATGCCAATTCAGAGTCAGATTATAATATACAAGAACTTTCAGTCAGAATCAAGAAAAATGCAGCACATCTGTTATTGCAAATGAATAGCTTTATAGGGGAAAAAAGGGGAAAGAAAAAAACCAAAACAGCTAGAAAACTGTTTAAAAACAATGGCCAGGAAAAGATAAATGCCTTTCTTTCTATAATACTCCCTCCGTTTCTTTTTAATCTACACACTTTCCTTTTTGATCCGTTTCTTTTTAATCTACACACTGTTGCTTTTTCTATTCTTGGTAACATGTTCCATACTCCCATCTACTTTCTCCTCTTTTTCCACCCATGTCATCCACTTTTTAATATTTTAACCCACTTTTTAGTTTCTCTCTCTTACTTTTCAGTTTCTCTCTCCACCTTTTCAGTTTCTCTACCATACTTTTGTACTTCCTCCTTGGTTCTTCCCAAAGTGAATTGAGTAAGCTAAAAAGAAACGGAGGGAGTACAACCTTAGGAATTTTCTTAGAAAAATCAGTAGGAGCAATTATGCTCAAAAATGAAGAACTTTGGAAAATGAGCTCGAGAAAAGTTCCATGTTTATTTGAAATGCTATCCAACTAGATGAATGGATTATCTACTGATAATTTGACCTAAAAAAGTCCCTTGAATGTTGTATCCACCTACCGACTCAATGTCTTCTCTCATGTGTCTCAGTTTCACATTGAATATTCCCAGCCATTCATCCATATCATCCACACAGTTCAAGGCATTATCAAGCCCTCTTAAAACCTGCATTAAGCAAACATGTTAGTCAGCTAAACAATGTAAGTGATGAACTACATCAAAATAAATTGTATACTATCACGCAATTCCTGGAATCTCTTAAATGGCAATGGCAATGGTTAGTACTTTGTCATCACCAACGAGGGCTGAAATCCTCCCAATCCCAAATGACACTCTTCGTTGATCATTTATGTTTAATCATCAAAAGTGTATGGAGAAAAAGACGCTGAGCGCCTGAGCTATTATTCAAATGTGCATGTTTTGTGTGTTTTTGTTGAAAACAGTCATATACAGGATCTAAATCCTTAATTTCGCTCTTCATAGTTTCATGGAATATGCAAAATTTCTCCTTGAGGTGAAAGTTTTTGGTCAGAATGCCATTCCTATTTTTATAGAATCAAAATCTATCTGTACTGAAAAAAGTGATGCTTTCTATGAGACGAGCATCTCTTTGTTGTAACTCTAGTCTGAAAATTCTGAGTTCATCCTTGAACATGGCTGACTTTAATAAAGCACTGCATATTGTGAAACGTAGCCAGAAATCAGTCTTCAAATATACTCATCAAATAGAAGCTATTTGAGCCAATATGGAGTACAGTGACTTTCTCGTCATTGTTCCAGCTGAAGCTGTAAAATTTCTCTATGTATTTTCTGTGGTGTATCAGCAACATGGAAAAGTTACATAACTATAACTTTCACCTTTCTATTTATTTGTTGAGAACTTGAGAGGCCAGAAGCAAACTAAAAAAGTCCGCAGTTAAATCTCTATATTTAATGAAGTCCTCTATTCTAAACAGGAAATTTGGATATACATTTCAACGGGAAAACATGTACAAGGCAGTATGACAGTAATTTTATCTTTTTGTTGCATGTAGTCAATAGTTTAAAAGTTAGACTGCTCGAACATTAAGGTAAAACACAACACAGAACTTTCTAATAATCCAAGGGAAATTTACCTCTTAAGGTAAAGCTAGATAAATTGATTGTAAGACAATCCGCAAAGGGCATTTTAAAGAGAATATGAACGAAGTAAAAGGATTTCACCTGCTCCACCAAGGTCTCTGTTTCCAAGATAGCATGAACATTTGCTGCTTCCAAAGCCTGAAGTTCACGCTTCAACCTTTCAGAAAAAGCTTCTGCTTCACCAATACCCATGACATAACTGCATCCAGCAAACCAATCAAGCCCGTAGAATGTTAATGGATTGTTATTAAGGGCTGATGCCTTCTTTCCGGAAGTAAATAAAATAAGGAACTTTCAACAAGTTATATTCCCAACAGCGTGTAGGTGGAAAACTGGAATATATAAGCCTAATACCGTAACAAATGAGAAGCAAATTAAACAAATATACTCCAAACAATAAGCAGAATTTAAAGAAGCTATCAATTGTCAACAGCATATCCAGATGGTTAGAACCTAGTTTTTTGACAAGTTTGAAAAAAAGAGCCTAGTATCAATCGTCAATAAAAAGAATTAAGGAAATATACTCCAAACAAATTTGAAGCAAATTTTGGGTAACGAAGAAGAGAACCTAGTATTTTAACTGATCTAGATCTGATACAGGAAAACAAAAACACAAAAGGGAAGTTGCCATTGGAAGAAAGAGTCAAACTACTAACTGATTCCTCTAAGGAGCCTTTCAATTAGATAAGAAGCCAAATCCTGCTTAATTCTCCTCTTTTGACACAAGGAAAGAGGCACACTAGTTTGTTTTCAGAAATTTGATTCCTGCACATCCAAACCCTATTTGAGATTTTTCATGGAGTTCGAGCTTTGATTTCAAGTTTGTGTCTGAATCTTGAAGTTTAGAACCTGTTTGCCATTGTTTGTCTTCAGTTTCTAGTTTTTTTGAGAACTAAAAAACAGAATTATGGAAACCAGAATAAGTTGTTTCCATATCCTTTTTGCTGTCAGTTTTCATAGAAAAGACTAATCTTGACTTTATTAGATAACTTATCATATAAGTTTTAAAATCTCAAAACCAATGGCCTTACTTTGTCCTATGGTGCGGCTAAGGTGAATAAGGAAGGTTCTCGTTTTAGGCCGACCATCATCCACCAAAAGCAATCCTCCTCTAGGGGTTAATAATTGATTGCAATCAGATTAACAGAAGACAGACTAATATCAACATAGATATATATAGTTTTCAGAATGAACTATAAAGATAAAGAAACTTGAGAGGTTTCAAACATTGAATAAAAAATTTCTAGAAAACAGAGAAAGAACAAGAGTGAAAATAATGACAGGGAGAGAGAGCAATTGACTAAGCTTACCAAAACCCCAACATAGGTAGCTCATGTTTTTCTGTCATCATTCTCCTAATCAAATTTTGCCAAGATATCAAATTAGAGATATGTAGTAATTCCCTTATAGATCCTTACTCCAAACATGTCTTTTACATATGTCAAAACCATCTAGCTTTCTTAAGCTTTTAAAGGTTTTGAACCTTGCTAGGTTTTAATTTTTTTGACGTCATGCTCAATCCGACTATAAAATATTATCTGACAGTAGTTGCAATTTGCAAACTCTGAAGGAGGTTGCCTTCATTCTTCCTCCCAAAGTATCTGTATCTATTTGTTACACGGCATTTACTTCATGAGGGGATCTCTAAAGACTTTCCAGGTGTTTCCTATAATATGAAGTGATCACTTTGCTCAATATTGTCTTGTGAAATTGTCACCATTATTAAAGCTTCATTTTGAAAGCGAGAAGTCCAGCATGGAAGAATCTTTTTGTTGAAATAGAAACTTCAAACAAAGTAAAAAAAAAATATATTCAGCGATCGAAGTAAAGGAACCTACATTCACACGATATTTTGTGCTGTTGCAGAGCAATAATGGGAGGGACAAAACTACATCCCCCTCCATTTATCCGAGCTAACCCAATTCCTATTAAGAGAATCCCCCTCCATTTATCCGAGCTAGCCCAATTCCTATTAAGAGCTGTTCAGAATTAGAGGGGAAGGCAAGCTGTCCAATACATTGCAATTTAACTCATTCTCCAATAATGGAATTTATATTTTAGGTTCTCATAAACACAAGTGCTATTCAATATGGTATGGCTGACATATAAGTGCGATCTAATAATATTTTAGGTTCTCATAAACACTAAGTACTATCCAATAATGAAATTTATATTTTAGGTTCTCATAACTTTTCCTTTTTCCTGTTCGTCAACTTCAATGAGGTGATTTACTTTTGATGGGGGAAATGAGCTAGCGCCTAGCACTATCCAATGTGGCTGACATATAACCGTTCACTGACCTTCTCGGCTTCTCCCCTACTTTGCATTCTCTTTTATCATCTTCGCACGGGCTAAAAACTACTATATATTAAAAAGACACCAAGGTGGTGCTATCCATGTAGAAACTAGAAACGAAGGGGTAAAACAAAAATAGCATGCCCTAAAGCTATCATAGTAACATGAATTTGACAAGCAATAAGACACAAGACCGTAAAATCGTCTTCAAAAAGTCTCCTTAAATTATAATCAATTCTTTCATCTAAAGCCAATCATGGAATGTAATAGACTCATGTTAATTCATAACTTCTAAACTTTTGGGTATTAAAACCTATCTTTTCAAGTAAAATCTGAAAAAAATGACAAGGAAATTTCCCAATTTGTCAAATAATACCATGATGGCTGTGAGAGTAATGCAATCATGTAACTCATGTAACACTCACAAGAGGCATCCATTACCACAATCACAATTCACAACCACAATTTTTTCTATGTTTTACTAGCTTTACCTTTGGTTAATTTTGATATTTTTGTATTACGTCAATATTTCAAAACAACATAAATAAACAGCCCCTGTAACAATCTAGACAAGACACGATAGGGTTGCATACTTTTATTCGGTTGTTGTTGTATCTTAAAAACGATTCTTGAAAAACAACAACAAACTAATGAAAAGTGAAGATAAGAACGCATACGTGCCGAGAAGAGCTTCCATGTCCTCTTCCTCTGCTTGGGATACAAGATCCTTCTCCACATTAACCTTCATGTCCTTTTCAGTGATTGTTGTAGGATCAGGCCCATCTTCAGAATTCACCTGATTGGTTGTGGTGGTGGTGGTAGTGTTCTCCTGTAGTGCATCAAGATAATTTAAACAACTACACAGGGGCCCTGGAATTAGATGAAAGTTAAGGGAGGAGGGTTCATAGGATAACTGATAGTGGATATCTATTAAAGGGGACAAATTTTATCCTTTTAATAGTTCAGGAAGTCAAAAGGGAAAATTACTGTTGAAAATTTTCTCTCTTTATCCTCCCCTTTCTACTCCATCCTTCCAAGCACGAATGGTTTGGCAACCTGACCCATGGTCAGATCCAGACACAAGATGAGGTTCATTGGTGACCTTTTCTCCATAAGTGGATCTCGTTGGAGGTGATTGGAGAGGTGAGGGTGAACCATGAAAGAGAGGCAGAGAGAGAGGAGGCGGGAAGAGCGAGGAGAGAGGAGGGACAGGGAATTGTTACACGCAAGGGTGGAGGATGAAACCTTGAAATTTGAAGTCTGTTCAACATTTCCCAAGCAAGATCACTAATATAATAATGTGGGACATTAAACCAAGTAACATTATGAAGCTACATATATCAAAAGAAAAATTGTCACGGTAAATCCCACATTTGGGTGTCTTCCATATCAATCCCAAATTCGATTAATTTATGGATAATGCCAAATTTTGTGATATGCTTCCCATATTGGTCCCAATGTAAAGTTAATCAATTTAACAGGTAAACAAAGTCCGCGTAACATGTCCAGTTAGTCATGGCAGCCTAGTCAATTAAAAGAAGAGAAAGAACAATAGGCACTTGGACCAAAAAGAAATAGCAAGATTTAACCTGTGGAACAGGTAATAGGTCACCTAGGATAATACCAAACATGGGAGTATTCATAAATAAACCAAATTTGAGATTAATATGGGACGATACCCAAATTGGGATTTATGATGACAAAATAACCTATTTCAAAATAACCATAGAATTTGGCAGAACTACTTGCATAACAGCAATAAATCAAAGCTTAAAGAGAAAAAGCTATGCTGTCATTTACCATCATTTGTTAGTTAAGATCTCATCCTATTAGTTATTAGCTGATAGGTCACCAAATTAGCTGATTGCATCAACTATTGAATGCCAATTGCAAAGTGTCAAGCATAATTAGTTTTTATTACACATAAGAACCTTACTTAGCTATTAGTTCTCCCATTGTTACTAGTGGGAGTATCTTTTTGGTTTTAACGCTCTCAAGAAGCTTACCTGATATACATCTTATCCTAGCAAAAAACAGGTTTCTTACTCCAAATAAGCTAGCATTAAAAGCTCCATAATGAACAGTATGAATAGATGTTTGACAAGCTCCATAATGAACAGTATGAATAGATGTTTGACAAGGTCAGAAAAGTTCATATGTTTTGTCTTTGTGTATCTTCTTGCTAAAATCTAACTTCTACTTCAGATAATGATTAACGGGGTAAAAAAAATGGTCACGACTCACATGGACCCAATTCTGTGTGGCTTTGCATGCGGTACTCAGGAGGCTATGATGAATTGATGGCAAATGAATGTGATGTTAGTTTGATTCTAACCAGAATTCACCTTCATAACGGACAAGGAAGGGAACTGAATCTCCTCAAGAATCAGATATGGTCGTTCAGGTCCAAATAGAGTTAATTGTCTAAATGAGTATTACTTTGGAGTATTTCTCATTGCCAATTTCCATTTTCTAATGGCAGCATATCATAGTGGGGTGGAGTGGGTCTGTCTGCCTTTCTTTTGGAGCACTTACAGCTTGCAAGTTTCCTGTAATAGATTAAGCAGCCATAAGCAGTGAAAAGATCGTCAACATCTATTATTGCTATTCAGCATTTCAGTGGGATTTCTGCACAGGGAGGTTCAGACAAAAATTTTGTAAGTAGGGTTTTCTCAACAAATGGTTAGCTGGGATATAGCCGTCTTCTTGGTCGCACTTCCGGCTCATGTTTCTGTGCAGGAAATTTGGATGTCATCATCAAATTTCTTGTGTGATGGGAGTTACCTTCGTATATCAGGGTGTTTGGTTGAGAGATATTTGGGCAAAAGCATAGGTTTGAGGCAAAAGGAGAGGTTTGACTAGTCCAAACCTCTATTGAGAGTGTTTGGTTGATAGAGGATTGAAATAGAGGTTTGAGCCCAAGAGGCTAATTTTAAAGCTAGTAGTAGGAGCCTTGTCGAAGAGAGGTTTATAAATTTAGTGGTGAAAGGACGATTATGTCCTAAAGATAGTTAGATTTACTACCCTTTACCAAGCATTGTGCAAATAATCCCCCATAAATAAATTATTCAAATATCCTTAATGGTCATTTTACCTATACTCGGTTAACAGCTATTTACCAAACACTTTTACACAAATAGCCAATACAATCAGCTAGACGAACCAGCTGATACAACCATCTAAAAGCTCATAGCTAATGAAAAGTGCAAACAGCTAAGAGCTAGCCTCTAATTTTCCAAACAGGGCCTATATATTGTTTCACATCTTTAAGGTATTTGGAGAGCTCACAGTATGTTATAAATTTCTCTTCCATTGAAGTATTAGTTTTCTCATCATTAAGAGAAAGATATTGCATAACAAAGCACAAAAGAACAGTTTGAAGTGCCCCACAATGACTTTCAACCACTCCTGCGGTCCAACACTCCTATCCAGCAAAATCCTAAAAGTATATAGACAAGGGTCTCAACAGAACCTAAAATAAGGGATTCATTACTTGCTCCCCCCAAGATATCTATCCTCTTCGGAATTAGCTATTCACAACATTCTGAGTCACAGATTCCAAATGGGGTAAATATTTCTGGATATAGAGATTAGAGAATGATCTGCGACAACTAGCACGCCTTGAGATAGGAAAGTAAAAAAAATATCCAAAAGCTTTATGCTCACAGCATTTGACAAAATATATGGAGGGTGAGAAAACAAAGAGCACAACTACACAAGAAAAGTTATCAATCTCACTGGAGACAGGGCTAGCCTCTACTTATGCTCCTTAAATATCATATATACCTTGTCCAACTTCTGCTGACTTCATATACCTGGAAATTCATTTTCCCCAAACTCTAAAGCTACACTATATAACTCCACTCACGGTTTGTTTACGTTATACTTTCTCCAAAAAAAAATTATTGCATTATTTTCACTTTACAGTTTATAATATTCATGTATTAGCTTTGACCCGATTTTTTTTTTAATACTATATAAAATCAAATATTGGTAGACAAGATGTTATTGAATTCATCTCAATGTATATTTTTAAAATATCACCTTTTTTATAACTTCTACTAATAGACAATTAGAGATACTAATGGTCAAAGTTGTTCATGGACAAGAGCAAAACCCCATATGATGCAATGGAAAAAAAAAATAAAGAGGAACTTTTAAGTGGATATTTAAACATCATACATGTCGTTTCCCACATCTGCAATGCCACATATTTACCTTCTAATAGTCCAAAATACATATAATAGATTTCCGTATATTATATGATACATTTTCAGAAAATTAATGAAGATAAAGCAGCAAAAACGTATGTGGTGAGATCAGATTGAAATCTTTTAGCCGAAAGACAGCTTGTACCGAAAGAGTATACAAAGATATCTGAAGTACAGTTACACATATAGTTTTGTACCTTTGCCCAAAGAGCCATCTCAACAACATCTATCCCCACAACTTTTGGGAGACGACCAAGCATGTCTTTACAGACATTTAATATACAAAGTAAGAGACGGTTCCTGCATGTACAATCAGAGGTATGAGATGTGAATGAATGTAAAGATAACTTTCTTGACTCTTGAAAGAAATAAGGACTCCACAGATGATACCTATCATCAGTATTCCGCATGGTCCACTGCGGTGGGGCAACTGTTTGATTCCTAAGGTTATCAAACCCCTGAAGGGATAGAAAGAAAGTCAGGAGATTGTCAACGAGAAATGGAACAGAAGAACATTATCAATTTTATTTCTTCTTTCTCTACTTTGTGAAACAGCAAACTGTAAAGTCGCGAAAACTTAAAAAACACATAATAAAAATTTCTCCCAAGTAAATAGAGAGAGTAGGCAGTACCAAAGTGAAGGTACATCCACTGGGATCGTTTGAATTAACCTCCACCTTTGACAGATGTTTTAACTTGTATATTTTTGCTGGCTTCAATAAATAAATAAAAAAATGAACAAATTAAGACAGGTTAGTCCAACATAAACCTAATACACCAATTTGAAACGCCTTAAAAACCCAGGAGTCCAAGTTAACCATCTAAACCCTAGAATACATCATTTACTTCAGTTTAGAAAAAATATCATCCAATTGTTGTTCTAGTTAGTTTTTCTCAACTTGTTACTAAGTCAGTCTAGCTCACAATTGTAAATACTGGTGGAAATATTTTCTTCATCATACTCAAGATACCCAAGAAAATTGCCTTTCCTGAGAATGTAAAAGAGGGCGTCAAAGTAATAACTGCATTGAAATGACAAAATTACCTCAAGAATACCCCCATTAGAATATTTTAAGACACGAAGGAAAGCTTTCGTCCGCTGGGCCTTCTGTTTTACTGCATTAAGTGTAATTTGTCAAATTTTAAAGCTACATGACTACATGAGTACATGACATAGATAATTACAAGGAACACATACAGAAAAAGAGACTGAAGGAGACAGTGATTGAAATTTAAATGGGAAAATGGCTAACTAATGCATAATCATAAATTATGAAGAATTGGAGACTGAGAATTGCATCTTCAAACAAAAAACCAAAACCTATGGAGAACTCAACAACACTAAAATACATCTTATTATAGAGTAATGCTCAACTGATACTCCTATCAGAACTTCATAAAACACATCAAGCAAAAAGTTGCAAGCTAGATGTATAGCTTTCCCCCACAAATTAACATTCTGATTCTGCAAAATGATATTGGCATAATCTGTACAGGCTGAGTAGGTTATGTGGCATAATCTGTACAGCGTGCAACTACTTCCTAAGCTAGATGTATTTCATTCCCCTGCAAATTAAACTCCCTTCCCCTACAACAATATTAGCATAATTTCTACAGGCTGAATTGGTTAATTTGATACAAAAATAAGATAAATAACTTACAGAAAATAATATGACAAAGTCATGTAGCTTCTCTTTTTTTCGAGGGAAAAGATAAAGTTCATTAATTCAAAGCCATATGGCATCTAAAATAGGTATTAAAGAAAAAACCAATCTAAATTGACTAAAAAAGAATTTTTCTTAGTTCTTAGCCATCATAATGATGAACCAAATTTGACAATAAAGCATACTCTCACTTTGGTTGCTAAATCATGCAGCTTTCTATGAAAGCATCTATCGTTGGAAAATAGTTTTGAGAAGAAATTTATTCATTTGACCGTGTAGAGCGCAAACAATAATCTAATAACGATTGCAAAATTGTATATTGTACAATCAATGAACTGCATCTTCTGAAAGAAACCATGGAATTCAAACTCTAAACTCTCACAAGGGGAGAGAAAGAACCCAAACTCCAAACACCTACTAGAGGAGACAAAGAATCCAACCATGTAGACCGCAAACAATAATCTAATAACGATTGCAATATTGTATATTGTACAATCAATGAACTGCATCTTTTGAAAGAAACCATGAAATTCAAACTCTAAACTCTCACCAGGGGAGAGAAAGAACCCAAACTCCAAACACCTACTAGAGGAGACAAAGAATCCAACCATTGGGCAGAAAACTCTTGAACAGAGAGATAAAAGAGGATTATCAATAACGAAAAAAAAGCATAAACTAGTAATAAAAGCAAAAAATGGGCTAACCATGAGCTAGTAAAATTTGGGCCAACCATAAGCTAGTATTAAAAAAGTAGGAACTAGTAATAATAGTATAAACTAGTAATAAAAGTAAAAGCAACCTCTCTTAGTAATACCCATTTAATTTACGTCCAAATTCACTATCCATGCTAGTAAGAGCCATAGCTACAGAAAACTGAAAACATGACTCTTATGGGCTAACCATGATTCTTAAAGAGGTTTTCATTAGGTTAAGTGAGAAGATGTATGTTGCCCAAGCATAATGGAGGCCTTGGTATTAGGCCCATTTGATACGCTCAAGTTATACGAAGTTTTTGTGGTATTTTAGGTACACTTTGCTAAGGGATTTATTTGTAATTGTTAATGTTTGCATATAAATCGACCTTAGCGGAAGTTCGGAATTTTATATATTAATTATTGTTAAAGTTGTAAGTTCCGAGCTCTTGGAGGCATGAATGGTTCCACAACATCGTCTCACCAACCAAGCTCCGCCACAACCAAGCTCCACCAGCCGCATCGCAAGCATGCCCAGCATCGCAAGCGCCTAGCAAGCTCGGCAGCATCGCCCAGCAGCAAGCCCAGCAGCTCGGCAGCACAGCAGCTTCGCACGCCCACCCGCCAAGCAAGCACGAGAGCCTGCCCAGCAGCATCGCGACTCGCGAAGTAGCTCGCGACTCGCGAGCCCTGCCCTCGCACCTCGCGAGCTACGTCGCGACTCCCGACCACTTTGCCCCAGCCATTTTGTGCGGGAAGGCAGTGATCTCGTCGCGGCTCGCGATCAGTGTCGCGACTCGCGACGTTTTAGTCGGTTCAGCGGCCACTTTTGTGCGTGGTTTAAAAGCCTCCCAAAAACCTATTTTTAGGGGGAGACGAAGAGTACGAAGAGGAGAGCTGAAATGTAGGCCTTGGAGCAGCAAGCTTGAGGAGAGAGAGAGGATACTCCTCTCCTCATCCTTCCTTCTTCATGATTCTCTTTTCATCTTTCCTTCTTCATGATTCTCTTTTCATCTTTCCTTCTTCATTTCTCTTTGTTCTTCATTTCTTAGTCTTTGTTCTTCATTTCCTAGTTTTAGTTTTCATTTCTTAGTTTAGTTTTTAGGGATTTCAACTATGGATTTGGTTTTTGCTATCGGATTGTAGCTTGAACTGTTCTTGAAGAAATTAACATGAAGCTTCAACCGTTATTGTGAGATCTTTCCTCTCTATCTATTTTCCTTGATTATGGTTCAATTTCTATGCTTGTGATTTATGATTATTGCATAATTATGCTAGGAACGTTACTAGTTTGATTGTGTAATTAATCTAATGCTAGATTTAAGAATAGAATCGGATTGTTTTATTCTTTCATCAATTTGTAGCAAACTAGGGAGTAGCTTAGATGCAGATCGTCTTGGTTATTTCTTAGGGAAATCGAATCAACTGTTGAATGTTTATCGCGTGTATGGCATTAGCAGGTCTATTGGTTCTCTGTGTTTATTGCTGCTATTGGATTGAACTTAGACGCAGATCGGACTAGGTTATCCTTTAGTTAGGGTTTTATAGTCACGCTGATCGTGCTATTCAACTAGGAATAAGGAGAATGCGAGATTAGGTCTCGGCAATAGATAATTATGGAAATAATTAGAGTGGATGTTCAATGATCGATAATGAATTGAAGTGGATGTTTATCGGATTCAAGATCTTTCTATATTGATTTCTCATTTTGTTTATATGCTAGTTAGTTGTAGTTTAATCTACTTGAAACCCCCCTTTGTTATTTGGTTTCTCGGCCCTTAGCTTAATCTAGGTTTTGATTCACGCTAAATATTAAACTCGTCCCTGTTTCCCTGTGGATACGACCCCTACTTCCATTATACTTGCTTAGTGTAAAAGAGAGTAGGAGAAAATTTATCTTTGGCCGGGTGCGGTGCACAACGACACATCCGCGCCTACCACCATTCGTATCATGAAGATGAAGCATAGACAAAAGGATGTCATTAAGAACATATATAGTGTAGAGAAGCTAGAATTCTTTCATGGAGTAGGCATATGGAAATCCTTTCTAGGACAATAGCATGTTGTTAGATCCTGAGTTGGTTTAAGGTAAAGAATGGTTCAAACAGACCTTAGTATTAAAGAAGTGTTATCAAAATGTTTCTTTTTTAAGACTTTAGGGAAGAAAGATCGAACCCAAGGCTATTAGAATGTCTTTCTTACAACATGATAAGAATACATCCTTTTGTGTAATGAGTTTTTGTAACACGAGTCATCCCATCAGAAAAAGAATTTCTTAATTATCTTTTAATCTTCTACCCCTAGGGTTCTTTCTCTTTGGCACTTTATCATTAGCCTTGTTTCGGATGAGTTTGGTGCAAACTTCTCTATGTATGAAGTTCTCCTGGCTCTAAAAAAAAAGAAGGATGAGCAAAGGTTGGTTTAGTGAATTTGTGGAAGATCATTACAATTAGATGGTAGCCACAATACAAACGAAAGAATTTTTGAGGGTTGATCTTATCAGTTACCAAGGTTCCAAGTTTCTATTTTAGGGGCTATTTTATAGCTAAAGTCCAAGTGTCATGCTTATTGACATTAGACTTTTTTGTTGATTTTGGATATAATTCTTATATGAGATCTTGAGGACATGACTTTTATATCCTTAACCCTCTTCTAACAGGGGCGACACCCCCTAATGTCTTCTAAAAAAATCCATTGGCAGCACATGCAAATACAGGTGTCATTGTATCTTCGTCATTCTCTACTCGTATCTCTATTCCAACAACCACTAGGAACCTCTGAACTACAAAGTTGTGTTTTCCTTTCAAAGGAAAAACATGTTGTACTATTCATTGTTTGTTCTTTGGGGTTCTCTTCTTTTCTTTATATTTTTATATCTAACTCTTCATCTTTTGGTTACAATATTTAGGAATCTCTTTCAATTTAATGCTGTAAGGCAAGAAAGCCTTATAATACAATTTGATCTCAAGTAAGCCATCTTTAAAACATTTTTCATTTGATAATATATATGAATCCTAAATAAGTAGGAGAAGAACAAGCTTGAGGACAAAATGTCTACAAAACATAAGCACTTAAGGGCCATTGAGGCACTCATCAGTCATCACCACAAACAATACCCTCCTTAATCTCATACCAATTTTCAAGAAATTTTGTTCGCATCTTGTGTTTTCTTCGACTCTTGACTTAATAGCCACAATCAAGGCTCTGTCAGTTTCCCAATTGAAGAGATAACTCAAAACATGAATGAACCCAACTGGTGGATATGGATGATCTAAGGTTGAAACTGAGGAATAAAGCATTACCTTTATGACAAGGGCGGTTCAATTAATAAAGAGGCTCCGTGCAACAAATATAAATTTTCTCCCCTTATTTTAACTCTCATCATGTAGTTTTCCAAAATCCTCCAAAAACTTTAAATTAGAAGTTATTACCCCCAATAGCTAATCCAACCATCAACACTAACAGCATATACCCCGGTCCTCTTGCACTATAGAGTATACAAACTTGCTTAAATTAGATCTTGTATTGACTACAATGACAATATTATGCCCACTATGAGACAAGGCTGCTAGAACTGTTTGTGTGTAAAAGAGTCTACATCCTTGATTCAAATTCCAAGAACCCCTAATAGCTTATATTTTCATTCAAAGACAGCATTTACCCATTACTCCTACTAGCTGCCAGCAGCTCTATTCTATCTAGTGGCTCTGTTTAGCAATACTAGATGAAAATAAATCTAATAAGTTCACTGAAACTGATAACATAAAGCTGAAACTGATAAGGTGCTGGAGCTTATAAGGTAGCTGATTAGCTTAACTATTTCGCAAAGTTAGTTGCTTAAGTTAATGCAGGAACGATTAGAACATTCCTATCTGCAACTTGGTAAGGTGCTCACACTGACTTGACATGGATCATGGATGGCCAGTCATGCTAAATTAAAACTTAATATAGAATATCCTTACACTCCTTCAAATGCAAAAATCTTAAGCACGAAAGAGTAAACTAACTTAAAAGCCATAACCCAGATAGCACAACTATCTAAGCACGAGCATTCCACATTCCTGTAAAACCATGACATACAGTCTGCAAACAATTCATCATAATACACTGCTAGACTTTTCCTACTTAAGCCATTGCTTAACCATTTCAAAAACACAAAACTAGCAGTTGCAAAAGTTGAAATAACATTGGAAGTAGCATCAGATATGACCAAAACACCATTAAAACCAATTTTTGAAGGAAAAAGAAATTTATCATTCAATCACGAATCCAAGTTTACTCGATTGCAATTTGCCTAAATTCAACAACTAAGACGAATCATAAGAGTCATAATGACAGACATAAAAGAGTAGACAATTCAAACAGAGAATTATTAAGCAGTACACTCGCAAATCAGAGATCAAATGCGAAATGAAAAGAATAAGATGAACGTAACTGGAAATGGCAAGAACCCTAGGTTTGGCCATTTGACGGCCTAATTTGCCCGATTTACCCCAAACACCACGACTCTTGGCGACTCGGATCGACATTATGATCTTCTGTTTGGTGCCTTCAATGGCGGATTCACATGCTCGCCGTAGCTCTTGATCGTCGGCGCTCGATTTCGCCATTGATGATGCTTGTTGTTAGCTAAATTCCACCAAGGTGGAGAGAAAGAGAGATTTGTGATGTTATGAGGTTGAATTTTCTTTTTATTTTTGTTTTGAGGTGTGAGCTCAAATGCCACGCAAATATTTACAGTTTGCTACTTTGCCATGCTGATTGCTGTGCTCTGAGCTTTACGGTGGATCATGGATATGGATCAAATGATCAATTAATGTACTCTGAATTTATTCTAAAAAAAATAATATTAAAATTAAAAATTAAAAGGACTTTTTACGTACTTTGAGTTTTACAAAAATTCACAAGTACCCTCGCACTTTAAAAAAAAAAAAACAAATGGTGCCCCCAGGTTTGAAAAATCATCTGAATAACCCTTAAGGCCCGTTTGGTAATGATAATGGGAATGGTGCCCCCAGGTAGTTGGTTATAAATAATGGTAATGGGAATGAATTTGTGTGTAAATTTGTGAAGAATATCATTGTCCATTCCCATGGAAATGCTAATTTATCCTAAAGTGTCTACTTTTCTTCTTGAATTTTCATTCCCATCCAATACCACCTTGTAGGTGGTAATGAGTGGTAATGAAAATTGCTTCCCCTTGGAGGCAAAAACACAAGTTTATGGGTGAGATTGCTTGCCCATAGAGAAAAAATGTCTCCCCATAGAGATTTTAAGGGTGCTTCCCTAATAATATTACACTTAAAATTCATTTCCATTACCGCAATTTATTAACGACTACCAAACGGGCCGTTAATGACTAACAACCATCAACTCATAATGCTAAATCAAGCTAATTAACCTAAATAACTCCTAATTAACCTAATTAATGTTAATTAAATCCTAACTAAATACAATTAAACCTAGTTAATTAAAGGAAAAATTGACTATAATATTTTTTTACTTGATTTTCCTTTACCTTCAAGATGACATTTTTTTCAAAAAGCGGACGTCACCGATCGTCCTTTATGGGAGCGAATTTTGAGAAGCCGGTCAAAATGAGTATCAATACGTTAATTTTTGTGCACGAGTTTTGAGGCGGTCGTACACGACACTTTTGACCTTCGAAACGACTATTTTGGATAAATGGACGCTACCAAGTCCTTAGAGGGGCGCGAATATCGAGAAATCGGTCGAAATAAGTACCAATACGTCATTTTGGGTGGGTGATTTGAGACTATCATAATCGGGTGATTTTGACCATCCAAACTACTTTTATTGAAAAAAAAGACGCCACCGAGCGCCCTTTATGGGATCGAATTCGAGAAACCAGTCAAAATGAGTACCAATATGTTAATTTTTGGGCACGAGATTGAGACTATCTTAAACGGCACATTTGACTTTCAAAATAATTTTTTCTAGAAAAACAGACATCACCAAGCGTCCTTAAGGGGCGCGAATTTCGAGAAGTAGATCGAAATGAGTACCAACCTGTCAATTTTTCTGGCACGTGTAACAAGGTGATATTAAATGACACTTTTGACCTTCAAGACGACTTTTTCTGTTAAAACGGATGCCACCAAGCGCCTTAAAGGGGTGGGGTGTTATGGGGATCTAATTAACTAGTGGTAATCACTAATCAGGGTTTAACAAAGGTTAATTAGGATTTAATTAGCATTAATTATGTTAATTAGGGGTTCTTTAGGTTAATTAGGTTGATTTCAATTTTTTTAAGTATGATTGTCGTTAACGGAAAACTTGACGGTAGGGTCAAGTCATGTACTTTTTAAAACCTCAGGGTACTGAAGATACAAAATTGTGTCTCCCTATTGAGTATCCAATGATGAAACATATTGTCGTCCTAATTGGGACGGTCCAAAGGAAGAACAATTAGACGAGTTAGGCCCAAAAGCGCTTCGAAAATATAAAGTCTACTTATCAAATCCAAGTCCAATTTTTTAAAGCCCAATTAATTATTCCTGGTAATTAATTGTATTTCTAATATTAATATATTAATTATTGTCGATAATTAAATTTCGAAGGATATTTCGAAAATCAGATTTTTATTCCCAAAGATAACTGATTTCAGATTTCAAAGGATAGATTTCATCAAAAATCAAAAAGAATCTTAAAGCGATAAAAAAAACCGGCCAAATCTACGTTGTGTCTGACGCAACGTATTGTGCGCTCGCAACGTCGATGTCGTACACAATTTCTAAAAATGCTCTGTGCCTTGCATAACCCTGACCTTGCATGACGTTTCATCTAAACCTCCTAGCTTTGCAAAACCCTGACCTTGCATAGCATCTCTATCCAGTTCTCCCATCCTTGCATTACCCTAACCTTGCATGACACCATCTATACCTTAGCTTTACATAACCCTGATCCTTACATAGTGTCTCATGCATCCTTATAGAGTCTAAGTTTGCATCTTTGCATCATCTTCTGTGTCATTATGTGAGTTGTTTGCACCTATCTGCTAACATCTTCTCTCGCAAGTAATCTGATTGCTTGTAGTTATCGTCTTGCAGACTAACTTTGTTTTGCAGAAACTAGCGATATAAAGACCAGTTCTAAACTGTAGAGCCTTTAGAATTGTTCTCCGTCCTGACACAAACTACATTGACTTTCGGTTTCCTGAACCTTAGTTAAAGTGGGGGTTTCTGTAGACACAAAATCGTGTCTCCCCATTGAATACCCAATGATAAACATATCGTCGTCCAAATTGGTCGGGTCCAAAGGAAGAGCAATCAGATGAGCTAAGCCCAAAAGCGTTTCGAAAATATAAAGTCTATTTATAAAATCCAAGTCCAATTTTTTAAGGCCCAATTAATTATTGTATTTTTAATATTTTAATATTAATTATTCTCGACAATTAATTTTTGAAGGATATTTCAAAAATTAGATTTTTATTCCCAAAGATAGTTGATTCACGGTTTCAAAAGATAGATTTCATTAGAAAAAAAAGAATCTAAAAACGATAAAAAACCGGCCAGATCTATGTTGTGTCTGACGCAACGTATTGCGCGAGCGCAACGTCGATGTCGTACACAATTTATAAAAATGCAGAACGAGTTTGTTGTACACACGAGCCGTGCGCTAGTCGCACAGCTCGTGCGTGCCGCGCATGGCCGTTCGCGAAGCGGAAGCTCTGTGCGCCTAACTCACCGTTTTTCTTTATCTTCTTCGCGTCGTTTTCGGTTTTCTTTGCCTATAAATAGCTACGTATCTTCGAACGACTTTCATATGCTTTCACACGCTTTGACACGGTTTAATACACTTTGACAACGCTTCATACCTCAGACCTACACTCCATAACACACATTCAAACACATAATCAAACACTTCAAACTCATTCAAGCACATTCATACCTTCAAATATGATATTTCAAGCTTTAAGATTGCTGCTCCTACATATCGTTACATAAGACCCAGGCGACAAAGTTATTATTCCTGAGCCTCAATTCCAATTTAATTCCTTTTGTACTAACAATTTATTTGTCATAATGTAGATCTTAAAGGAATCCACGAAATCTTGTACATTCTTCTCTAAATCTTCTCTTTTTTTTTTATATATTTTCTATGTTATATTCATATTCATATGCATGATTGTATGATTTAATGTTTTTATTACCACACATCTTTATTTTTGTTAATCAAAGACCTAAATAAATGTTCCAACTCTAAATTCAGATAATCTGGACATTGGATTAGGTTCACAGTAATTTGATTGCATAATAACATGTCACAAAAAAATTAGTCTTTTGTTTGTTTAATGAACCGACATAGATTAATTTTATATTGCATTAACATATTAAGTGGTTGTTTAATTGCATAACACTTGGCATGAATCGCTATTAAGTACAGGCCATCAATGGGTGAATGTGATTCCTGATCGTATTCATACCCTCATCCCCGAACTCAATCTATGGTTCATTGACCATTTACGGAGTCATGACGGAGAAATCTACATTGGATAAGTGTAACACCCCCGCCAAGCCGAACCCTTTTTCATTTAATAAACTCGAGATGTGGGAAAATCCACGAAGGTTCGACTCAACGGGCGTGTTACCGCCGCACTTATCTCCTTGGAAATAAATGCAAGGCTTCATTATTCACCTACTTACATGGACATTTAGTCCCTTTTTGAAAGAAATACTTTAATAATAAATTAAAAATTTCTAAAAATTTCGGCAGAGTTTCCTTTGTAAATTGGACAACCCAAAATGGGAAAATGTTTGAAAAACCTGTTACAAATAAAATATACCAAATCCCAAACTCAACGCTTTCGCGGAGTACCAGCTAAAGAAAATCAGGAGCACTATTGCTCAACCAGAAACTAGAAATGAAACTAAATCAATTAATTATTTAACTATTACAAAGTGGAACGTATTCGCCTCAAAGGAAACATAAAACAATCATAGTTGTACCCTTAGCACGTAACTGCTTCTATCTTGGAACAGATGCTCCAGAACTTCAACCTGAAACTATTGTAACACTGCCACCCACCAAGTGACAGGCCACAGTAGTGACAAAACAAAACATTGACATACACATCAGCACAACGCTGAGTACTAACCCATAAAACATTCTTAAAACATGCTTTGGTGTCTACGATTCTCACGTAATCAATACATGTTCACATCATTCATAACCATATCACAACAGCATAGCAATATTCACATAATCCATACGTTCACATGTAGATATATATATACAATGATTAATTACCTAATTAATCTTAATTAATCCAGTTATTTAAGGAGAGGAAAGAGAACGCCAGTAAGCCGGGGTCAATCCCCTGTAACCACTTACTTCAACATTGTAGGCCGGGGTCAATCCCCTGTAACCACCTACGGATAACATTGTAGGCCATAATAACAGAGTCCCTAGTGTGCACACCCCTTCTACTTGGATCACAACAAGATAGAAGGAAGACAAGTAACAGAATATTCAGCATAGTAACCAGAGAACCCGTAGGGGCCCTGAACCACTCATACGAGGGCAACTTGTTCATCATTTCCCTCCGATATTTCACTTTACGTGATTAACATCTTTTAATTCACGTCATCACATAAATCACGTATACAATTACGTCATCGTTGTTCAATCCAGTTTGAACATATTTCATCCATCATAATCTCAATCCATTCATAGTGGTTGCATTAACTCATTTCATAAATACAACCATCACTTGAGTTCATTTATCACTTCAGATTCATAATCATTTCATAGCATCGTATCATCATAAAACATTTCATTTCACGCAATCCATATGCGAAACATATCATTAATCATGGAAAGTAATCATAAGCATGTCTCATAACTTAAAGTACTTTTAAGAATAACAACAGAAACATATCAGAAGCATAGCAGAACCTAGCAGTATTTTCGTATCTCAAATCGTTTAATAGTCATTCATACTTTGATACTGTTTCAGAATTAAAAGGAATACTTTGGCATATTCGAGAATTTATAAGCATAACTCATCAAATCACTCTTATACTCATCCATAGATATAATAATTCTTAACAACAAACTTTGAACAACAAATCAATCAGGAGACTTCTCCTCAGAGAACTAGAATCGTTTGACAAAGTATCATTATGAGTGAATATTTCATATCAATACACATATACTTTTATATGCAATCCAATTCCACACATCACATACTTTTGTGTATAGATAGTTCATATTCTTTTCCACTTCACAAATATCGATGTAGGCACATCTTAATAACAATGATAAGAGCTAATAGCTATTCCTGTTAAGTTTCAAATAAATAAACTAATCGTATAAGTCTTCTTAATATATTCACTTTTACCAACTCATAGCATTCCAATTCCTTTAAAAGAGATGAGCTTCCTTAACCAAACTAATTAACTTTATTAATAGAATTCCAATTACAAACTGACTTACAAAATTAAGAACTCCAAGTATTCTTATTTTAAGACGCTCATTTAGCTAACGTCATACTTCATAAACATTAAGGTTATGTAAACTAACTTAATTATCGAACGATATTCTTATAACTTGTCTCATCAATATCCTTAACATTAAGTAGTTATAACTAACATATTCAACTCAACTAGCATAAAACATTAACTAATTTGCAATTATAATTCATCAGCAATTACATTTTCAATTTCTTTATCATGTATTATGAAAATCGATTGCTTTACCAACATAACAGTAAAATTATAGTTCCTTAAATTACCAAACAAATCTAAATGAAAAACTTAAGGCTTCGATACCCAAACAAATCTTCAAGCTGATTTTGTTTTGTAATTAATCAAATTAGTACTTGGGTGTTTTTAGAATAGGAAGCAACAACAATAACAACACAACACCAATACATAACCACGCATCAACACAACACCAACAACAACAACAACAACAACAACATCTCATAACACAAGAAAAGGGGAAAAGTACCCAAATTTCAGAATTTTAGAGCTTCAATTATAACTCTAATATGAGGAAAGTAAAAGAGAGGAAGAAGGGGGGGTGTAGTACCTCTGCTCTACCGCGAGGGGACGAACACAAGCGGCGAGGAAGGGGAGCCGTGCTCCGCGAGCAGCCAAGAGCGACACACGAAGGCGGCGGTGCACGGTAGCACCCACGAACAACAAGAGCGGCGAGGAGGAGAGAGATCGCGAGCGGGGGAGCTCGAACAGCAAAGAAGCAACGAAACCACAACAAGACCGCAGGCGTGGCACGCACGCGAAGCAGCACCGACGGCAGACACACGCGGACGGAGGAGAGAGAAAGCTCCGGCGAGCCTGGGGAACTCCGGCGAGGCGACGGCGTAGGTGAGTGAGAGAGAAACGGGGGAGATCAGGGAAGAGGAGAGAGAAAATAAGAGGGGTTGGGTTTTGGGGTTCTCACGGTTGAGAGGAAGAAAGAAATAAATGGGGTTTGGGGTATCAATGCCCACGAGGGACACGAGGAAGGAGAGAAAATGGGGTTTTTATTTCCTCTTTAACCGACATCCATAAATGGAAAGAAGATAAACCGACTTTGCGTTATTTAAAATCCAAAAATATAATTTATAATAATAATCTCATAAAACAAAATATATTACAAAGACTACAAATATTTCCAACTCAAATAAAATAAGAATTTTCAAAACATAATTAACTTTATAATTATAAATAACGCTTAATTAAAACGCTCTTAAAAATCGGGGTATTACAATAAGTCTCTAAGTTATCCCTACTATTTCCAAATATCCAATTAGGTTTATGATTCTTCCTTTAAAGGCTTTTTGGCGACTTCAAAAACATTTTTTCAGTAAAAACTTTACAATGAGGTAGTCAAATACGCGCTCATCCCGCGTAGACAATAAAAACACTCCTATAGGTACCTTGTTCATTGTTTAAATTGCAAGGGCACCCGGTGCTTTTTCATAAAACTCAGGGGAACTTGGTGAAAAATCCGAAAATTAAAAAATGTAGTTTGTGTTGTAATATGGAAAGATTCAAGCAAGACTAAGAAATAATTGTTGTTGTAGTTGTTGTGTATGTTTTCTTCCGCAAAAATACGGTATATATAGTAGGGATGGGCAAGGGTCGGGTCTGGGTCGGGTCCAGCCGGACCCTAGACCCGGACCCTAAATTTTTTTGTAGACCCGGACCCGGACCCTAAGGGTCTGGGAAAATTGGACCCGGGCCGGACCCTTAGGGTCTGGAGGGTCTAGAGGGTCTGGAGGGTCCAGGCCTAAATTCTTTAAAATTGACAAATTTTCACCATTTTTAATATCAATAATCATCTAGAAAAAATACCCATAAATGAGAAAAACATATAAACTGAAAAAAAGGAAACAAACACAAGAGTTCACCATAATATGCTCAAAATTCAAACAAATAAACTGAAATTAAAGAGAAACTGATGAAAACAACAAGAATTCGCATGAACAAACCCAGAAAATTCGCATAAAACAAGCCCAGAAAATTCGAAACAAAAATACCTGGCTTGAGTGACTGTTTCGGCGAATGATTGATGAAATATACAAAAAACGAAACTGAAGAAATGAAAAGAAGAAAATCAGGAGTGAAATGAAGAAACAAGCCCAGAAAAAAACGAAACAAAAATGAAACAATGAATGTGTAAATAAATCAGGCGACGAAAAATACCTGAAGCGCCGGCAAAGGAATGGGTAAGGGGGTGGCGCGCCTGAAGGGGGGAGGTGGCCCGCGTGCGTCTTCGCCGGCGTCTTCGTGAGGCGTCTTCGCCGGCGTCTTCGTGAGACTCAGAGTCTCAGACTCACTCTCTCTCCTCTTAACGGCTGTAGTATGTAGAAGAGAATGGCTACTGGCTAGGTTTTCAAAGTTAGAATTGTGTATTTGTGTGTTTAGTGTTTTACAAAATCAGTTTTTTTTTTTTAAAAGTAAAATATTATATATTAAATAAGTTTAGGGTCCTAGGGTAGGGTCTGGGTCGGGTCTGGGTCTAAAATATATAGACCCGGACCCGGACCCTAAAAAAATTGCTTGGCCCCAGACCCGGACCCGGACCCTTAGGGTCTGAAAAATTTGGACCCAGACCCTTAAATTAGGGTCGGGTCCAGCAGGGTCCGGGTCGGGTCCTGGACCCATGCCCATCCCTGATATATAGTGCCGGGTGAATAATTCACCTGGTGATACATCATGTCACTGCATGATTGCAGTGAGACGTTTAATCCAACATTTGGTTTTGGGCGGCAAATTCAGTTTCCTTTAATGTGTTCACGGTATACATAATATATTATAACACTCCCTCTTAAGTGGATTCTGAAACGTAAACTATGGGGTGAAACTGCCTCATTAAAACTTTACATTTGAAAACCCTAATGGGATATAAACAAATATAAAGGAAAAAGAGTACAGTTTTAGCTGACATACCTATATGTTTTTCTGCCTTGTTAGAACCTTGTCAAGAAATACCCTATGCGATAAAAAACTTGGACGAAGGAAAAAGAGTCAGAACATATAGAGCTCCCCCTAAATTTAACGTATATCTCGAAGGCGGCGCATACTAGTCAGGTGTACAAGCTCTTAGAATTTCTTGGCTGGTAATGCCTTTTCAGTGGGTCTGTTAAATTGTCGCGTGGTTGAACTTTTATGACATTGATCTTGCTTACTTTTCCAAATCATGAGTGGAAAAGAATTCAGGATCGATGTGCTTCATTCTGTCACCTTTGATACAACCTTATTTAATTTATGCAATGCAAGTAATATTATCTTCATGGATGATAGTTGGACCTTCTTCTGTTTCTTTTATAGCATTTTCCTTGAGTATGTGACGGGTCAAAGATCTCAACCATACACATTCTCTGCCAGCTATAAAGTGCGATTAATTCAGCTTGATTTGATGAAGTAGATGTTAGAGTCTGTTTTATTGAATTCTAAGAGATTCTCGTATTACCATAGCTGAAAAGGTAACATGTTTGTGATTTTGCCTTGAGTGGGTCTGATAAGTAGCCTGCATCAGCATATCCTACAAGGGTATGATTTCCGTCTCTTGGATAGAATGATCCTATATCTGATGTCCTAAGTGTTTTACTCCATTCCAGTGCCTGTTTGTAGGCTCAGAGCTGTATTTGACTAATAAATTGATCGAGAATGCAATGTCTGGTCTAATATTGATGGCTAGAGACATCAAGGCTCCGATGACACTAAAGGTATGGTACTTCAAGATCGAGTACGTTCTCGCCTTCCTCTCGAGGGCGAAAAGGGTCTTCATCGATTTCAAGCAACGAACAACCATAGGTGAATTTAATGGGTGTGATTTGTCCATATAGAACTGTTTTAGTATTTTCTCAGCATAATTAGATTGGTGAACAAGGATCCCATCCTTTAGGTGTTCAATTTGTAATCTGAGACAAAATTTGGTCTTCCCGAGATCTTTCATCTCAAATTCCTTCATCATGCATTTAGCGGTATCTTCGATTTCATGGAGTGTCACAATGGTATTGAAGTCATCAACATATACCACAATTATAACAAACCCATTTTCGGTTTATATGATCAAAACCCATGCAAAAATTTGGTCGTTTTTATAGCCTCAATTAAGGAGGTATGCACTAAGACAATTATACCACATCCTTCCAAATGTTTTAAAATGTAAAGTGATTCTTTCGATTTTATGGAATATAAATTCCGAGGTTTTGACCTCAAGGATTCAGGTAGTTCAATCCCTTCTGGGACTCTCAGGTTGATATCAGTGTCAAGTGACCCATAGAGTGTAGCTCCCCGACTTTTAATCAACATTATTAAGTTAATTAATTAATCATTAGCAGCGGAACCTACATAGTCGGCGCGTTACTGACGTACTTTCCATTAGGAAAATACAAGGCAACATAATTTCATAAACTTAGACATATTATAACATGAAAACATAGTAAATATCCAACATTAGTCTTGATTAATAGAAACTTAGTTACTGAACAGGGACTGGCATAAACTTAGAATATATATGCATAAGAGTCTACATATAAATCTTGATACTATATTACTCATCACTGCTACACCATTATGTTATCCACATCAGTACCTAAAACAGAAAACAAAACGTCGTGATCCGAGGCTCAATAACATACTACTCTAACAACATAATTTCATTTCAACTCATTTTATTCATAAACAGGGAGGATAGAATAAGTAAAACTATTTCACACACTCATTATGTAATATAACATTATCTTCTTTATCATGTTCATCATCATAGTTCATATTATTGGGTAACTTGGCTAGTACAACGGAAGGGACGTATCCCCGAAACATGGTAACATTGTAAACATTAAACAGATTGATGGTCACAACATAGGTGACACTTGCAGTGCCCACATCATTATACGGAAGGGCGATCACAACAAAGGTGACACTTGCAGTGCCCACAGAAAGGCGGTCACAACAAAGGTGACATTTGCGGTGCCCACACAATACTGCCAAGAACCGTCTTTCACTTGAATTTATCATGTTTCATGTCTTTTAGCATCTTTCATAAACATCATGGAAAATCTTATTCCTTTCATTTCATCGGAAACTTAACATTATCATGCTTTCATAACTTCATCATTTTATCACTTAACATCATAAAATATTTCATATCCACAATCCAAGTTTAAATAAATATATTAACATGATCATTATCATAAAAACATATTTGGAAGGGGAATGCGGGTGCTAGCAATTGACGTTACCTGAATTCGTGCTTAACAACCTTGATAGCCGGGGGAGGCTTGTAGTATTCTTTATCCTTTTTAATCTAGCCAAGAATAGTGATATTAATATACATTTATTAATTAATCTTTAAGTCCTGATGACTTCCACATTATGTTATTGTTATATGGATTATGGGATATTAAATGTTTTTATGAATATGTTGAGTTTCGATGTTAAGAAATAATTTCATGAAATAACTTTGATGTTATAAAATTATGAGCTCCCTATCTCTTGATCGAGCTTGTGTAAGTAGATGTTGCCTGGTAGAGCCTATAGTAGTACACTATGTGGGACGGAGTAAGGGCCTTTCTCACCTCCTACGAGTCGTCCGACAAAAAAGACTTTCTGAATCGAGTAAAAGAACTTGGGATTATGAATTACGTTATGATTATGACTATTTCATCATTATGATTATGGTTATTTAATGTAATTATGGTTACGTTATGATTACGATTACGCTTCATGATTACGATTACAGTTATGTTATGTAATTATGATACGTAAAAGAAATGAAACATGATAAAGTTAAGTGGAAGATGGTTCTTGGCAGTATTATGTTATCTTGGATCGTGCACGTACCTCCCACCCGGTTCACCACCTCCCGCTTAGTGAGGGGTAATGTCCTCGGGTGGCACCACGCACTACTATATTATGGGCATTAACGCCACTTCCCGTTTGTGAGGGCTATTGTCCTCGGGTGCCTGCCCCCCGTTTATGATGTTACTATGTTCTGGGGAGACGTCCCTTCCATTGTACTAGCCAAGTTACCCAATAATATGAACTATGATGATGAGCATGATAAAGGAAGATAATGTTATATTACATGATGTGTTTGTGAAATAGTTTTACTTATTCTCTCCTTATTTATAAATAAAATGAGTTGAAATGAATTTACGTTGTTCGAGTAGTATGTTACTGAGTCTCGGCTAACGACGTTTTGTTTTCTATTTTAGGTATTGATGGGGATAACGGAATGACGTATCAATGAGGAGTAATATAGTATCTAGACTTATGTAGATTCTTATGCTTATAATCTAAGTTTATGTTAGACTCTATTCATTAACTAAGTATCTATTAATCAAGACTAATGTTGGATATTTACTATGTTTTCATGTTATAATATGTTTAACTTTATGAAATTATGTTGCCTTGTATTTTCCTAATGGAAAGTACGGCAGTAACGCGCCGACTATCTAGGTTCCGCTACTAATGATTGATTAATTAACTTAATAATGTTGATTAGAAGTCGGGGTGTTACATAGAGATATGTTGTCACGACATCCATGAGGCGCATATGTAGTGCAGATAGACTAAGGAGTCTCAATGTCGTGGCATCTAGGAGAAATCTAGGAGAAATCTTGGGCTACAAGCCTATCCTTGTATCGTACAATCTCATTTTTCTCATTTCATTTTCGCATGAACACCCATTTTTACCCAACGGGTTTCACTCCCTTTGGGGTCTGGGTTAATATATGGTCGAACACTTCTTGTCTTGCGAGAGAAATTAATTCTACCTGAATGACCTCTTTCCATTTAGGCCAATCCCTCCTTTGTCGACAATCATCCATTTAGTGAGACACATGTACTTTTTTTCATTCTCGCTAATGGTTTCCATATGGTAGCCATTTGTACGCAGATCTTCTGTAACACCCCCAAAATCCATACACGTCTAAACTACGTGCATCGACTTTGGGAGTGTTACCGCCGCGGTGAAACGCAAGGCATATTAAAATCAAAACGTTAACAACTCCTTACTAAGAAAACTACATTGCAGCGGAAATAAAATGTTTACTTTAAACTACAACTCGGGAATCACCATGGACCTCTTTTTATTCAAACCATTAACTACGAATACTAATTATTCTATAAGTTCAACAAAAACGCTTAAGAGTTTATAAACCGGAAAATATCCCCGTATGCCAAACCCATGCAGCATCACCAGCATACCTAATCTGCTCCCCATTGAAATATCAATGGTTCATCACAGGTCAACAAACATCACAAATAACAAACAATCAGCTATGCTGAGTACGTACATAATCAATTACATAATACACTAAACATAATCAGAATAATAATTAATAACAATTCCTAAACATGATTCTACAAAAACATTAAATTCCGTTTTTACAATTTATTTGGCATCGAACGGGCACCGTCATCTTTCTAGAATCATACGGGCTACTTAATCCTTAATAGACAACTTGGTCTATTAGATGAAATGTAAATACGTTTCGTTCCGTTCCACATCCATCACCTTAGTATGCATACCCCCAAGATCGTACGGAACCTTCCGCCTACTTGAGTTATCAAAATTTATAAGGACACTACTGTCGTCACAGTAGGCCTGCGTAGGAGTGTAGAACAAGTCCCACACTCCCCCCATTGTTCATCACTTGTAGGGAGTCCAACTACAAGTTTATTGCCAAAATCCTTTCTTAGTATTGTACATTCATACCACATTAAACTGACATGTAATCATTTAACATTCCTTCTTAGATACAATACTCATATCTTTACATCTTGTAACATCCTTGTTACACCATAGATTAAAGAATACAAATCCAATAATCATGCTTATGATACGATAGAATTTCGCATAACCATGCTACATATCGATTTTCAATCACAATCATGTTACCAAACAATCTCAGCAATCACAATTGTTTCCTATCATGGTTCTAGGTTCCAATAGAATAAATCACAACCTAACATGATACTAGTAATTGCAACTGAACTGGTACGCGTACGTACCTTGTAACGGAGAATCTTTGCTGATTATTAAAACGTTCCGCTTATGAAATTGGGACCTAATCGAAATATAAAATAATTCAGTTAACCAACTTAACTACTGTGTAAAACTTAGTGTTTTGAACAATAAAAAGTAAACGTTCTTGTTGTTTAAACTTTTCTTTCATAAACTTTATTGAACTAACATATTTATTACTTACTAATGAGGTGCTTATAAATTTGATTTTGTTTAACTTTTACACTACTTTGTTTGCAATAACAAAACTTAACTAAATACCTATATAAGAACTATAAAATCAGATTTGAAGAACTAAACCAAAGTAATAATTAGTAATATATGTAATAAATCTGATTTTGTTTAGTTCATAATATACTTTTATATAAAGTCACAAACTTAAACCAATATACATAAGGATGATAAAAACAGGATTAAGAAATATAATTATCATAAGAACTATATACATAATTCTAAATCTGTTTTTTTTCATTAATTATATTACCACTATTTTTATACTTTACTTATAGTCACAAAGTTTACTCAAGGATAGTAAATATAACAATAAAAATCAGATTTATAATTCCAAGAAAATAGGAGAGATGACTACCGACAAACACCGGCGACCACCACGACCTGCGCCGGCGACTCCCCCGACTACCCTCTGGCAGCACTCGCGCCGCCTCGTTCGCAACACCACTCGACTTCGCGTCGCGCCCTAGCCTCGACAGCAGCGTCAACCAACCCTCGCCTCACTCGACACACACACGCAAGCTTCCCGACTCCTCTCGCGCGAACCCGAGCCCAGAAATTCCGGCCGACGTGAAGAGAAGAGGAGAGGAGACGAGAGGAGAGGAGTGCAGGAAAGAAGAAGAAAATTTTTTTTTTCTCTTGGAAGGAATCACGTGGAAGAGGGGAAAAGAGGAGAGAGAAATTCTTTGGTTAAAAAAAACGGCTGATGACTTAGTGAATAGGGTTTGCAAATTTTTTTTTTTCTCTCTTCTTTTTTATAGTATGAGAAACCTTAGTTTATTAGGATTCGTTTCCAAATCGACTTCTGATTTACTTAACAAAACCGAATTAAAATATAATTAGGTACCAAGGTAGATTGTATATTTAAATTATAACTGTAGGCTTACCTAAACTATACTATAATTTATTTTCACTTTTACTTTATATTTTCTTATTTATAGCCAAATAGCTCCAAAAATACGGAGTATTACAGGCTTCTCCCCTTAAAGAAAGTTTTGTCCCGAAACTTTGGGGTAGCCAGTCTTAACGACGATCTTTTGCACTTCTAAGTCCGAATATTTCACAAGCGTTTTCTAGTTTTGGCAAGTCACATAAGCAATAATACACATAAATAACAGACTTAAGCAAACTTTAGGAAACTTTAGGGTGGAAGCGTGAAATTCTATCGCATTCTTCCCTTCTTAAAAAAAAAGTTACGTCCCCGTAACTCACCTATCCCTTGAAAGAGCTCCGGGTACTTTATGCATTCGAATAACATGCTTAAAACTTTGCATACAATTAGTTCTCCCTAAGTGTTTGTAAAATAAGCCTCAAATGTCCCTTATGTTCTTCCTTGCTCCTTGAATAGATCAATATATCGTCTATGAACACGACTACGAATTTATCGAGGTAGGGTCGAAAAATCTTATTCCTAGAATGACGTATGGGTTCGATAAATTAAACTCTATTAGATCGGAAGGAAAGAATCCCCAGACGGAATAACTATAGGCATAGAAATTGACTCGGACTCAACCAATGCTAGAGTTCTAATAGTTGTATGGGCAACAAAAAAAAAACAAAGATGCTCCAGAATCGAACAAGACTTTAACAGGAATTGAGTTGATAGAGAAAATACCAGTGACAACATCTCTACGAGCTTCCTCTTCGCTAGCCGTCATCATATACAGCTTCGCTTTGCCCCTATTATCATTATTGTTGGTCACATGGTTCCCATTTGGTGCCTGATTATTTGCATTGGTTGGTGGTTTGGAGTAATTAGAGTTCCCTGACCCATTGTATACATTTCCACCATTCTCATTCCCATTCATAGGCTTGTCTCCATAGTCCCTTTTTTCTTGACTATTGGGGTTAACCTTATTCTTCGAATAGCACTCGTACGCTCTATGCCCCATTTTCCCACATTCATGACACTCCACCTTATTACCCTCGCAATCCTTCCCAGGATGGTTGTATGGGCACTTCTTACACCTATACACACGCTCAGGTCTACGGTTATTGGTGTTATTATTGTTGTTATTGTTATCGTTGTTGGGTCCCTTATTGAAGTTTCTTTGGGATTTTTGATTGTTCTGGTTCCCATGGTGTTTCTTTTCAAATCTCTGAACCTCGGGGTTTGGATTCTCCTTTCGCTTCTCACCTTGTTTACCTCCTTCCTCAAGTTTCCTTATTGCATATAAGTGGGCAGCTTTGCCAAAAACATGGTCCAACGAGGTGAAAGTATCTCCCCCCAGTCTCCCTTGTAGGTCAAGGGTGAGCCCTAATTCAAAGCGTGAGGCCTTAGCTTCCTCAGTAGGGGCAATTTCAGGAGCAAATCTCATCAGTTCTATGAACTTGCGGTAATATTCCTCAACAGACAGGTTCCCTTGCTCTAGCATCATAAACTCTTGGGCTTTCTGCTTTTTGAGGTATGGTGGGTAATACTTATTCCTCAGGGCTTTCTTAAAAGTTTCCCACCCAAAGTCAGGCTGTTTTAGGAGGTTGTCCTTAGCTTGAGTCCACCAAAAATGGGCATCCCCCTGTAGGTAATAGCTTGCTAAGGGCACAGTCTTGTCATCTGGATAAGAGAGGGTAAAGAACAGCTTATCGAACTCCCCAACCCAGTTTTCCAATTCTTCAGGTCCCCCTTTCCCATTCAGTACTGGTGGGTTCCTACGGGCAACCTTTTCAGACAAGTCCCCATCCCGATGATGTCCTTGGGCTAGGTTAGCTGTGATCTGCACTAGGTCACGAATCGATTGCTCGACATTCAGAGAGGTATCAGGCGTGCCGCCTTGACGAACCATTTTGCGCTGAAAAAAAAAATGACACAACGGCTGTTTCAGCGACATGCACATAGTCGTTTATTTATTTAACTACTACACATTGGCATGTTTATATAACACGTTTTTATTGCGAGCAATCATTAAGTCTCTATTGACTTGCAATATAAACATCTCAAATAAGATGTTGCATCAAATAAAAGAATAAAACTGTTGTATTATTATCAGAGAGGGTAAAAGTTATTGTTTCCAAGGAAACATAATATGAATAAATAAAGGAATAAAAGAATACTAATTTGCTACTTGGCATGCAAGCCTTATTAAAACTGAAATAAACGAATAAAATAATATTCTAATCCTAATTATATAATCAAAAGAAACTAGGAACTATAAGGGTGAGCTTCGTCATCTGAATTAGGATTTTCTATTCCTTCTTCCATGTCAGCTTCGTCCTCAGAAGACTCATCATTCTCCATAGGTTCATCTTCCTCCAGAGGTTCTTCCTCCAGAGGTTCTTCTTCTATGGGCTCTTCTTCTTCTTCTTGGTCATTTTCCTCAATCGGATCCTCTTCAGCAGGCTCATTCTCATTAGGATCTCCCTCTTCCTCATTTTCTAAATCAAGTATAGGTTCAGCATTATCTTCCCCAATCACTGCGATGAATGTCCTATTATTCCCCTCATCATCGGAAATGTAGGTAACAGTTCTGAGGTTTGACGCTATGTGGTAGTCCTCGGGTATGAACTCATCCGCAAAAGTTTGGTACCTAGCTCTTTTTGCAGCTCTAAAGGACGCTTGCGGCTCAGATTTAACTCTAGGGTTCTCGTAATTCACATTAGTTCCTGAGCTTTACCCCACATGATAGGTTCCTCTAACTAGAGGTGATGAGGTAGAGGGCTCCCACCTTCTTTTCTCACGAATTCTCCATTCATTTTCACAGTATTTAAGATCAGTAATAAAATGCCCTACAGTAGGAAGGTACTGACTCCAGTAGGTGTGTTTGGTTGCATTGAAATTCCATTTTCTGACCATATATCCCCATATCTACGGTGTATGAAAAGGTAGGGTTCCTCCTTAGGAACGTACTGTAGCATAAAATATATTTTCTCCATTTCAGTCCTAAGCCTAGTATCTCCTTGTAAGGTCCTATACTCCATAACAGCTTTCATCTTATGGGCCCAGATGTCCCAATCTTCCGCTATTCGGTGTTTCATCAGGTATTCCTTAGGACCTATGTCGTAAACCATCTGAGAAATTAAAGAAAGAAATAGTCTAAGTTTTGTGAATTTAAGGTTTTTAAGTATACATTATATATAAACATATCTAAGAGGTTAAATGATTATTTTCAAGTTTAGAACTCCAAGTTCAAAATATTTATAACAATTTATATGATTCTTTCCTAAAATATTCGAAATAATGTTTTCAGTTCAATACTCTTTTTGACACATCTTTGGAATATTATATTAATTCGAAACTTTAGGAAATAAAATATTTCACTATCGAATTTAATGATTCTAACCACTAGCTACGTGCCTATCCTTGTACGTTCTCCTACTCTATTCACATTTCGAAGATTTCAAAGAACCTTTCACCAATCCAATCAAGCAAACCACACTACCTTTCATATAATCAGACATCTGATTCATTCTACAGTATTTGCATGCTTTCTATAAACATATCAGACAAGTAAAGGCAAGAAAGGCAGTACAACTAAAATCATTCCTATGATTTAATGCACGCAAAAGCTATATGCTCTTATCCCATACTACCCATTTTAAAATTCGTTTGAAACATCTTTGAAAATAGGAACTTTTGGCTCTGAGTCCAGTTTTGTAACACCCCCAAAATCCATACACGTCTAAACTACGTGCATCGACTTTGGGAGTGTTACCGCCGCGGTGAAACGCAAGGCATATTAAAATCAAAACGTTAACAACTCCTTACTAAGAAAACTACATTGCAGCGGAAATAAAATGTTTACTTTAAACTACAACTCGGGAATCACCATGGACCCCTTTTTATTCAAACCATTAACTACGAATACTAATTATTCTATAAGTTCAACAAAAACGCTTAAGAGTTTATAAACCGGAAAATATCCCCGTATGCCAAACCCATGCAGCATCACCAGCATACCTAATCTGCTCCCCATTGAAATATCAATGGTTCATCACAGGTCAACAAACATCACAAATAACAAACAATCGCCTATCTTTGAGTACGTACATAATCAATTACATAATACACTAAACATAATCAGAATAATAATTAATAACAATTCCTAAACATGATTCTACAAAAACATTAAATTCCGTTTTTACAATTTATTTGGCATCGAACGGGCACCGTCATCTTTCTAGAATCATACGGGCTACTTAATCCTTAATAGACAACTTGGTCTATTAGATGAAATGTAAATACGGTTTCGTTCCGTTCCACATCCATCACCTTAGTATGCATACCCCCAAGATCGTACGGAACCTTCCGCCTACTTGAGTTATCAAAATTTATAAGGACACTACGTCGTCACGGTGAGGCTGCGTAGGAGTGTAGAACAAGTCCCACACTCCCCCCATTGTTCATCACTTGTAGGGAGTCCAACTACAAGTTTATTGCCAAAATCCTTTCTTAGTATTGTACATTCATACCACATTAAACTGACATGTAATCATTTAACATTCCTTCTTAGATACAATACTCAAATCTTTACATCTTGTAACATCCTTGTTACATCATAGATTAAAGAATACAAATCCAATAATCATGCTTATGATACGATAGAATTTCGCATAACCATGCTACATATCGATTTTCAATCACAATCATGTTACCAAACAATCTCAGTAATCACAATTGTTTCCTATCATGGTTCTAGGTTCCAATAGAATAAATCACAACCTAACATGATACTAGTAATTGCAACTGAACTGGTACGCGTACGTACCTTGTAACGGAGAATCTTTGCTGATTATTAAAACGTTCCGCTTATGAAATTGGGACCTAATCGAAATATAAAATAATTCAGTTAACCAACTTAACTACTGTGTAAAACTTAGTGTTTTGAACAATAAAAAGTAAACGTTCTTGTTGTTTAAACTTTTCTTTCATAAACTTTATTGAACTAACATATTTATTACTTACTAATGAGGTGCTTATAAATCTGATTTTGTTTAACTTTTACACTACTTTGTTTGCAATAACAAAACTTAACTAAATACCTATATAAGAACTACAAAATCAGATTTGAAGAACTAAACCAAAGTAATAATTAGTAATATATGTAATAAATCTGATTTTGTTTAGTTCATAATATACTTTTATTTAAAGTCACAAACTTAAACCAATATACATAAGGATGATAAAAACAGGATTAAGAAATATAATTATCATAAGAACTATATACATAATTCTAAATCTGTTTTTTTTCTTTAATCATATTACCACTATTTTTATACTTTACTTATAGTCACAAAGTTTACTCAAGGATAGTAAATATAACAATAAAATCAGATTTATAATTCCAAGAAAATAGGAGAGATGACTACCGACAAACACCGGCGACCACCACGACCTGCGCCGGCGACTCCCCCGACTACCCTCTGGCAGCACTCGCGTCGCCTCGTTCGCAACACCACTCGACTTCGCGTCGCGCCCTAGCCTCGACAGCAGCGTCGACCAACCCTCGCCTCACTCGACACACACACGCAAGCTTCCCGACTCCTCTCGCGCGAACCCGAGCCCAGAAATTCCGGCCGACGTGAAGAGAAGGGGAGAGGAGACGAGAGGAGAGGAGTGCAGGAGAGAAGAAGAAATTTTTTTTTTTCTCTTGGAAGGAATCACGTGGAAGAGGGGAAAAAAGGAGAGAGAAATTCTTTGGTTAAAAAAAACGGCTGATGACTTAGTGAATAGGGTTTGCAAATTTTTTTTTTTCTCTCTTCCTTTTTATAGTATGAGAAACCTTAGTTTATTAGGATTCGTTTCCAAATCGACTTCTGATTTACTTAACAAAACCGAATTAAAATATAATTAGGTACCAAGGTAGATTGTATATTTAAATTATAACTGTAGGCTTACCTAAACTATACTATAATTTATTTTCACTTTTACTTTATATTTTCTTATTTATAGCCAAATAGCTCCAAAAATACGGAGTATTACATCTTCAAAACTCAATATATTTCTTTGAGTTTTACCTGAATACAATGCGTTGTTTACAGTGACTTGCATTCCTTTTGGTGACACTATACATGCCTTCATGAGCCCACAACCATATTAGCAGTACTTGCAATGGAGTTGAGGTTGGCCTTCTTAGATCGAGTTGAATGAAGTATAACTTGTTACTCAGAATAGTGTGCGCAGTGATGCTATCCAACCAATAATTGTGATGCTAATGCCTAGCCCTTCTATTTTGATCCCTAGATCGACAAACGTTTGTCATTATCTTCAATAAAGCATATCTTTGTCAAAAATAGAACACGATAATTTATTCATGAAGAAGGTGCATTACATGAAACGCTGAAAAGATGCAAACTACATGAGACATATAGGAAAAGAAAAAACAAGATTACATGATATAAATGGAAAAACAACAATGTAAGTCGATCTAGGGATCGAAATAGATTGGCTACGCATTAGTGATATCTCCGACAAGGTAATCAACCACTTTCGAGGTTGGGGAGTTTCAGTGATAAAATTTGTTTCGACACATCTCCCTTGACTCTAACGGATTGAAAAGAACTACCTTTTGATAATACGAGCGAACTGGTGCTGATAATGTGTTGTAATATAGAAAGATTCAAGCAAGACCAAGACTAAGAGATTGTTGTTGTAGCATTTGTGTATATTTTCTTCCATAAAATTGCGGTATATGTAGTGCTGCATGCATAAATCACCTGGTGATACATCATGTCACTGCATGAATGCAGTGAGACGTCTAATTTGGCCTTGTGGTTTTGGGCGGCAAATATAGTTTCCTTTAACCTGTTCACTTGAGAATAAAAGTGAGAAAATAACTTGAGAAATTGACGAGTGTCATGAATATTACGGAAATAGAAATATTTTATTAGGGAGCCAAAAATTTTATTAGGATCTTTGAGTTTATATCATTTACTCTTACTGAACCAGTGATATTTATAGATACAAGAGTAGCTACTATTTAACCTAGATACATATACTAAGGAGTGGGAAAAATTTTCTACAAGCATTTGATGCTTATATGTGCACATGACCCATGTGTGGCATTCATCCACGTATATTGAGTATTAACATTCTCCTTCGAATGCGCATCATGTTATTTAATAGGGTATCAGTTGCCTCGTTAAAACCTTATTATGCAAAATCCAATGGGATAGAAAGCTGATGGTAGGGGAAAAAACAAGTTCAATTGTATTTCTATATAGGCTTATATATATACTCTTTCCTTAAAAATCTTGTTAGAAAAAAATCCAGTGGGATAAAAAGCCGACCAATGGGAAAAAGAGTGCATGGCATATAAGACTCCGTTGAAATTAAAATAGAGATGAGAGAGGGGAAATAATAAGATAGAAAACGTGATATCTTGTATTACTCCAAAGCAAATGAACTACATCAATGCCAATTAAATAGGCTATAAACAAAATAAATAATGCTGAAATAAAGCCACTACCTCCTAAACTCATGGTTGACTAAATCCCACTAACAACGTGAGATACTAACAACTTTTAACAAGTAACAAACATGACCCACTAACAAATAACCATTAAGCAATTCTAAAAGCATAACAATATACCCAAGTGATTACTAACCAGTAGCAATAACTAGCAACTGCACTAGATAATTTAGGAACCTACATTCCTACTACTTCGAAGCACTATATCCAACACACCCCCTTGCTTCAAAGTTACCTTCTTGCTAGACACTGATTTCCAAATTGTGATGGACTTGAACTCGGACTTGACCTCGACACTTTTTAATTAACCAGACACACTTAACTTTAGAAAAGTGTGCTCTCTTCTTATCAACTTTTACGAAGCACTTCTCTTCGATCATTTGTGATGCACATCTCATCACCTACACAATTTTTTCTTTTAAAAATTTGTTGATGCATATTATCACCAACCTCCATTCAATGGAGCAAATCTCTCCATCAATACTCTTTGACATAGTCATGCAAATTGATCACATCGGCTTGTTCACAATTGCTACAAACTTGGAAATCAACAACTTCCATACTTGTGAAGAGTGCTCCTTCACCCTTAAATAATTTGTTGCCCTCTTTTTCATAGAGCATGAAATTCTATTCTTATGGGGCTTAAAGGGAACCCATCAAACACAAACCATACTTGCCATCATGGTTAAAAATTTCAATATAGAATTGCTCACAAATAATTTTAAAACCAAGTTGCGCTGCTTGTTTCCTTCACTCATGCTTTTTTTTAACACACACACACTCTCTCTTTGGGACCTAACCCGGCGTTGATACCATGTAGAATTTGTAAGAAAACAAGAGTAGTATACACAAAATAAAAATAACCAAACTTCCTGCTTATATTTCAACAAAGCAAAGCTATAAGGGCCTATTTAAAGGCTTACAATCTAACAACATTAACTAGGAAATGACATAATAAAAGGAGAACATGGGTAGACATGGCCCACGTTAATTGTGAAACTCCTACTAAGTTAAGGTGAAACTGGAATCTTTAAGTAGTCTTAAAAGTCATTATGGTATCCTAATAAAAAAATATGGTACAAAAAAATGGAGGAAAGGTTCACCAGGACCCCGGTACTCAAGCCGGGAGGGGGGAGGGGATTGAATTGATCGAGTACGCTAGCAAACAATGTGTTTCAAAACTTTTTCAGTCTTGGAAACGAGCTGAGCTGGTTTTTTGCAGCGGAAACATTTGAATAATGAACACGATAGAAGTAAAGCAAACCCACAGATTTAACGATGTTCGACTCAACTCAGAGCCTACATCCTTCACCACTTAGTCATTTATTAATTTACTCTGAAATACAAAAGTAAAAAGCTCAAACTTATTCATCTTACGCCAGAAGGCCGATCTATTCACTTAGAAAAATACTGCAATATCATGGAGATCAACAAAATTAACACTAACTGCTACATTCATCAAATCACGCAGAATTGATTGCCCTTTGGGAAGTTGGGCGAGAATGTATATGGCTCAGGTGCATGATTAATCATATTCAAGAAGAATGCGGTAACTAGATCAATTACAAACAATACAACCCCTAACTTAAGAAGATAATACTACTTGCATCACCCAAGTAACAGAAAGATATATCAAAGGAGATTGAACCAAACATCGTCTATCACCAAAACTCTTCTTCACACATGATCTCGAGAAAGAAAGGAAGATAAACATCTAACAAATTTAATCGTGTGAGAATCTTGCAAATTTGTTTGCCAATAAATTCCTTCCTTCATAGAAATTTGAACAATTGGTACAGAAGATTGGAATGCGTCACCTTCAAGATCTATGCTAAATTCAGGGGGGTTTGTTGGAAAATATGCTTCAAAGTGCTTTTAACTATTTTTGATTTATTTTAGGAATAAAAGTAAGTGACTTATTAGTTGAGATTATGGAGGAGTATTTGTAGTTTGTTAGTCTATTTAATTATTTAGACAAAAAGAAAAATATAATCATGCGAGATCTTGTCAAATTCACCTTGTTGTACAGTTTCATAATATCATCTATTTATAATTTTTACTTATACACAATTAAAAATATTGATATTCAAAGTTGTGCATTGACAAATATGCTAAAACCTTCGGATACAACTAAAAATAAAATGGAGGTAGTACATTATACTTCATCTTTTTCAAAATATATGCAATAGTTTACGTATGTATTCACATGTTAACTTTAACTATAATGTTTTACCCATATATAGTAAAATAAAGTCAATACATAAAACGTTATTGACATAAGTCACATAACTCTCAATGTTATGTTATCAAATTATCAACTTTTGTTTTTTTATATATATATTTTTAAAAAAAATGTTCCATAAATCTTGTAAAAGACTTTCTAGTTTCTCTTCATTTTGCAAGTTGACCTCTTTATTATTTTACCAAAATCCATATATAGGGGATATTTTATTCAACTTATTTTTGCTTATCTAAACTTATTTGAAGTTACTTGAACTTATTAGTCCTTACTAGACCTTAACTTATTATACCTTATTTTGTAAGAGTGTCAGACCTTATTTTTGCTTATTTTCCGCTGAACTAAACTTATCTGAACTTATTAGACCTTATCGAAACTTAACTAAATGTATCTGAAATTATTTTTTCTGATAAAGTATGAAAAATAAAAGGAACAGCACAAGCCCATAAATAAAGAGAATAACAGATAGCAGTTCTGCAGTTGAAATTGAATAGAAGGCCTGCGCCCAAAATAATTCATAATCTAGAGAAGCCTCTTAATGAGATGATTATTGTTTAATTATACATCGTTCTGGGCTGAAGGCATGATGTAACAAATGAATTATTGCTCCCTACAACTCTACCCAACTTAATAAGTAAATAATATTTAACAATAATAATGAATAAATTACCTATAACCCTCCAAATTCACCATCCTCTTCTCCTATGTGATCTCTAATCAGGGGCTATGCATCTCAAAACAGGGTCTGCATTAGCCTTAATAAAGACCTAAAGCGGGCACGCTCACTTATATAGCTTTTGCTAGGGTTGGTCCATAGCCATTCCGGTGAGCCTTCTGCCATCTCCACGCTGTCTGTAAGCTATCTTCGAGATCTGTATGCCTCGCTGTCCAGTTCAGCTCCTCCTTAATCTTTGTTGGGTCACTGTAAACTTCCGCATAATCACCTGGACGACGAGGGAGATAATCAACCTTGATATCCACCCCAGTCGCCTTCTTACATGCCTCCACAAATTCTTTGACAGATCTACCTGTTATACCAAGATTGAATGCAAGTTTCCACAGAATAATCTTCAATGAGAAAGCATTCACACATAACTTTCAAGTTTGAAAAGCTATTTAACATTCCAGGAAAAGGACGAATATGAAGATTCAACCCGTTACCTTTTCCTGTACCAACATTGTAAATTCCGACCTTGCCCGGCTGTGCCTTTTCAAGAGCTTTGACATGAGCATCAACCAGATCTGTCACATCAATGTAATCTCGTATACAAGTGCCATCTGGAGTCTTGTAATCTGTTCCTCTTACCTGCAGTGTCAAGAATCAATCAATATCTGATATAAATGTATGCCTCCAACTGCAAGAATTAGATCATGGGAAAGTGCCAAAGAAACAAGAAACATTTTTTTTCCATTGGCTTTAGTAAATAGCAGTGGAGGTTGCAAACCCAATGAAGACATCTCAATTCTCAAGTAAAGAAGCTGCTTAGCTGCTACTGAGCATTTATCAATTATATTGCACTGACCAAAAACTGAGGTGGGAAGAAACAGAAGACCACAGGCCAATACTCAAATAGTCTGTATCAGTGTATGTGTGTCTGCGTGTGGACAACGACGAGGGAACAGAATGATAGAAATCATTAGACGGACTCATGCAGAAGAAGACTCAACTTCACGTGATACAATCTGTTTAGAGATAATGTTTCCACCGCATGCTAACTAAATATTAATTTGATTGTACAAGAACAGACTAACAACACTCTTTTTTGAGAGGAAACAGACTGACAGCATGAACAAATGTAATGGACATTTTATACATGATTTTCCCCGCACAAACTCACAAACCGATACACAGAAAGAGATCATTCGGTAAAACAGAGAGAGGGAGATTGCATAACATAAGTGACCATGACAGTCAAACTTCAAAGTACTTATCAAACAAATGTATTCTAGCATACCTTTAGTCCAGCAGTAATTCCACGAGCTGCATCAAAACAGGCACCTGAAATCCGTCCATGCTCCCGCAACTCAGGTCTTGGAGCCTCCCCCAACCTTCCATCGGGATCTGACCCAATGACGTTAAAATATCTGACCATACAGAGAAAAGGTCAGATTTAGAAAGATCAAGGAATCTGATAGAACAGAAAGGCTTGAAACTTGCACAGCCATCCAAAAGCACACAACACCGGCTATGGTCCAATGACTTTTACTGTACACACAGCCTGATAATGTTTTTCTATCCAGAAATGAACCCTACAACGAAAATGCCAACCATTTCGAGCTCAGATTAATTTGGAAAACACTAATTTAGGACATATTTTTCCAAAGCATGTGTCAGGTAAGCTATGTCAGATAACGGAGTATGCCACTGGAATATTCCAACCCATCCGTCCTCCTCCATCCCCATGCAAAGATGTGCATGTGATAACCCCACCCCAACCCCCAGAAAAGGTTCTTCAATAGCTGGATCTGGATCTATACTTGACAATGATGCTAACAATCAAATTCGTGAAGTTGATAAATTATACTTCCTCCGTTTTTCTTTTACTTGCCACATTTCCCATTTTAGGAAATTGCAAATTACTTGCAACATTGACATTTTTGGTAATATACTCTCTCTACTAGCAAATGGGGTGCCTTTTTATCTCTCTCTCTCCTCTCCTAAAAAAATGCCATGCTCCAATGTTGCAAGTAAAAAAAACAGAGGAAGTATATCCTTGACTGTCATACAATTCGATAATTTCAATCTTCTAAGCTTATTAATATACTACATTCTTGTCTGTGTTAATGAGATTTTCCTTGCAAAGTACACAGAATAGAAGAGGAACTCCTAAATGAGTGTTCAGAAGTATAAATGTAGATAAAAGCTACTTTTGAAACTTCATATGCCTAATCTCCTCCAATCCTTATATTTCTCTCCACTTTCAATTTGGGATTATAGGATTCAAACTTTACATGTATATGATGAAAAAATGCCAGAAAATCTTGTGAATTTAACGCACAAGCAACTACGTTATTTCCGCTGATTCACAGATGGAAGGCCAACCTTAAAATCATAACAGCCATGTCTGTATTCTGCTTAGAGAGATCCAAAATGATATCTTCTGACATCTTCTTAGCCTTACCATATGGGTTAATAGGAACCTGAAACAGCAACAGAATGAGAATTGAGCACAGAATCAGTAGATTTTAATGAAATATATATCTTCTAAATACATAGCAAGTATAATGATGAATAAGCTAGAAATGCATCAAAAACCTCAATTTGCTCTCACCTGGGGAGTATCCTCTGTTATTGGCATCTTCTCAGGCTCACCATATGTGGCACATGTACTTGAATATATCAATTTCTGTACTCCATGCTTTACCATTGCCTTCAATACTGTCAAGCTGTTTGATGTAATATTGTGATAATATCTGAACATCACAGAGTTGATAGTCCACAGAAACATGAGAATCTTAAAAGATATCCACAAATACAGTAATCAAACAGACGACTGGCACAGGGGATCAATGGGAATATATTATGAGTTGATGATGCATGTACGCGATATGTATTAATTAATTTGAATTGGGCAATATTTCAATTTAGGATATTACCCAATGATACAAAGCATAGTATCCTAAATATAAAACAAAACATTACAGCAAGAAAACGCTAATCAGTAAGGCAGAAATGTCACACCCATGTACACAAAGCCTAAAATAACAAAGTACTAGTTATTCCATCTTTGAAGCATATCCTCTTCGCCACTTCTAGTTCCTCAGAAATCTCTTGAAGACAAAAGCCATATCTACCCCGATATATGTGAAAACACTTGGTATACGACATTGTACACATGCAACATCTGGAAGACTATCAAAAACCACAGTTAGAACAACCAAGTTTAGTATCTGTATTTCCAGACTGCAGATAGAGCTGAACTTCCTTAACATAGGTACCCATCAGTGCTCCCCTCTCCCCACCCCCAAGGCCCAAGTAAATTAAAATAACTAAAAAAGGATAGCAGCGTGTAAGCAGGGAAAATATGTGGAGCGCTAATCTTATAAAAGGTACATGATTATGACTTTGAGCCACTCCAATGTACGATTAAATTAATATAGGTATTCTTCTTTCTGAATTGCAATGTAAGCACCACTAGAATATGAACCTAAATACTTTCAAAGCACACATCACCGAGCCAACTTGCCTTTGTCTAGAAATATCAGTTAGAAAACTAGCTACAACTACTATATGCATTTTTTTCGAGGGGATCAACTACTATATGCATAATGGCATCCTATACTAACACAAATCAATCCAGGCATCTTAAAAATTGATAATTTCAGATGTTGAAAAATTTCATCCAAGAGGGGTAGATTATTTAACATAAATAACAATTTCGACTTACATCACTCAATAGACCATATTTTCTAGGAAACATGAAGTGGGGTAACTAACATGTAGGAGTACAAATAGCACCTACCAAAATAACTTGGAAACATAATTTACATTTTCATGTAAAACTCCCAGCTACTAACAGCTGCAGTCACTCTTATAATATTTCCCAAACTAAAGGTACATGAGATTTTCCAATAAAATAAGACTACATCTACAATTATTAACCAGAACTTTGTAGAAACATTCAAATATAGATATTAAGAAAAATTACCTAAGAGGATCAAGAGTGCTCTCTCCAACATAAGCAACGGCAGCGAAATGTATCACAGCATCAAAAGCATTTTCTGAGAAAAGCTTGTTTACCTGACATATAAGTTAAGGATAATACAAAGGATAAAGTCTCTTACTCCACCTCTATTGAGGTTTGGAAGGGTAATGGGATCAATCAAAAGAGAATATGTAAATGGTTATGCCCACTAAAGTGCCATATAAGAGCCTCGTGGAAATTGCCCAAGGCAAATCTCTTTCAAAAAATCTCTAAGAAGAAAAGTATTAGCAAGTTGCAGAGTGGAAAGAAAAAAAACACTTAACTAGAACAGAGAATCAATAGCATATGCAAGTATTTGACTAGATATAATGCATCATTGAATCCATTCAATATCAATTTCCAATCCTGATGATGAAACACATCTTTGTGTGCTTAAGATGCATTCAGCAGTACTTGAAGAGCACTTTTTTTTTTTAGTCAAATGAAGCTGTAAAAGCATATAAGCCATGGCATGCTACAGCAAGGATACAGCACTAGCATCTCCAAGATCAGCATATACAAACTGAAGTCTTCCTGGTTCTGGAAACATTTGTTGCAAAATCTTAACAGCAGCCATATTCCCACGAGAAAGATTGTCCTATCATTAAAACATTCTCTTCATTAACCTCCAGAACTACATGACTAGTAGACTATGAACATAATTGAAGAGAGAGGATACCACAATCGTCACACGGTATGAGTCTTTTAGAAGTCTGAGTGCTGCATGGGAGCCAATATAGCCAGCACCCCCAGTTACCAGGACATGGGTGACGCCCATTTCACGGCGGGAAAACTGGACAGAAACGAGAAGAACATAATAAGAGCAGATAAATATATAAGAATTTCATGCCACAGGATTTGATATGACGAAGGAGAGGCTGTAAGCTGCTCTCTTTTCTTTTCTTTTTATTTTTGTTGTGGGGGGAGGTGGAAGCTCGTCAGCTGGGAATGTGTCCATTTCCTAAGCATGACGACAGCAAAGGACCTCCTGGTGAGCTATAACTACTACCAAGAGACACAGCTTCTAAAGTAAAGCCAAAACCAGCCAAAACCTAGCTAACTTAATTAGTAATGTGAGATCAGCAAAATTGCTGTCTCTTTAAGAAGATTCAATCAAAGATTTCTTTGTTTTCTCAGGCAGGCAAATTTTTTGAAGAATATACCCCCCCCAATCAAGCTTATGCTCCCACCGTTTGTTAATGGTCTTCCTACTTTCCGTTTAAGACCGTTTTCAAAAGATCTTTGTACTTTTACTTTATTCCCTATTTGGTGAAGGTTTGTTCCTTTTTACACTACCTTAACCCACTTGTTGGACCTACATAATTCTACATTCTCTCTCTTATATACAAGGGGAGCAACTGCATCCCCATTTTTTAAAATCTTGATCAAGTGAGGATGCAAAACAGTTGGAGATCATATATTGGGGGACACTTGTTGTGCATTAAAGGAGGGAAAAACATTGAAAATCTTCAAATAGCCATGTTTTAGAAATATTAAGCAAAAAAATAAAATAAAAGTATCAACAACTTTATTTTTAGATCTTTAAAAAGAAACCTATTTTAATATACTTTTGAAACACTTTATTTTCGATGAATATAGAGATCAAAAAAAAAATCACTTATTGTGGTCATAAGTTAAAGTTAGTTTTAGAAATCTTGATCCGCCATTGTTATTATCTCATAAATACTAGTCAAAATCTATGGATATATCCATTTTATGTCAAAACAAAGCCTTCCGTTTTTTTTTACATCTATTCAATCTTTTAGCAATTCTTTTCTCTTAGAAAATTCCATTTAGTTTTTAGAATAGTGGAATGATTATCATTGTCGTTGTTTATGTTTTCGGTTAGAACAAAATTACTACAACTAGTCCTGGTCTGCGGATCAGTCGACATTTTTCACAAATTTTACGAACGGAAGCCCTTATTTTCATATTTGTTACTCCTATTCAGATAAATAAAAAGGATCCATTTTCATTCTCTCTCCTTGCCTTGGTTACGTTGCTACAATAAACAGGAATATCATTAGGAAATGGAGGGAGTATATGTTAAACCACCAATTACCGCCTTGCTCTACGCAAACTCTACTTCTTAGTTGTGAGAATTAACTAGGTAGGAATCAGTGTGAGCCTACATTAACTAGGTACAAATCAGTCAGTCTCTACATTAACATGCAAAGTAAGGATCAAAGTTTCCCTTCTAACTAATTGAACTAGATGTTTAGCATGCACGTTTGTTAGACTAAGCAAACATTAAAAATAAAGAGACTAATACTCATTTACCAATGAAAAAAAAAAGATCTAGTATTGATATTATCCGTGCTGTATGTATATACTATAGGAGAATGTGCAGTGACATATGCATATCATGGTATGAGGGAGAAATAGAACAAACTCGTAAGACAAAATCACAACAGAAGAATAAAATGTCTCAATTAAGAACAATCACTATTAATTGTACAAAGCAATGAAACAAGATATGAGTTGTACACGACTAAAAATCGTAAAGTCCCCTTCACAACCGCAGAATTCCAGAAGGCTATAAACGACACCACAAGCTGGTAAAACGATTAATCTTGCTCACAATCTAAGGTTTTCACAAACAAAAAGGAATCTTGCTCATAACCTAAAGCTTTTACCAGAAAAAAAGTAACTCAGCCAAATTCTCATGAATCAATCCATTCTTGTTACTCTTCATAATGAAAGCTAGAACAGAATTTAATTGTCCACAAGATACACTTAAACTTTAAAGAACTTTCAGAACGATAACTCTAATGCAAAAACCATGTCGGATCAGTTACACCTCGGAAACGATGCAAAATTTTAGATCCTCCACTGCCCTAAACTTACTTGGCTTGGGCTGCTGAAAGTTGGAGACTGCTTAATCATAATAAGGCAAAATGCAATCAACCCAGCAGCTACAATAATTTTACCAACAACATTTCCCTTCCGCTTTGGATCAGCGTAATCCATGCCTACAACCCACATAAATAATAACAACAAATCAGAATCTATCATGTGATATACCACCAACTTCATTCTAGTCCTAACAAAGCATACCTACTTTAGTTATGACAAAAAACTGAATATAAACGAGATCCAACATTCCACGCTGGATATCAGCTTTCAGTTATTTTTTTTTATACTGCCCATCTTTCTTTTCTCCAAAAAACCAATAAATTCATCAAAATTCCAGCAAAATGCATTAACTTATCAACCGAAGATCGGAAATTTCGCAAAATTAATTGATGGACCAAAAAAAACCCACCTGCAAGAGGCAAAGATCTACCGTTTCTGGACTGAGTTCTTGCTCTGGTAAACCCGAGCATTTGGAGAACAAATTCAATCAATAATTAACAATGAACCCAGGTTAATCATCTGCAAAATTAACACAACCAATTATCATTAAGCTCACTATTATAGCATAATTAGACATTAGTATATAATATATATTCAGCTAAATCAAATGATAAGCTAGCATAATCAATTCAAACAAAAAGATAAGAATTTTTAGAGTGACGATATTTTTTCCCCAACCATTATTAATTCATGTGTAACCAACTCTTAAAAATCGCAACTGAAGATTGCCCCCAACACACAAAATTAAGCTGAACACCAATCAATCAACATCAACAATAAAAAGATAACAATTTTTGAAAAATTTAATTATATTTTACAAAGCCTTAAAAATCACAACTGAAAATTACCCAACTCGCAAAATTAAGCTGAAAACCAATCAATCAACATCAACATCAACAACAAAAAAAAGATAACAAATTTGAAAATTTTAATTAGATTTTACAAGATCCCAATATGTAGAAAGTGACAACAGAATTTTTTCAAAAATAAAAAACATAAAATTACAAGATGGGAAACCTACCCACATGCATGCGCTGTGACCCAAAACAGTATAAAATCGCATAAAATTAGTACCAAACTACCAGCCCTACACAAAAGTAGTCTTTAATTTAAAAATTAATTTCAGAGAAAGCAAGTGTTTACTTGAAACTAACAGAATCAATTTTTTCCCCAAAAAAAACAAAAAAAATGACTAATTCAAATTAATTAATTAATCAAATTAAAGAAAAGAAAACATGGGAGGACGAGAAATTCATACCAATGGGGAACAAAATTGCAGGGAAAGATCTGAAATTTGAAAAAGTTTGAATTAACGATGTGAAGAATTTGTAGAATTGTAGTGCAGAAATTGACAAAAGCAGTTGGTAAAATAGGCCCCTCAAAAATAATTTAGGCGAGTTTGAAAGAGAGAGAGAGAGGAGATAGAAAAGTCTTTCTTCTTGTTGTTGTTGTTGCTGTTTTGTTTGCAGTAGTACAATGATTCGTCGAAATTTATAGAGTGGGCCGACGTTCACGGAGATAGATGGTGGTCACAAGTGTCGAATTTCCGTGTTTTTGCTAATGGTGGTATACGTGAACTTTGTGGAATTTCTAGTACTACTTTTTTGGGTCCATAACCATTATTATTACCCCTTTTAACATTAATAATTATGATTATTATAATTCCTTTTTCATTCAATTCTTTTCCTTTGCGTACGTACTAAAAACAATGGATCCATGTTAGAGGGTACCGAACAGGCGAACACATGTTACTCTAGAGTTATATTCTCCTCACCACCTCACTTAACGTTACCTACTTCACAATTTATTAGGGTGCACTTTAGGATAGTAGGAATTGGCGGTTTGAAAACTGTATTTGTTCGGGTTTTAAATGTTTGGTAATAGGTTTGGCAGATTTCCGCCTTTGGTTTTGTGTCTAGGGAACCACTTCAAACTGTTTTTAGTTCCACATTCTAAAATATAAAAATTTGGCATGTTATCCGATTATGCTCACTCCTAGTTTAAAGCACTAGTGTTGTTGGGAAATCTCCATTCGCAATTGCACTCTTTGTTCTCTACTTGGGGCTGCTTACTATTGTGGCAGAGTTGCTTATTAGTGTGAATGCTTGAAATAAGTGCGGGTTGGGGACTTGGGGTAACCCCAAAACTGTGTTTTTAGGCCAAAACCCAACCTACAAAAATATATTGTCCTGATTGTGCAGGTTTGGACAATTTTTTTTTGTACTAAAGTCCAGCAAGACCCGACTTTTTATTAGGTCTAGTGGAAGATGAGCTGGAAGAAAGGGAAGATAAGTTGTAGGCAAGCCTAGCAATGCATTCCTCCATTTTTCATAAGAAGAGATTATCAATGGGTTCTTGTTAAATTTTATAATAATGTCCATTTTGAATATAAATTAAGTTATCCCTCGCCTAATATTAGCTCACTCACTTTTCATTTTCATTTCCTAATTTAATTTACACACTACCAAAAACGGCAAGGGCCTACTATAATTTAAAAATTCCTCGGTGTTTTTTAGTTGCAATATAAGGAGCATGTACAATATTTTAGGAGACTCATGTAATAAGAGAGAGGCGGAAAAGAAGCTCATATAATAAGGAGAGAGAAGTACAGAATATATACCAATAAAGGGTGTGTTCTCTTCACCTGAAAAAACCTAAACTGAACTTATTAGACCTGATTGACCCTTATTGGAACTTATTTTGAGTGTTGTGTTAGACCTGATCAAACCTGATTACACCTGATCTGAACTTATTGGAACCTAAAACTTATTTTATAAGTTGAAGATAACACACCCAAAAGGTACACAAATTCTTGCAAAAGACGGTCTGACGTTAAGCTTAACGTGAGATTAATCTGGCCCAAGTCCATTATGCCTCCCATTACCGCACTCGGCCCATTCTTAGTACTGACCCATTCTTTTCTCTCTTCTTACCCACTTCCATCTCTCTCTCTCTCACACACACACACATCCTACGGTCCTACCAGCTGAGCCCCTTTTCTCATCTTGTCAACATCCATCTGGTACCTCTTTCTAACCCTCATTTACTCCTCTTATTCTCTATCTCTCATTTTCCTCCCCTTCCATTATAGGACAAAAGTATCTTACCAGCTTCTAGCTTTGAAATTACCATTTAAATATGGAGGAAAATGAGTGTGAGTGAGTAAGTTTTCTAGGAGAGAGATATTGGAGGTTGAGATACAATATGTGACAACTAACACTTTTAGTTCTCTTGTAGCTAAACGGTTAAGTGTTGCAATTTTGGTTGTGGTGTCGGGGTTGTGGTGTTATGGTGGTGGTGGATTATACTTGCTTGGTACTACTTTCTCTCTCTTCAGCTACTTGTTCTCTCTGGTTATTGACCCAAAAGCATCTCATGTCAATTCAATGGAGAATGACACAATTACAGCAACAACCAATTTTGGGAAAAAGGGTGTGATCCGAGGTGTAGATTAGTGGTATTTGCATGAATTTCGAGAAGATTTTTGAGAAATAGAAATTGGGATTTCATTTCTCTCTTTTTCTCTATCTACTATGATCTCAATTTTGTTGTCTTCGGAATTTGCTCAAGCAAACACGGCACTATGTAGATGGTTGTTTTAATCGAGCTTGTATATTATGGAGCAACTAATATAAACAAGGTCACAATCATAGGGTGAAAGGTTTTGAACTAATAAAAAAGGAAAGCTAAAATAAAAAGATATAGGATAATGGTTCGCCATGAATGCATGTAAGGGTTGAAAACATGAATCAAACAACAATTAACTGAACAAAATTATCTAGGGCAAACAAGTTCTCTCGAATCAAAGTCTCCCTTAGAACACCAATCTAATAGGCTCTCGCAATTTATTAGAAATAGTTCTACCTATTGTTGTAAGCCTACACATTAGATTTATACCACTCAACGCATAATCTAACATTGCACAACTTAATTAGTTAAGTCTGGCCAAATAAAATTGACAAGCAATAATAACGAACAATGGAAAATAGTAAAATCAAGCAATTATTGAAACATCACAAATCAACACCTTTCACATATTCGTAAATCCCCTTCAACCCTACACTGAAAACTATTTCATCATGAAATAAAGAACAAAAACAAGATTTATAAAAGAAAACATAATTAAAAGAAATAAATAAAAGAAAGAGAAAGGAATAAAAAGTACCTCAATAAAATAAACTAATGGAGTTTAAGAATTATAAGAATGAGAAAAAACTAGGATTTACAACTAAAAAGCTAGAGAGAATAAAGAAGTTGAATAAAACTAAAAACTAAAACTAAGTAGAGAGAGGGGGGAGAGTGAAACCTAATATAAATAAGACTAGGTATCCTAGTAAGAGTAGGAAATTAGTTTACAGAATAAGAAAAGTCGAATAAATCATTAGATGGGCGGATTTAGTGATCCGCGCATAAGGTAGCAGATTCCAGCAAAACAGTACGAACTTTTTTTTTTGTCAATTCAAAATTATTATTGAAAACCAAAAAGAGGAAAAAATACAACCTAACAACTAATGATCAAGCCTTGAGTAAAAGAAGCCTCCCCCACCTTCTAGGAAGGGTTTGGAAACAACAGCACACAAGACAAGACCAAAACAACAGCTCTGAACAGCCTCAGAGAGTAAACACCAGAAAACAGAAAGATCAAAACACAAACAAAACTCCCCAGACCAGCTCTCTAAACAATCATATACTGGATTACAGAAGCAGAAACCCTACTAGCAACATGAAATATTATGTTCTTAACAACTTGATGTGGGCTTAGCAGTGTGTTATCAAAAACTTTTTAGTTCCTTTGAGTCCATATATGATAAAACACTCAATAAAGAACATATTATACAGCTGAAACTTGTCTCCTGTCTTCCTACTAAGCTTAGATGCAACTTCCATTTCACTTCTATGAAGCTGGCCCCTGGTAAAACCAATCAGCTTGAGACAATCTGCCCATACAGTATTGCTATAAGAACATTAAAAGAAAAGATGTTCAGAAGTCTCTCTATCATTATTACACAGAACACAAATCTGATTAACTCCAATGCCCCACTGGAACAGTCTGGATTTAGTAGCCAGTCTGCCATGTAACATAATCCAAGCAATGAAAATGGCTTTAGGAGTGGCTTTACTTTTACAAATAATCCTTCTCCATGGCACCTTAGGAACATCCCCTTTCATATGCCAATATAACTTCTTGATAGAAAATTTAGAATGAAGCACAAACTGCTGACATGAAACTTCATTAATAACCAGATCCCTAGCCTCAAAGATTTTCTTCATAGGCCATGATACTCTTTGAGGAATGTTCATAGTCCTAACATCAGCTTGCTTAATATAATAAGCATTCAACCATCTGATCCATAATCTGTCTTGCTTTTTAGCAGGAGCCCAAAACAACTTGGCTATAGCTGCTTTGTTCCAAATGATGATATCCTTGAAATTCAGGCCCCCACAAGCCTTCTTGCTACACAAAGTATCCCAAGAAACAGGACTCTTCCTAGAGCTGCCATCCAAACCAGTCCACAAGTAAATTCTGCATATAGACTGAATCTCTTTGAGTAATTTCTTTGGTAAGATGAATATCTGGCACCAATAGAGCTGAATACCATGGAGAATAGAAGCAACAAGCTGAGCTCTTCCTACATAAGAGAGCTTTTTAGCAGTCTAAATTTTGACTCTAGCTGTGACTTTGGCAACAAGTGGCTTACATTCCTTATAGAAAAGCTTCCTAGTAGCAAGGGGAACTCCCAAATATTTAAAAGGAAAAGTTCCAGCAGGCATGTGAAGAATGTCTAAAAAAGATAAAGTCTCTTGATTAGTAATCCCACCAAAGTAGGCATTACTTTTGTCAAGATTAGCATTAAGTCCTGATGCAGCAGAGAAAGCTTGAAAAGCTTCAAAGAGTAACTTCACAGAAGTAGCATCAGCTTTTGCAAACATTAGCAAATCATCTGCAAACATAAGATGAGTAACACCTAATTTTGCACATCTAGGATGAAACTTGAAATGAGGATTATTTTGCAAATTCCCAAGGCATCTTGACAAATATTCCATACAAATGGCAAACAAGATGGGAGAGAGAGGATCTCCCTGCCTGAGGCCTTTTTGAGCATGAAAAGGAGGACTAGGAGCACCATTAATAAGAATGGAATAGGAAACTGAAGAGACACAACTCATAATCCATGTAACAAACAATGGAGGAAAGCCCAATTTAGCAAGCATCACTCTCAAAAAAGGTCATTCAACTGAATCATAAGCCTTTCTGAGGTCAATCTTGACCATACATCTAGGGCTAATGTGTTTTGTTGTGTAGCCTTTGATGAGCTCAGTAGCCAATAAAATATTATCAGAGATGGTTCTGTTGGGAATGAACCCTGCCTGAGCAAAATCAACCACATCTCCCATAACTCTCTGTAACCTCATGGTGAGGACTTTGGCAATAATTTTGTACATAACTGTACAACAAATAATTGGCCTATATTCCTTGACTGATGAAGGATTAGTAACCTTAGGAATCAAAGTGATTAAAGTGCAATTGATTTCTTGAGGAAGAACACCAGTTGAAAAGAACTCATTGATAGCAATGAAGACTTCATCTTTAATAATATGCCAGCATTTTTTAAAGAAAAAACTATTAAAGCCATCTATATCAGGAGCCTTGTCATCATCAATTCCAGCCAGGGCCAACTCAATTTCATTATGTGAAACAGGTTGAATTAATCTTTGAGCAGCATCAGGATTGATTTGAGCATCTGCCCTCACAACAGTAATATCAACACCTTGCAGATGAGTGACAACTAAACCCAACAAACTCTTGTAGAGCTCCATTACTTCATTCTGTATATCAATGGTATTAGTGAGCTTAATACATTGATCATTATACAAAATGTTTATGCTATGCTTTGCAAACCTTTCTTTCATAGAATGAAAGAAGAAATGACTGTTGCTGTCACCAAGCTTCAACCATTGCACTCTAGATTTTTGTCTGTAAGCACTTTCCTCCACAACAAGAAATTTTTTAAGCTCTTTAATGCACTGACCTTCTTGCACAAAAAGATCTGCATTAGATCTATTAGTAGCAATTTGAGTTTGAACAATGTCAAGATGTTCTCCTCGCAATAGGCAATTCGGCATCAAGATTAGCAAACTCCAATTTATGAATCTTTTTAAACTGATCTTTCATTTTTTTAAACTTCTGCCAAATCTGAATCATAGAACTACCTTGATGAATATTGCCCCATTCAGCCCTCACAATAGAATCAAAATTCCCATGTTTAGCCATATAATTAAAAAAACTTAAAAGGTCTCCCTCCTTTAGAAGGAGGAGGCAAACACTTCAAGATTATAGGACTATGATCTGACAAACCAGGATTAACAAATTCAGCAACAACTCCAGCATAGTCAATCATCCAGTGAGAATTGACCAAGCACCAATCAATTCTACTCATAATTTTTGCTGCACCCTGCCCTTTATTTGTCCAGGAATAAAAATGGCCACATCTCCTGAGTTCCAGTAAATCACTTTGCTCCAAACAAGAACTAAAGTCTTGAGTCTCATAAGAAACCACATGTCTGCCTTGAAATCTATCCTCGGGGTCTAACACCGCATTGAAATCCCCAAGAACACACCAAGCTCTACTAATTGTCCGGTTAAGCCTTAGCAGATCAATCCACATAGCCTTTCTAGCTTCTACTGTATGCAAGCCATATATAACTTTGATCAGTAAGCTGGATCTAGTGCTCTTATTAGTGATCTGCCCATGAATGAACTGAGAAGATTTCTCTAAATTTTGAAACACCAATCCATTACTCTGCCAAGCCATCCAGATTCTCCCTCTCTGAGAGTGCTCATAGTTATCATCCCAACTCCACCCATCTCTAAAATTATTCCTAATTTTACTTTTATTATCAAGTTTAACTTTTGTTTCAAGGAAACCAATGAAACTTATTTTATTGCTCCTAAGAAACTTCTTAACTTCTCCTACAGCTGACGGATGGTTCAACCCTCTCACATTCCATGTGCTAATTATCATATGGGATTGAAGTGAAAAGGGCTGGATCCACCCTCTTCAACTGTGTGAACAATAGTACTGGACCATTCAAATCAACCTGTTGATCCTTACTACCTCTTGATGGCACCACCGACCGGACTATATCTCCCACCCTCACTTGTGATGATAGAGCATTGTCGAATTTTCCCCTGTCTTCTGAGCTATTTGAGGTGTAGACTGCATCTGATTAGCTTGATCTACATAACCCTTAGCTAAGTCATTTGTGTCTTCAGTAACCTAGTGAGCTACCTCTGCTATCTCAATAACATTGTTGGTTGCAACATTCACAGTAGGTGCCTTAGGAACCCATTTCTGCACCACCTTAGGATTAGCCTTAGTCTTCTGCTTATCACCCTTCTTCCCACAATCATGACCAGCTAATTGACATTTTTGACAAAATAAAGGCACCTAGTCATATTGAACCCTCTGTTCAATAATGTTACCATTATAGTCTTCAATGTGAATTGTTCTAGGCACAGGCTTAGTCACATCAACCTCAATTAACGGACGAGCAAAATACACCCTCATCTGCCTTGTAGTACATTCATATGCAAATAGAGGAACTCCTATCATACTACCAATATTACTCAAAGTCTCAGGTCCCCAACAGTTCAAGGGAAGATTAGGAAATCTAACCCATAGAGGCACCACCCTCATGATTTCTTCATGAAAATTAAACTTTGTTGTCCATGCCTTCACTATAATAGGCCTGTTGTTCAACGTATATGGCCCAGCATAGAGCACTTCATTTCTATCCTCCAAAGACTCAAATTTTATCAAGAAATAGCCATCTTCATGTAAGAAAACTTTAGGTTTAGCAACATGATTCCATTCCATGTTAAAAACCTAATAACAGCCCCTATTGTAGGAGTTTGACCTACCACATACATGACAATAGCATTAGCCCAAATATCCGACAATTTCTCAACTTCCAATTTATCAATTTTAGCAACAGTTCTACCATTCTCGCAAACTAGGAGCTTTAAATTTGGGAGACATACCCTTTCTTTGTAAGTTTGCGTTTCGTAGCAATCGAGGACCATGTCTTAGTTACGATTGGAGCTTCAACTTCTTTGCTAGGTTCACTAATTTGAGCAGGAACCTCTGTATTCTCAGCTATCTCAACACTAATATCAATCTCTGGTTCAGGTGTCACCATAGCTTCCTTGATAGCTGCATTAACCCTATTGACCATAGAACTTTGACGTTCAGAGATTCTATTTTGCTCAAATAGGTGCTGCATAATAGCTACTGGATCTTCATTACTACCTGTAGCATCAACAATAGCTGGAGTTACTGGAGTTTGACTTCCAGCATTTCCAACAATATTGGACGCTAAAGGCCCTTGCTTTCCTATCAAAAGTTGCGCTTGTCTAGTAACCGGAGGATTAGGGGTCTGTATTTTCTTCTTTCTACCCATTTTAGAGGTGAAAGTTAGTAGCTTGCACCATACGTAACTTCAGCACTCACCATGGAAGGAGAAAACCCTAAGCTCAAAGACGGCGCAAAAAAAAATGAATTATGTTTAGTACGAACTTGCAAAGCACATATCTCTCAAACCAAAAAAAACCTCCACAATACGAACTTGTGAAGCCCATATATCCCAAATCAGAATTCTCCTTTGACCATGCGACCTATCAATGAAAAGTCCTTCAAGTCTAGTTTTGAATGCTGCTGAAATCGTCCAATTCTTATAAGCACAACGAAAGCTATGGTCATAATAGTAGGTGTGACTCCGATCCTTTTCTACATTTCTTCTAATGATTTTTCGCTTTGTTTTGGCTCAAAATCGTACGAAAAGATATAAATGAATATCTTTACAAATGCAGCTTCTTCTAAATGTTCTTGATGTTCAAGTTTGAGTAATCATACTCCAAATGTTATCTCATACTTGAAATTTATTAAAAATACGAAAATATACCAAATAAAGTAGAATAGAATAACTTGAGAATATAATGCAATAATGTATCTAAATGCTCTAAAATATAATCTAAGTGCACCTAAAAACTATATATAAATATGACACATCAATTTTAGGTAAGTTATGGTTATTAGGTTATTAGTTATGATTCTTAGGTAATTGGTTATAGTTTTTGTATGTGGTAATATATAGTTTTGGATGAATAGTTATGGCTTTCTAGCTATTAATTATAGTTTTCAAGTTAATTGTTCTAGTTAAGTAGTTATGTTTATGAAGGTTAATAGTTATGATTTTTAGTTACTAGTAATTGTTTAAATGTCTTTAGTTATAGTTTTCATGTTATTATTTATCGTTTTCGGGATAATATATAGTTTAGGGTAAACGCTAAATAGTTATAATTTTATTATTATTTGTTATGCTTTTCGAGAATATTGTTATTATTTTGGATTATTAGTCATAGGTTTGGGTAAAAAGTTATTTTTTTTTTGTTTTACGGTTATTGTGTTTTGGTTTATGATAGGCTCAAGTTATACGATATGCTTATGATGTTTAGGACGCACTTTGCTAAGGCGTTTGATCGTAATTATTGATATTTTCATATATATATATATATATATATATATATATATATATATATATATCAAACTTAGCGGAAGTTCGGAGTTTTAAAGTATAGCATCATAGCTAGGTGGCACGGAAGCATGAGTCGACAACATTGTGCTAACTTGCTAACCCAAACAACCCGCAAAGCTCGTGCCAAAGAACCGGCGGGACCAGAGTCTAGTCGCACCTCGCAAGGATCATCGTAGGTCGCGACGGGGGTTTGGCTGTAGGTCACACCTCGTGACCACTGTCGCGGGTCGCGAGTTTCAATTAAACAAAATACATAACCAGCGTAATAGGATCAGTAAAAAACGATCCATAAAACTTATCGAATCAACACCACCTAATCTAATATGAAGAAGGCTCTGATACCAATTGAAAGATTTAAATCAAAGTAGAGATTTCATATTAAATTAATTGGTTTAACAAAATTGCGGAAGTGTATTTTAATCCATTGAAAAGATGAGTGGTGGGTTTTAGATCTTCCAACTCTATATGATCTCCCTTGTTATTCTACTGATGATGTGGGTGGTCAGATAGAATAGGCAATCATATGGGGTTTTATGTGTCTCCTACTTGGCCCATCATAAAATAAAAAACAATAATGAGTCTCTACACATAATAGTCCATACTACTTTAGATACCTAATAAGCCCAATAAATAAAACTATAATGCTAATCAATTTTACAGTCTAACTTTTAGATAGCTTTCATACACATATAATTATTCATGTAGGCCCATATGATAATTTTATAACAACTAGATCATGAAAGTGGTAGAAAGGAGAGATACGATTGATCATGGAGTTCCTTTATATTACTTTCAAAGACGTGTGATTATAATGTTGACGAAAAATCAGGATGGATAGTGAACTGGACTTAGCTTGACAATTATGCACGAATGTTAATTATGGTGTAGCCTGAAGGACTCAAAGGAGAAGTTGGAAAAAAAGAATAGAGACCCGAATAACTAGAATAGGATAGCCGAAATAAGAAGAGGAAGAGGGTCCTCAAGTTATTAAGATCACGTGGGAAAGTAAAAGCTAATGACCCTTATTAAGCAATTTTTTTTATCTATATCATATCATATAACTAATATATAAAGTAGAGTCCAGAAGCCAGCTCACGAGGTCGCGACATTTGGCGTCCTCATTGCATGTCATTTGTCGCAATTATTAACTGCCATCTCATTTTTAAAAAATAAATAAATAGAGTTACAAAGTAATAAAAATACATGTATGGAATTTAAGATAAGAAGAAATAAAGTTGGGTTCACAATGAAAAACTTAAGTATAGTAAATCGATTATAACTTTTAATATATAGTTCGGAAAATTATAATTTTTGTACCATTGGAAAGTGTTTAAAAACTACTTTAAAATAAGATCGATTTATGATATTTTTCAACTCTATATACGAGTAACCTATAAGAAGAAATACTGACTACAATAACGTATTAAAGTAATCTACTGCTTTTAGAATTAGGGATATCTTTTCAAGTCCAACTTTTCTACAAATTCTATTCATGTTAGAATTAGATGATGTATAAGAAGTTTTCCTAAAAAAAATAAGGTATAAGGAATTTTTTTTACAATAATAACATATTAAAGTAACTTACCGCAAATAGAATTAGGGTTGTGTTTTCAACTCCAACTTTTCTACAAAGCATGAGAAATTTATAAAGTAACGTATTAAAGTAATCTACAAAAATCCAAACCATAAACATAAAACATAACATGGAAATTCACTTTTACGAGATGTTCCAATTATGGAAATCGCGGTTCTGCGCATAACCATGACTCATTTTCTTCTTTCTCAATTTTCTCTATCTCTTCTATCCTTTGGGTCACCTCTTTTGCTCTCTGTCTCTCCTCTCTATTTTTCAATCTTTATTTTTTTTATAAACCGAATAGTAAGATGTGCAAGAAATTTAAACATTTTTGCCTATAGATATAATTTGTTTCTATTTTCTCTTTTGCCTTTCTAATTGGACTAAAATGTTAGACTTTGGCGCAATCAATTTTGTGAGGTTACCACTGCCTCACCCTTAATTTATAAAGATAGTGCAAAAGTCAGCTCACGAGATCGCGATATTTGGCATCTTCATTGGACGTCATTTGTCGCGCTTATTAACTGCCATGTCATTTTTAAAAAAATTAAATAGAGTTACAAAGTAATATGTATAAAATATAAGATAAGAAGAAATAGAGTTGGGTTCACAATGAAAAACTTAAGTATAGTAAATCGATTATAACTTTTAATATATAGTTCGGAATATTATAATGTTTGTACCATGGGAAAGTGTTTAAAAACTACTTTAAAATAAGATCTGTTTATAACATTTTTCAACTCTATATACGAGTAACCTATAAGAAGAAATACTTACTACAATAACGTATTAAAGTAACCTACTACATTTAGAATTAGGGATATCTTTTCAGCTCTAAGTTTTCTACAAATCCTATTCATGTTAGAATTAGAAGATGTATAAGAAGTTTTCCTAACAAAATGATGTATAAGGAAATTTTTTACTATAATAACATGTTAAAGTAACCTACCGCAATTAGAATTACAGGTGTGTTTTCAACTCCAACTTTTATACAAATCATGAGAAATTAAAGTAACATATTAAAGTAATCTACAAAAATCCAAACCATAAACATAAAACAAAAATGGAAATTTTCACTTTTACGAGATGTTCAAAATTTGGAAATTGCGAATCTGCGCATAACCATGGTGTATTTTCTTCTTTCTCAATTTTTTCTCTCTCTTCTATCCTTTGGGTCACCTAATTTGCTCTCCCTCTCTCCTCTCTATTTTGAATCTTTATTTTTTCTATAAACCGAACAGTAAGATGTGCAAGAATTTGAACATTCTTGCCTATAGATATAATTGCTTTCTATTTTCTCTTTTGCGTTTCTAATTGGACTAAAATGTTACAATTTTGTGAGTTTACCACTGCCTCACCCTTAATTTATAAAACTAATACTAATCAATCACTTAAAAACCCCACATCAAACTCAAATCAACCTACACCAAATAATGCAACCATTGTATTTTCAAACCAAATCACATAATACACAGATAGCATGAAAATGCAAGCAACAAAGTTAAAAGTATTACACTTATTTGATCTATTAAACGTATAACATGAAGGTAAAATAAATGATCCACACAAATAGATGATAAAGGATAAGAGTTGACAAAGTAAGCCGGGAATTCACTCGATCGGACAAATCAAATGGTCATCAACATTTTCCTTCTTCTTCCATCAATAAAAAGTCAAATTTAGCGATATTGTTGTCCGTTTTGGGCGACATGGAGCTTATAGGAGAAGCAAAAAGAAAAATAAAGAAGTAGAACTCCAAATAATTCTTATCTTCATGTCTTGATCTTCCTGATGTTTCTTTCTCATAGACTGTTAGGTTACTTTATGAGTCAAAATGAATCGTTAAGTAAGTTTATTATATATTTAACCAATCAAACTAAAAAATATTAAAAAATTTGACTTATTAAATTATAAATATATGTTTCTTATTGAAAACCAATTAATAAAAGAAATAATATAAAATATCAAAATAGTTACACCACTTTCACTATAATGCTTGACAATGAAAAACTCTAATCATTGGTATCTTTGATTTTGTATTTTATAACAAACTTATAAAGTTAATATTATCAATATACATATAGAAAAATCCAATAACATATTACATTATAACTTTTGTTGTTCTACGTTGGACAAAAAATACGGTCAAATGGGGTATGTGAATATCTCAAAAGTCTACATCTTTTTCACGAAGAGTCTAGGCATTTGTCCGGGTCCCAATACTAGTATATATATAAAAGAAATTTCTAGAGGCTACATGACATAAGCAGAACAACTGGTACACGTGTCAAGCATTGGCTACAAGTGGCAAATGGCATCAGCTCCATCACATTAGCCGTGAATTACGGCTTTGGATTCCCAGCAAATTCTTAAAATGAAAAACTGCCCATAGTTAGCATGATATATTTCTATATAAGTACTGTCTCTGTATTTTTTTATCTTTCTCACTTGGAATCTTGACACTATTCACAATTAGAGAGAATCTTTTAAATTCTTCTTAGTATATAAGAGAAAATATAGTCATGTAGGGTCTTGTTTGATTCGTCTCAATGAGTAGTTTATTAATATTCAATTATTTTAATTTTTAGTAATATGTAATGAAAGATATTCAAAGTTGAATAAGTGTATCGATAAACGCACCAAGTCAAAGTAGGAAAGATAAAAAAAATACAAAGGGACTACTAGCCATTTCATCTGTCAAATCCCACAATCATGAGTAATTCACAAGAATTTTCCTCTATCTCTTTGAAATTGATTATTTTCAAAGAGAAAGATATTCTGAAATTAAAAGTTAAGGCTTAATTGCGTCGGAAGAAGCACCAAACATATTAATGAATGGCCAATGGCCATAACAATTTGTATTTTTATATTTAACTTAATCTCCACCGGAAATTACGTCGGCAGTTTTTTTATGATTTGTGATCTTTTCATTAAAGACATACCAATAAGTCCAAAAGATTAGAGGGTATAGTTACCAAAAAAACCAGCAAAAACACATATTATGTAAAGAAGATAAGTCCCAAAAAATCAAATTACTATGTACTGCAGGTGAAGGTAGTCATCAGGTGGCACATGAGAATGTATTTTGAAACATCCAGAATTACCAGGAAAAGGAGGAAGCTACAACCACGCAATAAATCATAATATTGTATTGGGGGCTTTTCTTCGGTAAATGAATTTTTAGTTTTGATAGTAAGTAACTCAGATATTCTGAAGATAAATCACAATCAAGAGTTTAAATTTTAAATTTGATGGCATGAATTGCATGAGCAATTTGAATTCAGGGTCGTTTTCAGTGGAAGCTTTAATGGATGAGAATGGTATGTGAAGAATGAGTTGTAATAGTTGGAAGAGAAAGAGTATAGGCTATCTTAAGAAGTAGACAAGATAATCTAATAGAAGGAGCCTAGAGGTACGGATGTGCATCATCGAATATCCGAAAATTTAAATAGACAATCTAATGGAGGGTTCCAGTTAAGTCCACTTTGATATTTCATTAAAAAAAAAATTAAAGTTTCATATTTTCAGATTATCCAAAACTCTAAAAATCCGATTCGTATCTAATACGAAAATCGATTTTTTTGGGATACTGTATCCAAAATATCCGAAAATACAAAACCAAATCGGATATCCGAAATTTTGGATTGGTTAAACGGATAATTGGATCATATCTTTTTACTTACCCCTACCTAGAAGCTAAAATTAGTCGTCAAACAAAATGGTATTTCACAATAAATGATAGGTTACCTACAAATTTAATAAAATCAAGGTATACATTTTTATTTTGATAAATAAAAATATCCGTCTTTTGACCTTGTTCTTTTCAAGTTATTTTCATTTCTTATAAGAAAAAACCGAGTTTAGGTAAGTTGAGTAACTGAATAGTTCAGATGTGGTTTAATAAGGACTAATAAGGTATAATAAGTTTTGTTTAGCCGAAATTAAACAAAAATAAGGTGTGACACTCTCACAAAATAAGGTGTGATACATTCATATAAGTTCATATAATCATATATGATCTATTAAGGTCTAATAAATTTAGAAAAATTCAAATAAGGGCCCTATTTTGTTCAATTTATTTTCATTTCTTATAAGAAAAAATAAGTTCAGATAAGGTCTAATAAGTTCATATTAGTTATGTTCAGCAAAAATAAGGTCTGATACACTCACAAAGTAAATTCAGATAAGTTTAGATAAAGTCTTATAAGGACTTATAAGTTTAGATAAGTTTAGTTATATTCAGATAAACAAAATATGCTGAAAAGAACACCCCTAAGTCTAGAAAAGTTCAGCCAAGTTCTGAAAAAGTTGATATAATCAATAATAAGTTGAAAAGAATATGGCCTTTGATATTATTTCAGTTAATGTATAAATTATGTATTAATACCACTAATTCTAGGTTTTAAACTATTCCCATATAAATTTACTAATTAAGAACATATGATGTCCTGTGTATTTAGATTTGAATCATATTATAAATGCTACATGTTTATTTACAAAAATTAATTTCATTATAAATTAAAAATATTATAATTCAGCAAAGAAATAATCAGATATGTATATTTTTAGTGGTTGTTTGGTATACAGGAAATTATGTAGGCAATAGAAATTCCCATGATTTTCTTATCTGGGTAGTTGTTTGGTTGACATGAAGTGGGAAAAATGAGGGCAATGAAAATCCCTGCAAATTGAAATCTCCACAAAATGTGGGAATTTATTCACCTACCTCCACCCCCCCTCTTGGTCATTCAAAATAAATTCTCACTTCAATTCATGGGAAGTACAAATTCCTTGATGTCAACCAAACACAATAAGTCCATTTCTTAGGAATTACATATGGGAATAACTTCCTAAGAAATGGAACTTCCTATGGGAATTAGATTCCAATGTATACCAAATAACCACCTTATATATGAATATATATATATATATATATATATATATATATATATATATATATATATATATATACATATATATATGTATATATATATATATATATATATATATATGTATACATATACATATATATATGTGTATACATATATATATATACACATATACATATATATATATGTATACACATATATATATGTATATGTATACATATATATATACACATATATATATATATATATATATATATGTATATGTATATATATATATATATATATATATATATATATATATATATATATATGTATATATATATATATATATATATATATATATATATATATATATATATATATATATATATATGTATATATATATATATATACATATATATATGTATATATATATATATATATATGTATATGTATATATATATATATATGTATATGTATATGTATATATATATATATGTATATGTATATATATATGTATATGTATATGTATATATATATATATGTATATGTATATATATATATATATGTATATGTATATGTATATATATATATATGTATATGTATATATATATATGTATATGTATATGTATATATATATATATGTATATGTATATATATATATGTATATGTATATGTATATATATATATATGTATATGTATATGTATATATATATATATATATATATATATATATATATATATATATATATATATATATATATATATGTATATATATATATATATATGTATATGTATATATATATGTGTATATGTATATGTATATATATATGTATATGTATATGTATATATATATGTATATGTATATGTATATGTATATATATATGTATATGTATATGTATATGTATATATATATATATATATATGTATATGTATATATATATATATGTATATGTATATATATATATATGTATATATATATATATATACACATATATATATATATGTATATATATATATACACACACATACATACATAGTGGTGTCAATCTGGGTCACTGGGTGGGTTTGGGTTGACCCAACCTGGGTCAGAATGATTTGGGTCGGAATAATCTGGGTGAGAGTGTGCCATGGGTCGGAACTGGGTGGGTCGGGTGGACTTGGGTCGGGTTCAACTGGGTGGGAGGCTCTCGGAACTGGGTCAACTGGGACTGGGTCGGCCGGTATCTAGGTTGGGTGAATTTGGGTTGGAATGGAATAAGGTGAAGTCGACCCAAATCGGCTTTCGAATAACTTGGGTCGGAATAAATCGGATTTGGAATAACTTGGGTCGGAAGAAATTGGCTTTCGGAATGACTTGGGTCGGAAGAAATCGGCTTTTCGGAATGACTTGGGTCGGAAAAAATCGATATCGGAATAACTTGGGTCGGAATAAATCGGCTTTCAGGATGACTTGGGTCGGAAGAAATCGGTATCGGAATGACTTGGGTCAGAATAAATCGGCTTTCGGAATGACTTGGGTAGGAAGAAAAAGGCTTTCGGAATGACTTGGGTCGGAATAAATCGGGCTCTCTATAGGACTTGGGTCGACTGAAGCCTCAAACCGACGGCGTATTGACTTGGGTTGGAACAAATCGGCTCTCGGAATGACTTGGGTCGGAATTATATATATATTAAGTTACGAAGTCGAAAGTTATAACAATTAACATGTGATACACTGATATTGTGAATTGTGATTGAGTCATTGTGAATTTTGTGATAATACATTGATACTTATATTACTAATTTAAAAAGTTACTAAACTAAGACTTATAATTTATATAGTTATATTATTGGCTATTGCCCATCGGGTTATTCTTATTCATGATTGCATAACTATTCAAGTAACAACCATAAGGGCTAAGGCATAAGTCCATACCGATTATTGATTAGAGTCAATAAACTATTAAACTTAATCATTTAGTTAGTTAGTGACTTACTCACTCTCACTGAGTCACTATATAGCAACAAAAAGAGTTAAAATTAAAGAATTAGGTTGACATTAATGAAAGCATCGTAATTATAAAATTGTTCGACTTTCATCGTTCATGGAACAACTGAACAAGTAACAATGATCAACGTTAATCGAATATGAAGATGATAAATGTGATCAAGATGATACATAATCATATCAGTAGAGGATGAAACATTGAAACTATGAAAGTAGATCATAGTTAATACCAATCATATCAGTGGAGCACTACTACAAAAAAGGGCAAAGATAACTGCCAAATAAGGCTTTACATAACACTTTTGAGGCGTTTTCCAAGTCAGTGTAATGTAAAGTAAAGATTACACCTACGCAAGGAGTTATGTTTAAAAGAGAAAACATAACAGTTGTTTATTACAACTGTTATATCACTTGGAAAACACCTTTCACAAATAAGTGTTAAGTTTGCTATTGTGTTGGCTAGTTGATAGAAGACAAAGATAACACATATCTTAAATAAGGGTCATCTTTGTTAAATCCAAACAAAACCCATCTCTACCCAACAATAATTATGTTTTTTTTAATAGCCACGGTGACGGGAAATGTAGGCAACTTTTGATAAATCAATTTAATTAAGCAAATGAAAATCAAGAGTCACTACTTGAACAATATGAACAGATCAAATTCAACTTTTATTTCAGTTACATCAAAATTTTTATACAAGAGAATTTTGAATTAAATAGAATGAATAGGACAGAGTACAACGACAGAATCCCTCTTTTCATCGCCACATCTTACTTCTCTGCAACAAACCAAACAAATCAAAATTCCATAGTCAGCTAATTTCTAAAAGTCGGACTTAATAAAATTCAAATCGACGAGAAATACAGACTAAAAACTCGTAAATCAGAATAAAAAATGGAATCCAAGTAAGTATATGAGAAACTAATTTGATCAAATGAAACCTACTTTAACCATAATCGAAATTGGAAATACATAATTGAATTTTTTTAACGAAAATATCTATGATAATCTCATTAAAAACTACCACAATTTCAGATCTAAATTATTTAACCCTAAAAATTATAGATTCAAATCATATAGATCTGGAACTTTCAAAAAAACTATTAGGAGGAGATATTCACCGGTTTTGAGGTTGTGACGGACTGAGGGTTGTTGGTGGATCAATCTCGCAGGCATGACTCTGAAACCCGCCTTCACCAGATCGGCCGCGCGCCAGTATTGATCCTGCCCCGCAATCGGAGCTCCGACGGCTTGTGGAAATAGCAGCCTAGCTAAGAAATTCCTCTCTGAAATTTATTGCATGTCACAACATATACCAATCAATTTGGACTGAAGAATCCATGGTTTTAGAGAGAGAAAGAGGTTTAGGCGTGGGTTTTAGGAGGGAATTAAAATTTGAAATAGGAGAGAGATAATGTGGAAAACAGGAGAAAATTAGAGAAATGGAGAAAACTTGTTTGAAGTTTGGGTCAGAACCCAGAAGAACGTACATGATGCTGATAAAGAAAAAATGGTGAAAGGAGAAGGGGGAGTTGCGTGAGTTAAAGGGAAAAAATGCTTATTTTCTTCTTCTTTTTTTAAAATTTTATTGTTTCAACTTTTGGAGGGAGGAGAAACTGCACTTTGGTTTTGTATGGTGCATCAATTATAATTCACTTTTTTTCTTTAAAAAAAAAAAGCATAGATAACAGTTTATCAATTAACCTGTTATATAAGAAAAAGTAAAGATTGAAAAAGGGAGAAAAGATAACAACTATATTACTCACCGTTAAGTTTAATGTAACTAAGATAACAGCTCCCATAATAGTATGTTAATTAAGATTATAGATAACACTTGTGAAATTGACTGTTAATATAGCTATGTTATCTTTGCCCAAAATTGTAGCAGTGGAGGATCAAGATCGTTGATGTTTCGGTTGTTGATCTTACAAGATAGTAACATAGGAGGCGATCTTATTATATGGTCCATATTTGAAAAACCACGTTACGGTTATTTATCTTACAAAACAGGGCTCGATTTTATTACATGATTCATAATAACCAAAGCATCATTAGATTAGATTGATCAACTTTCGTTAAGTTAAGGTTCATATAAATCAAATGATCATAAGATTGATTGTCTTTGACATTAATCAAAACCATCAAAAGATTGATCGTCTTTCATCTTTCGTGTTACGGGGTTCTTATACAAGATAGGGCTCGATCATCGATGTTATTACACGAGTAACAATAATCGAAGCATCAATGCATCATTAGATTGATCGACTTTCACCGTTGATGTTTCAGTTGTGGATCTTAAAAGATACTAAGATAGTAACATATGACTTAGGAGTCTCGAGTCTATTTGATTATCCGTCTCTTTGAGTTGCTATACGTATCGTCGTATCGGTATTATGGTAATTACGCTATTACAACTTTGGCTTAACAGTTTCACGTCATTCATAATCATCTTTACATGAATCAACTTGTTTAAAATTAAAAATACTAATTAAACTTCTAAAGTTTATAATTTTTATTAATTTATAATATTAATAATAGTTTAGGAATTTAAGTAGATTACTAATTACTAAACAAATCAATACTAGAAGTCTAGATTAGTTGTCTAGAATTATAAATTTAGAAATTAGAAAATAGAATACTTAACTTAACCTTAACCATTGATTTGAGAAAGAAAAGATAAAATCCAACCATTGATATTTTTAAATTCATGTGCTTGGTCACTCTTGATGTTCATTGGTCAAAAAAATAAATCAAGGATCATGGTTTGAGACCATTGATTAGCCAATATCAAATCTGAGCCCTTCATTTCTTTACTCTCTAAAATCTAAAATCTTAGAACAGTAGAACTCTCTAGAGTCTTCACTCTAAAATCTCAGCCATTCACTCTAAAATCTCAGTCATTCACTCTAAAATCCAACGGTTGAGATTAAGTCATTAACCCTAAAATTCCCTACTATATAACCCCCCTTTTTTTTTCCCCTCATTTCGCCTCTTTCTGAACCTAATCTCAGTTTATCTCCTCTCATTCTCTCTCAGTCCTCACTCCTCACTTTAGAGATCTCTCTCATTCTCCGATCACAACCCTAAAAAAACCCTAAAATTCTCAGCCATTCTCTCATTTTTTCCGATCAAAACCCTAAAATTCTCAGTTTATCTCTCAATTTTTCCGATCAAAACCTAAATTATCAGTTTCTCTCTCATTTTTTCTCTGAAATTCTCACTCTCTCTCAAACTAAAGGTTTGTGGTTAATACTTCACTCCCTTGAGATGGTGAAAGATAGATCCAAAAGCATTGTTTTCTTTTCCATATGGATTTCATGCAATTTCGAGTCAAATTTGCAGTTTCTCTTCAATTAAAGGTAAACATTTCGTATTTCTTCTGGATATATGCAGATCTATCTGATTTTCTCACAAAAAAAATATATTTACATAATTTTTAAAGAAATTTACTAACTTCTAAATTAATCCATATCATGTATGCCTAAATGAATGGCTTCATTTTTTTTCATTCATTTGTTAAGTACGGAAATATTTTCTCATACTTTTGAATATCTTTGGTATATAAAACTAGTAAATTTCATTTATAGGTATATTTTTCGGATCTATTAGTTTTTGGTTTTATAGATGAGATGAATTTTAAATTTTGTATATGATGGATAGATCTTGATTTCTATTTAATCAATCTTTTTTTTTCAATTTCTTCTTGACGTAGCTGTTTTGCTGGGAATTGGAGTTGCATTTACACAAAAGCAATGTCTCATGGGCGCAATAATGGAGTTTGATTGGTAAGTGTTTGAAATATTTTAGTCTAATTTTGCTCGATACATATGGGTGTTAAATTTAGTGGTTTTGCTTTGAATTGCCTTGTTTCAGTTATCTAGGCACTATATTAACAATAGTTATGCTTTAGGTGGAACTTTCATCTTCCTTGGGAAGATATTAGTTTCCTACTGCAGCTTGTGCCTTTAATTTGCTTGCATAACTTTTACCCTTGTGTTTTCATTTTGGAGTTTACTTTTTGGCTCTAGTTCTTGAACTCCATGATTTTATTTCTTTTGTTATCATTTTCTATCAAATGACTTATATTGTGGGTTATTGGTAATGTCATCATTATTATACCCTCATATGTTTCAGCAGACGAAAGGCTTATTGTTTGAGATAATAGATGGTTAATGAGTGTTCTTGGATGTGAGATGAGAAACCCTATATCGTAAATAAACTTAGTTGCAAGTGCAAAATGAAGATGGTTTAAGGCTCGTTTGACTGCCAATTTTCAGCTATTTTGGTTTACGATTTATAAGTCATTTGATATAGGTTTTATAGTTAACCTAAAGTTAGTCATACTTATATCAATCATGTTTAACTTTAATAGTTGGCAACATAAGAACTGAGCTAAAGGAAAGAACTTTTTGATTTTGTGGATTTTTGGCTAACTGTATTGGTTCTACATGAGGCAATATTGTGAGGTTTCTATTTATCTTTGATGGAGCTAAAAGTGGTAGTTATGGGTGTAATTACTTTATAAAGGACTAGACCAGTTAACTCATAGATTGTTCTCTTATTAAAAAAAGAGGTCATTATAAATTACTTGTGCCTAATAAGTAATAAGACACCTCTGTTTCTATTTGATTTTTGTCTAATAAAAACAGAGGTCACTAATAGTCTGTTATGTCACTAAGATTATAAATTAAAAATGTTAGTCTAAATTATATACTCTTTGTTTCTATTTGATTATTGTCTCTCAGAAGCCGTAACTTTCTAGTAAAATGTCACTTAATGCAACCTTTGTTTCTCCACCTACATGGATTAGTATATTTCTACATTGTGCTTTAATGGGTAATGATTTAGAGGGTTTTTTAGCTTAATAATGATACATCTAGACTACTTACATATTGCAATACTTTATGAGATATATAGGTGAAAAGTACTGGTTCTTTCTTAAAAGAGATATGGATATAATGACTATTCAGAGCAAATTGCTTATGCAATAGAATTTTGAATATTTTGTTCTACTTAGATATTTTATTAGACTCATATATCTTGGTCTTTATTCGAAGTCATTTATCCATATTGTTGAGCATCCCTTGTAATTTTATTAGTTATTCTTTTTTATCGTGATCCTTGGAAGTTTTTTTTATGTCGAGTTTTGAATGTGATTTGCAGAACATCTAATATATAGAAGATAATCAAGTCTTCTTTGCTCTCTTGTCTTCATTGCTCTCTTGTCTTCATTTTAATTGTCGTCCAATTGCTTATCTCTGGAGAACAATTGCTATCAGGTTATATGTATAATCTCCCCTTAGTTTTCTGTTTGCTATTACATGGCATGAGTTGTTCTAACTTCTAATAGTTTAATGGTGCTCCTGTTGTGTTAAGATTTGCAACTAAGAAGCATTTGGTTTTATGTGCAGGAGATTTGTGCAATTCAAAAAGATGTTATAATATGTGGAAGGATACATGATGACTCTTCTCAAGAGAAAACAAATGATACATGATGACTTTGTACAATACATAATTCTTATTGTGCAATACAACAATAGATAGGAATTAGCAATCTTTCTTTCTATTTATTGTTTATGTATCAACATTGTCATGTGTATACAATCTAGTCGAGATTGTTATCTATGTATCAACATTTAATTTTATAAATATATCAAGCTTGTGATGCCAAGAATTATGTATATCTTCTAAATAATGCCCAAGTGTCATTGGATTCAAACTAGGTGTGGCAAGTAACTAATAAATTTGACAATAGTTAAGCCTTCTCCATGTGAAATGGGCTACAAAAATGAGAAAGTGTAGCTCAAAGGTGGAGCTATGGGTGACGAAAATTGAAAAGTGAGGCTCAAAGTTGGAGCTATGGGCAACGAAAACCAAAAAAAGTAACGTTCAAAGATGTGTCTATGGGCGACAAAAAGTAGAAATTGTCGCCCAAAGTGTGTTATATGGGCGACACATTTAAACATGTGACGCCCAAAGTGTTTTGGCTCGGGTTTAGTTGGGTCGGGTGGTAACTGGGTCGGGTGGTAACTGGGTTGAGTGATAGTTGGATTGGGTCACTACTGGGTCGGCTGCTAACTGGGTTGGGTGATAACTGGGTGGGTTTAACTGGGTCATTGGCGGGTGAAGTTGGGTGCGGGTTAGTTTTGGGTCGGAAACAGGTTGGGTTTGGGTCGTTGTTCACAGGTGCAACTGGCCACGGGTCTACCTGGGTCGACCCAGTTCAGGTTGGGTTACCAATTCCACGGGTTCAACTGGGCACGGGTGGACGCTGGGTCGGAATGGGTCGGCTTTTCAACCGACCACTCTCGGCTAGGAACAGGTTGGGTCTGGGTCGCATGCGGGTTCACCCGTGGGTCGGCCTAGTTTTTGACACCTCTATATATACATAGACAAATTTTACCTACATGCCAACTTGATATACAAAGTTACATAACAAAAAGGATTTAAAAGCCATAAGGGTTAATTCAGCAACAATTAACTATGAACAATATCTTATATCTTAGATAACACATGTGATGCTCAATTAATGAAGTACACACCAACAACAGAGGGGTTAATTGAAATTTGAAACTGTATCATATCATATGGAAATGAAGTTGTCAAGGCAAAAGAGAAAAATATATAATGACATAAAAGCGGCATGTGGATTTTAATTCTTCAAAAACTCAGCATAATTCTACATGTTCGATCATCTTATCTACACCATATTCAATTACCAACTCAAAGGGTAATGTATAAAAATAATATGTTTTCATATTGACATTATTTTTAGTGTCCTATTTGAATAGAATAACCACTTTCTTATTTTATGAAATATGTATTGTAGTCACTACTTGCTTTCAATCACTAGAAACATGTGTTGCAACAAGTGAGTTTACCAATACACATACAACACCATTTCCTACAGGTTTGATTTATTTCACAACCTTCTATTAAATAATATTCTCAAAATGTGATTTTATGGAAACTTAGTGTAACCGCCCGTGTTCCATTAACCAGCTTAATTAGAAATAAGTGCAACGAAAGCCCTGGTTAGCAAAACTCGGACCATCACCAATCACCATAACATCATCTAATGGAAATTGGATGATATCGCGAGAAACCACGAACTTATATAAGAAGACTTTTATACAACCAAACTGATAATATACAACCCTTATTCTTTAAGTTTACTAAGCTACATACATAACATCGACTAACTAAGTCGGGTTACAAAAACTAGTTTTTAAAGAACATCTCACGAGTACAAAACATAGAGTTTGAGATCAAAAGCTACACTTTGAGCATGACTACAGAACATGTAACACTGCATATATACAAGTCATCACTTGAGCACAGCAAAAGCAGAGACACGATCATAACGCCTTTAGAAACCTGCATCATCAGGAACCCCGCCCCCCCAACCCCACCAAGAACAGGTTCCAAGAACAAGCGTCGGCCAAAAAGCTGAGTACTAAGTTTATTACCATGTAAAACATACTTTAGTGGTACTTGCTTTCGAAATAATCAATGAACCACAAGCTAATCACAAGTTTCCATGAGTTAATCAATATATGAAACAGAAACAAAATCATTATACAAAACATAGTTCCTTGGAGAAAGAGAACGCGGCGGAGGGGACAAAGCCTACATCTCCGACTGTAGGGGTCGTCACCCAACCTTTCTGTTTTCCATGGCCATTACCGCGACTAGTCCGGAGTTCATTTTCCAATGACAATCACTTAGCATATTCAAGTTTCGCATTACTTGAATTCGCCCGATTATCGCTCCATAGAGCTATGGGCAGGTTTCCCTATGGAACCCCCAAGGTTCGCAGTCCATGGGGCACCGTTCATTACCTCATTGGTCGACTAATGAGGCTACTTTCTCCATAAAATCATTCCATACTATGAATCATACAAACTTATACATGTGTATACATATATTTGAAAAGAGAAGTTATACTCAATGCATATGTCCATTACATAACTAACTTTGATTTATATGCTTTGAACCACTATTAACGTCTAACCACAAGGAAATATGAATAAAAGACTAAAGGGCAGCATGTTATATATATATTATAATAAACTTAATGCACATATATTATCACTCGAAATTTCAACATAACTCCACACCAACTTTCCACGAAAAACGACCACAAATCAGGGCTTTAGTGTTAATAGTATTTATAAACCTATGATTAACAAAAATAAATTACTTCATGGACACTAAATACACATGTTGCAGTAGCTAAACAGTAGGTTAAACCACATATAGCATATTCACTTTGATGATAAGCTTAACCATTACAAACACTTACTTTAATGACATATAAACCACATATTTAGCAATTAAAACTTAAGAATGATTACTTATAACATTAGAACAACTATGTATGCACTCAATACAAATCTAAACAGGTTATATACATGCTGCTGCAACATAAAAATCAGCTCCCAATTCATATCACACATAACCATTATCAGTGGCGGAGCCAGGATTTCAAAATTGGGGGGTCACAAAATAAGACAAAAGATATTCAATATTAAAAATTTTACAACGCAAAAAACATTGTCAAATATTCATTGTCATACATCCCAAACTAAGAAAAAATTACATAAATAATAAATAAATAATCACAAGCGTATTCGACGAGTCTTCATTTTTTGGAAACGATCAATAATATCATCATCGGAAACTTGAAGAAACACCTCTTTCTCAAGAAAAGTGACCAAACAATCATTCAAAAATTGATCAGCCATAAAACAAAGGCCCTGTTTAGCAACTAAATGATAGATGATTGTTTGGTAAAAAGCTGGAAACAAAAACTATGACATGATTCACAATTAATTATTGCTAACTTCCCTAATACAAAGATGCTTTTTACTCTAGCTTAGTATTGTACTCACATATTTATTCATTTTCCTTAACTTCGAAAAGGAAAATAATTTACAAAACCCGATATTTTACCAAACTAGTCTTCCTCTGATTCTTCTCATTCTTCTGTTTCTCTCTCTCTCCCTCCCTCCCTCTCTCACCTCTATGAATTCATCACCACTTAATCAATGGAGAAAAACTCCAAACTGTCATCCTAATCCTTGCACGTGATTTCACTCTCCTCTACTTATCTACTAAACTAACATCACGGAAGCCAGCAAGTACATGCACGCATAAACATGCGTGTGGCGCAAACATCGCGCTTGGCCAGTATCGTCGCGCGTGACGCTCAGAGTTGCGTATGGCGCAATTTTTTTTTTTTTACAAAAATCCTTAAAAGTAATTTTTTAATTCGGGGGGTCACGTGACCCCCCGTGCCCTATACTGGCTCCGCCAGTGACCATTATAGTAACTCAAAAAAGAAAGGTTATAGGATAATCAAGCTTAGTACCTTAGAAATCCTAACTTAAGCCTTGATTAAAGCTCCTTAATTAATCCAACTACTGGTGTATCTTGAAATACTATCATAATAAGACATTATAGTGTAAGAAAACAAGATCAAAAGCTGAACTAATCTAAAAGAGAACTCAAACAGAAGCTGACAGGTTTTCCAGCAGTATCCCTGAACTCTTAGGGGCTTTAACTCCAACTTCTGATGGCTCTAAAGCACCAACAAAGGCCTTAGGTTCTGGGTATTCAAGTGTAGAACAATAATATGTAAGAAAACCTAGCTTACAGGAAGGGAAAATTGAAGAAAAACAGAAGGAACTCACCTATAGTCAGGGACGCAGGAACTGGCGAGAGAGAGAAAGAAAGAGATAGAGAGAGAGAGTGTGGTGTTTGCTTCTGGGCAGCTGGGTTTTAAGTGTTTATCAAGTAAAGCATGAGGTGGGAGTGAAGTACAGTATGTTGGGGTCCTATTCATAACTTGATTTCGGTTAGATTGCCGCGAAAAAGGGGTTATTGCAGCTTATTAAGCTAGGCTCTTGCATCGCCAGTAGTGGAGGAGTTAAATATGAAACCCTCATGTAGGACTGGCAATGGGTCGGGTTGGGTCAAAATCAGGTTGGATTGGCGGGTTAACGGGTTGGGAACCCCTCAACCTGCACCCGACCTGTTAACTTAAACGGGTTGGGAATCAAAACCCAACCCAACCTTATAATAAACAGGTTGACCCGCTTAATGTTTTTCATGCCTTTCTCCAGAAAGAAAAATAATAATAAAAAACGTTGAGAAAGCAACAACCGGCAACAACCCATCATTAAGCCAGTACATAGCAATATAGCATCAGATTGTTCAAAATCAACAAAAGCAACCTAACATTAAGCCATTACAAAGAAAATTAGAACTTCATGTCATCATCTTCTTCTTCGGATATCTCAACAGTATTCTTGGACTTCATGCATGTCATCATCTTCCTTGACTCTGTAAGACCAGTAGTAACAGAAATTTAACATAAAAGAATTCGAAAACAAATCAAAGTTGCAAACTATTGAAAGTTGCAAACAGTAAAATAGAAAGAACAAGAATTAGAACAAAGATTACAACAAAGATGTCAAATAAAATTAGAACAAAAATTAGCACGAAAAATAGAACAAATGTCGAATGATAAAAGAAAAAAAAAGATGGATCTTACTTGAATTACTTGAAGAAGTTGTTGAATTTGTGAAGTTTTTGACAGGCTAAAGTCGTATCACCTAATCAAAAATAACCTAAGGTCCACTAACTAGTAGTTAGGGAAGTCAGGATCGAATCCACAGGGAGAAAGTTATATTATTGTATCTGAATTCTAATATTATACTAACTAAATCAGATGAAATGGTTGTGTGACGAAACTAAGCAAATAACAGAACTAAATACGAGGGAATAAATCAATTAATAGAGAACTAGGACTATGGATCACTATGCATACAATTCGGGAAATAAGGGACGAATAACAACCACCTAACAAGTCAATTTATATAGGGCACATGTAATTTCTGTCGAACATTAGCTCCCTCAAAGATCACCTAGCCGCTCTCGCATGGTCAAGGATCACCCTGCCTAATGATGGAAAGCCTATACGAAATCTCTCATCTCGAAGCAGATTCAATATTGCGATAATAGAAATACAAATCAGGCCTAATTTATAAATCTAGCATGAACGATTCAACCACATGAAACAATTGAAATAAAAGGTAATTATACTAATCTATCAATCCCTCATTGCATACATAGATCCCCACAATCCTAGAAATAAGACTACTCACTCATGTTTATGAAAACAATAACTAAATCAATATAAAAATTCATACTTTGAAACACTGGAAATAACTAAGAAATTAATCTAATCAATAATAGAGAAAGCAATAAAGAAAATTACCAAATTGAAGAACTATATTGAACTTGCAAGTAATCCCAATGTTTGATCTTGAATCCAAAGCGAAAAGTAGTAAACTAGGGTTCTTGAATAACTCTCTAGAGAAAACTATGAAAAATAATGACTAAAACCAAGATCAATAAAAGATATTTTGATTTTGCTATTTATACTAAATCTAAAACAACTAGGAAAAGTCTTATAAAAATAGCTCGGAAAGCATTAAATGCGCGTGTCGGGTTAATCGTCCGATCGGGCTGCACACGCCCGATGGAATCGGGCTGGTGCAAGTTGGTGCAGAATCTTCGCAGCACGAGCTACCACGCACATCACTCTCGCCAACCGCCTGATGGAGTCGGGCTCATCGACGTTTAGCATGAGCTTCGCAGACGCACGCATCGCACACAACAGCACCCAAAGCATCCGCCCGATGAAGCCGGGCCAGGCCGCCCGATGTAGTCGGGCCATGGAGCTTCGCAGGCTTCGCAGACGCACGCATCGCCCAAATCCACGAAGCACACTCGCCCGATGATGTCGGGCCTTCTCGCCCGATCAGGCCAGGGTACCGAACTACGACAGGGCCAAAAGCGCCCGATCGGGCCCGCAACAAATCTTACTTTTGACAAGGATGACCGCCCGATCGGGCTTGAGACGCCCGATGAGATTGGGCGAGGCTCCGTTTCTTCATTCCTTGGCTTTAGACGCCAAGGCTTCACTTCTTTTGTCCAAGGCCTCGAAAAGTATTATCGGGACCCCAAAACTCATCATGTATGCCTTCAAACCTCTCCATTCGATTGTGGTAGACGTAAAGCAGTTGAAAATTGGGAAAAAGTTCCCTAATACCTACAAATCATCACAAAACAGAAAACCACAACTAGATGGAGAAAGTTAGCATAAACTGGCTCCTAAGAGCACCATTGACACACATTTTAGCTTAAACGTAGGGGGAAAAACTCTATATAAAACCGTAAATCAATCCCCCCCACGCTAAACCTTTGCTTGTCCCCAAGTAAAGCACAACATGAACATGAACAAAATTGCTTCACCCCTCAAGTAAGAAATTCAGACTCAAACATTTTCAAACTCAAAATCCTTCAAGCAAGCAAAATTCAGGTTCAGTTGTTCAGATCACCCTGACCACCAATCACCAAAGCAAACCATCAAATGCAGCTGCCCTACATAACATGCAAATCTTGAAAAGGTGTTCACCGAGGTGTCACTCCTCTTAATTTTGTGGCAGGCATAATATGTGCCCGAACACTCACCAACCCAACCATAATAGCCCTTCCCACTCACACTCTCATGTGTTTAGAAAGGAATAATATCGCTCATCCTAGTCAGGTCGACTCAAATAACAAACTTACTATTTAACTTTGGCAAATTGACTCAGAATCAATCCAGAAAACAATCAAACACGTGCTCAAGAGGTCTTTCTCAGGGTTGTAATGGGGCTCGGGTAAAGGTAAGAAATTATTTAGGGAATGTGGTGGAAAAGCCAAGAAAGGGGAGAAAAAAACACTACTAACAAGACTAGATGTGGCCGAAACAACTCCCATGACCTCAACAACATGACCAAAATAATAACCAACTTTGAAATCTCATGAACCAACCAATACTTGTCTCTTTCATCATAATTCTCAATAGTTTTTCATGAATTAAAGTTTCTTAAAACTTAATGAGTGAAGATCGTGGAGACTTTTCATGTATTATTTCTTTTTTTTCTTTTTTCTTATGACATTATTTTCCAACCAACCCATAGAATCAACCACACAATATAATATCAACCTAACAAATGCTCCTCCAAGCTAGGCTTGGAACAATAATCATTGTAAAGGCTCAAGGCGTGTAATGTGGCTTAATATAGATCCAAAAAGTAATTAGGCTCAGCGGGGCTAGGGGGGAAAATGATTCATTTAACAACTCTGAGGCTTAAAAAATTAAACAAATGAACGCCTCTATCACAGCACATGTCTAAAGTCACCAGAAGTCAACGAGTACATTGCCAAAATCAAGATCAGAATGCTACGAAGAACTAACACACAAGAATAGATTGGATATGGATGTAAATCCACAGGCAACAATGAATCCTCACAGTATAACCAGTTCAAGCATGCAGTCAAAGTAAGCGCTATATCATCAAAATTCACTCAAGATTAAGGTACTCAGAGATCACAACACAACATCACAATCACAAATGCTCAACTATCCAGTGTAGTGAGTTAAATCATTTTTTCAAAGCACAGTATGGGGCACAGGTAAGCAATCAATTCACTCTATTCAACTCGTATTTTTGGTATTTTTTCAGCAATTTTTCATTTTTTTTGTGATTTTTCAATTTTTTTTGAAAGCAATTAAGTTAACTAAACTAATCTAAAAAACTGTAAAAAGTAAAAGAAAAGTAATACTTACAGAAATCCTCCCCCAAGCTGAACTTGGCAATGGCCTCATTGCAACAAGGGGAAGGAAAGGGACATGGACATCAGTTGTCCATCAACCTGCATCCAGCAATTTCGTAGCTTCGTGATGTACCACCCCTTGCAACCTGCGTTGGACTGTAATGCTAGGGTGGTGGCCCTCATCTAGATGAATTCGGTGTTCATTAAAGTAAGGTTTTATTCCTGTCCAGTCATCAGTGCTATACCCAATTGCCTTTTTGTGAGTCTGTAAGACTATTAGAAAATGTTCTTCACCTGCAATAGACTCTAAGACAAGCACATCATCTGAAGTATCATGGGAGGGGGAATGAGGCATGCAATCATGGATCGATTCATCTATAACATCAACACTATAGCATGATTCCTCTAGCATTGGGCTTTTAGGGGCATTGGTTAGGCTAAACATAACCTTATCATCCCCCACAGTCAATGTCAGTTTCCCACTTTTAACATCTATAACTGCTCCAGCGGTATGGAGGAAAGGTCTCCCGAGGATAATGGGTGTTTGGGTATCTTCTGCCATGTCTAATATAACAAAGTCCATAGGGATAAAGAATTTACCTACTCTAACAGGAACGTCCTCTAATATACCTATGGGGTATTTCACAGAACGGTCAGCCATTTGCAGAGCAATGGTAGTACATTTTTAGTTACCCATGTTCAGTTGCTTACAGATAAAAAGAGGCATGACACTCACACTGGCACCCAAATCACATAAAGCTTTGTCAATAGATATGGTGCCAATGTGACAGGGGATGGAAAACTCCATGGATCTTTCAATTTAGGTGGAGACTGGTTTTGTAAAAGAGCGCTGCATTCAGCAGTAAAAGCCACAGTTTCCACCTCATTGAGAGTCCTCTTCCGCATCAAAAATTCTTTTAAAAATTTGGAATAGGCAAGCACTTGATTTAATAATTCAGTAAAAGGAACTGTTACCTGCATATTCTTTACCACCTCAAAAAACTTACCATACTGGTGGTCAAGCTTCTTCTTGAGCATCCGATTTGGGAATGGTAACTTGATCACCGGAGTCGCAGTCCTTAGTCACCTCCGTAGTCTTGTCTACAGCTCCTTGCTTTTCTTGAGGTTCAGCATCCTCAGGCACTTCTTGTGGTTTCTGAGCAACTGATGATTCCACCTCTAGCATTGCCGGGGCATCGTACTGCACTCCACTTCGAAGGGTAATAGCGTTGGCAGTATCCCTTGGTTGCATTGGTTGTGAAGGCAATGACCTAGATGGCCTACTAGTGGAAGATATAGCCAGCTGAGCTATTTGTGACTCCAACATCTTATTATGTGTCCCCTGTAGCTTGTTCTGAGCATGCAGGTTCTCAAATTGAGACCTAGTATCTGCTTGAAAGGAAAGAATACCTTTCTGCATCTGCAACATGAGATTTTTGAGTTCAACAATAGCTGGGTCTGAAGGAGGTGTGCTATGATGCTGTTGAAACTGATTTCTCTGAAATCCAGGAGGAGCTTGTGGTTGTGATTGATACTGCGGAAACTGGGGTTGTGGTATGGACTGTTATTGTTGCTGAGGCTGTGGATAATGTTGTTGTTGTGGATTCAACACATTATTGCTCCTATATGAGACATTTGGATGATCTCGCGTCCCATGATTGTATGTATTGGAGTATGGTTCGAACTGGGGCTTGTGTTGTGACAGTAATGCGTGCACTGTCTCACTAGAAGGTGAGAGGGCGGGGCACTCTTGAGAGTTGTGTCCAGCTATCCCACAAGCGTCACATATGAAAGCATTGTAACTAGAAACACTAGCCATTGCGTTAACACTCATGTGGGGGGAGGAATTGTTACCTAGCTTCAAAGAATCGATCTTCTGGTGTAGAGCAGCTAGTTGCCCGGACATTAAAGAAATGGCCTCAACATCATGTTTGCCTCCCTTTGTCATAGAAGAACGAATAGTAGACGCTTGATTAGAAGTGAGTTTCTCCAGAAGTTCATACCCTTCGTCTATGGCCTTATCCATGAAGAACCCACCAGAAGCTCCATCAATTACCCGTCTCGTATCTGCATCAACTCTAGTGTAGAAAATCTGACACAAATACCACTTGTCAAAACCATGATGAGGACAAAGGCGCTGCAGATCCTTGAATCTTTCCCAAGCTTCATACAATGACTCTCCAGGATCTTGGGTGAAAGTCACTATCTCATGACGCATATCTGTAGTCTTTTGGTAAGGGTACCACTTGATGAGAAAGATCTTTGATAGTTCTGCCTAAGTGGTGATGGTGGAAGGCAGCTTATTATACCAAAATAGAACTTTGTCGCACAAAGAAAAGCCAAATAAGATGAGTTTCATCACATCAGCAGTAACACCAGCTTGTTTTTTAGTAGCACAACATTGTAAAAACCGTTGCAGGTGCTGATTTGGGTCTTCAGATGGTAACCCAGCAAACTGATTATTCTGAACCATATTCGGAACATGAGACTTGATTTCAGAATTTGCAACAGCGATAGTAGGCAACCGTACCCCAGTGGGCACATTATCAGGAGATGGTTGTGCATAATCTCTGAAGGTTGGTTTAACATTCTCACCCATTTTAAGAGAAATAGGTGTGACAAGGAATTCTTACTGTGGTGAGGGTGGTGGAGGAGGTGTCTGTTGGGAAGGTGTCCCTGCAGACAACTTTGCTTGCTTAATTTTCTTTCTGAGTTTACGAGCAGTCTTTTCAATCTCCACATCAAATGGAATGAGATTTGGGGATTTTAGTTTCCTGCTCATACACCAAAAACACTAAAACAAACGTGAAATGCTCCAAAGAACAGGTGTTCTTCAGAGTAGGTTAGTGCAATACTATAATTCAAATAAAATAAAAATAAGTCGTCTCCCCGGCAACGACGCCAAAATTTGACAGGCTAAAGTCGTATCACCTAATCAAAAATAACCTAAGGTCCACTAACTACTAGTTAGGGAAGTCAGGATCGAATCCACAGGGAGAAAGTTATACTATTGTATCTGAATTCTAATATTATACTAACTAAATCAGATGAAAATGGTTGTGTGACTAAACTAAGCAAATAACAGAACTAAATACGAGGGAATAAATCAATTAATAGAGAACTAGGACTATGGATCACTATGCATACAATTCGGGAAATAAGGGACGAATAACAGCCACCTAACAAGTCAATATATATAGGGCACATGTAATTTCTCTCGAATATTACCTCCCTCAAAGATCACCTAGCCGCTCTCGCATGGTCAAGGATCACTCTGCCTAATGATTGAAAGTCTATACAAAATCTCTCATCTCGAAGCAGATTCAATATTGCGATAATAGAAATACAAATCAGGCCTAATTTATAAATCTAGCATGAACGATTCAACCACAGGAAACAATTGAAATAAAAGGTAATTATACTAATCTATCAATCCCTCATTGCATACATAGATCCCCACAATCCTAGAAATAAGACTACTCACTCATGTTTATGAAAACAATAACTAAATCAATATAAAAATTCATACTTTGAAACATTGTAAATAACTAAGAAATTAATCTAATCAATAATAGAGAAAGCAATAAAGAAAATTACCAAATTGAATAACTATATTGAACTTGCAAGTAATCCAAATGTGTGATCTTGAATCCAAAGCGAAAAGTAGTAAACTAGGGTTCTTGAATAACTCTCTAGAGAAAACTATGAAAAAGAATGACTAAAACCAAGATCAATAAAAGATATTCTGATTTTGCTATTTATACTAAACCTAAAACAACTAGGAAAAGTCTTATAAAAATAGCCCAAAAATCATTAAATGCGCGTGTCGGGTTAATCGCCCGATCGGGCTGCACACGCCCGATGGAATCGGGCTGGCGCAAGTTGGTGCAGAATCTTCGCAGCACGAGCTACCACGCACATCACTCTCGCCAACCGCCCGATGGAGTCGGGCTCATCGAAGTTTAGCACGAGCTTCGCAGACGCACGCATCTCACACAGCAGCACCCAAAGCATCCGCCCGATGAAGCCGGGCCAGGCCGCGCTATGTAGTCGGGCCATGGAACTTCGCAGACGCACGCATCGCCCAAATCCACGAAGCACTCTCGCCCGATGATGTCGGGCCTTCTCGCCCGACCGGGCCAGGGTACCGAAGTATGACAGGGCCAAAAGCGCCCGATCGGGCCCGCAACAAATCTTATTTTTGACATGGATGATCGCCCGATCGGGCTTGAGGCGCCCGATGAGATTGGGCGAGGTTCCGTTTCTTCATTCCTTGGCTTCAGACGCCAAGGCTTCACTTCTTATTTTGTCCAAGGCCTCGGAAAGTATTCTCGGCTTCCCATAACTCATCATGTATGCCTTCAAACCTCTCCATTCGATTGTGGTAGACGTAAAGCAGTAGATTATAGGGAAAAAGTTCCTTAATACCTACAAATCATCACAAAACAGTAAACCACAACTAGATGGAGAAAGTTAGCATAAACTGGCTCCTAAGAGCACCATTGAGACACATTTTAGCTTAAACGTAGGGGAAAAACTCTATATAAAACCGTAACATCAGTTTTATGCGAATTACTGTAATTACTTGCTTGAAATAAGAGTGGAAGTGAGAAAAAATTATGAATCTTATGAAGATTGAAGAGTGAAGAGAGAATGAGAGAGTGAGAGAAGCGTAGAGACTAGAGAGTTGTTAGGGTTTTACTTTTTTTCTTACTGATGAGAGCTAGGGTTTGTCAAGAGTTACTTTTTTTTTACTGATGAGAGCTGCTTCTTTTTACAGTTATGAAATGAGTTTGGTCTTTTAACTTTTTATATGGGCTAGCTCAATTTTTTAGGTGTAAATTGAGTTAGGGTTTATTAGGGTTTCCATAAATGGGTTAGACGGGTTACAATCAGGTCGAAATTGTCAGGTCGACCCATTTAATTAAACGGGTTGAAAATTTCGACCCAACCCATTATTATTGGGTTGGGTTTGGATTGGGTTGGCGGGTTGGGTAATATTTTGCCAGCTCTACCCTCATGGCTAGGAAACCTATTAATGGTTTCTAATTGCTTGATTTCAATCCTACTTGGTGTATTAATCCAAAGAGGTGGGGCCCACTTGGTTTAAACCTTGAGATTTAGTAGAAAGGGCTTCACAAACACGATACTGATATTACCCGATAAAACTTCATCTCTATTTTTATAACTTCTAAGAATATGGCTCTTATAAGTCTAGTAACATATCTAATGGTCCTTAAACCTTATCTTAACTTTAATAAGAATACATAATACACATGTACATTCTTGATACACACATAAACAAGTCATTCGAATATTTAAGACTTCATAAAACCACATCATAAGCTCTTAACGAGCTCCATCAAGATCGTAAAAATTACCTCGACTTATTACCACTTACCACTAATTAAGTTTTAGGGTCTAACAACTTAGAAATAATTATAGAGCTATTACACTTAGTAACAAACTTTTTAAACTATTATATCAATAATACTAATTATTATAAATAAGTCATTATTGTGTAACCCATGCAGTGACGAATCCAGTATTTTGCAGATGGTGGGTCACCAATTCACCATTGTCCGTCAACAAAATATCAATCAATATCTAATGCATGAAATACTTTCTAAAAAGTTCAAAAGTAATATTCCGAATTCCGAACTTTAACCATATCCATAAAAAAAAATTAGTATCACAATTGTGACTATATCCATAGATTTTTTAGCAATATTCAAAGGAGCATTAGTATCACAATTTTAACCACGTCCATGAAAAATTTTCTAATATTTTCGATCAAAATTCACTAGAATAACTTACCTTTTAGCTAATAAACCCAAACCCGTAATTTTAGAGATAGAGCAAACAAAACAAAGACAACAGAAAGAACCCATGAAAACTATTGTGGAGAAGAGAAGAGAAGAGGGAGGAAAAAAAAGACACGTACACTAAAAAAGATCACAATTAAATTGAACACGAACTACTATAAGATATTAAAAAATAATCAAAAATAAAACTAATGATTAGCTAGAATTTTCTAATTATGTCGATCAAAATTCGGTAGTACAACTTACCTCCTTAAAATTAACTAAAACCTATCAACAAATTAGAAAATCAACAAAAAAAAAGATCGAAAGTGGAAGAAAAAAAGGATACATGTAGTTTGCAAGTTGCATCAAACCAGACAATCAGTGGTGGCTGGTGGGTGTTGGCCAGTGGGTGGCCTGGTGCAGTGCAGTAGTGGTGCAAGATAGCAAGAGAGAAAGGGTGAGTGGCATCGTGGAAAGGGGGAGTGGAAGTGGTTGCATGGCTGACTACCAGTGATTGTGCAGATTGTAATTTCAGCTGAGCCTTTGAGAGAAGCAATAGGTTAGAGGTGATCATGGGCCGGGCCGGGCCGGATTTTGGCCAAAAAAAGTAGCATGTTTCAGGCCAAAGCCTCGGGCCGAAATTTCCGCGCCAAAACCCGCTAATTCGGACCGGGCCATGCGGGCTTTTCGGACCATTTTCGGGTCGGGCCAAAAATTAGCGTGAATTTTCATATTCAAGTCGCCCGTAGCTCGAAATTTTTGCCCAAAAAATCAGACCGGGCCGGGATGGGCCCGATCGCGGGCCGAAAAATCGTGCCCAAAAGCCGCCCATTTCGGGTCGGGTCGGGCCGGGCCCATGTTGAACACCTCTATAATAGGTAGAGCAAAAACTTTTTTCAGTCAACTTTTGAAAAAGAAAAAAAGAATTAGTTGGTCACGTGATCACCATGAAAACTAATCCAGTCATTGAATACAACGGATCATAAGCCAATTACAAAAAAATCTTAAGACGCGATTATAGATTGATTAACTTAATTCTAGCCATTGATTTTAGATAAAAGCGCAATGAGAACATGTCCAAAGTGCAACTATAAAATCTGAAAACATGTAATATAGATTCTTAACAAAGTCTTTAAATGACATATATATTTATTCATATGGATTCTCGCACATGCAATATATCAATGATTTGTGATTTTTTACAAATCAAATAAATCATATCCCTAAATATATGTATGCAAACAAAAAAGACAAATTGAGGTTATTTAACTTCAGAGATATTAGTGTTGTTCATCATATAAATTTCATTAGCCCCACCTATATTGTGCACATACTAACTTTTTGAAAAAGAAACATAAAAAACTAAATTTTAGAATTAATTGTTCAATAATACACAATGTATAATATAAGTACATAATTACTTCGTTTATGGTCTATATGGTATGAATCCTCATCCGTCGATATAAAGTATGTCTATTAGCTCACTGTAAACTAGGACTACAAGTTCGTCTTCCACACATACTTAACTCTAAATTTGCATAGCCCTCTTTGAAAACCTAGTAGTAGTTCATTTGTTATTTTGCAGAATACAAATAATAAAAGATGCATTGCCATAGATAAATTAAACGTGTTGTAGTGTAAAATATAGATGGGGTTGGCAATAGGTATATATAACACTAACATTGCTCACGAGTTGCACGTAAAAAGTAATTTAAATAGCTGATTAATTATTTGATTAGTTTTTATTCATTTTTCCTTCATAATCAGTAATATAAAATGCCAACAATGCTTATATAGAACGATTATTTCCCCACACGTAACGAGGATTATACCAATAAGGACAATTATTGATAGACTACAATCCAACAAACACATCATATAAGCAAAAGAAACTGGAAGTAAACATAATAATCAAGGATGATCATGATGACTATAACATATAATGTATTAAGACAAAGATGGCTAATTAATAGCTACAATAGAAAAACAAATATATAAACTATTGAGTATATAAATAGAAAGTTAAAACTTGAATAAATGATGAAAAGTTAATCACTATATTGAGAATATATCTTACAATAAGATACATCGATATTATAAGTATTAGTAGCAACACAAATTTACAAGTGTTTTAATGTGTAATGCATCTTCCAAAGAGGTATCTGTGAGGTTTAGGGATTGGCCATAAAGGCTCGATACCTGGAGATGGGTGTATATAGTAACTATGAACAAAAAATTTAGATATCAAGTCCATGTTACAAAAATCATAACTATACAACGTACGAGTCATAAGCCCGTTCTAATTATTCTCAAAATAAGATCATGACGTCTAAATCACAAGTTATTAGTTTTGAAATTTAGATAGAATTTTTCTCATGTAGTTCTCAAAGTATAAAAGCATTGACTATAGTTAATGACATTGATAGTAATATGTAAAAAGTATTTCATATTACCAATTCAAAAGTATTTAACGAAATTTTCAAAGGCCAAATCCATTTTACAAGAATCATAATGTACAACATATAGGTCATAAGCCAGTTTTAATTATTGTCAATACAAGCTCATAAAATTTAAATACAAGTTATTAGTTTTGAAATTCAGATAGAATTGTTCTCATGAAGTTCTCAAAGTCTAAAATCATTGACTAGAGTCAATGACATTGATAGTAATATGTAAAAAGTATTTCATATTAGTATTAAACAAAATTTTCAGATATCAAGTCCATTTTACTAAATCCATAATCGTGCAACGTACAATTTATAAGCCACTTCAGTTATTCTCAATACAAGATCATAAAATGTAAATCACAAGTTATTGGTTTGGAAATCGTGAAAGTGGTGATTAACCCCCTTAAGTCTGCTCAAAAGGGAGATTATGCCCCTTAAGTTTCACTTGTGGTGATTAGCCCCCACAACTTTACCCAAATGTGAGATTACATACTTATTAGAATATTTAGCCATTTTCTCTTTATTAAGTGTTTTTGTAATATTAATATATCAGATTATACGTATTTTTATATAACTTATTCTTCGTGGGGTTTCTTGTCTTTCCACAAGACCGTAACTCTCATTTTTTTGGGGTTTTGCTATTTGACGCCATATAATTTCTTACTAACGCCCTAAATACATACTTTTATACTGTATTTATACTTTTTCATTTCTTTTTATTATACTTTCTCTTTCTTTACCCTCTTCCTTCATTTCCCTCACTTCCCCTCCTTCCACCCCCACCCCCACCATCACTGCCCACTGGAGCCACCGCCAGCCATCACCATGCCCCACCACCGGCCATCCAAACAACACACCTTCCAAGGAATAAATTCGACAAGATCAATTCAGCACCTTCCATGGAATACTTCCCGATCAGTAATTTCTTGACAATTTAATTGTCTTCAAATTAGTAGCATTTCCATACAACACCCAAAAATCTAAAAAACACCCAAAAAACAAACAAATCCCACAATACAAAAATCACAACCACAAAATAAATCCCACAAAAAGAAAGTAAGATTCGAATTTATGAGAAAAATAAAATTGAAATATTTAAAAAAAAAAATTGGTGAGGGCGTCCATAGTAGACGCCCCACCACAGGTGCTGGCGTCCATGGTAGGCGCTTGCACCTGTGGTGGGGCACCTTTTATAGACGCCTCACCACATGTATAGGCGCCTACCATGAACGCCGCACTTGTGGTGGGGCGTCTACTTTGGACGCCCTCACCATTTTTTTAAAAAAATTCGGTTTCTTGGTTATCGGGGACAAGCTCGCCGAGAATTTTGTAACAATGGTGGTGGTGGTGGTGGTGCAAGGAAAGGGAGAAAGAGGAGGGTAGATAGGAAGTGAAGTAAAGGGGTAGATAAAAGAGTAAGCTTTGAGAAAGAAAACCTGGAGGCAGAAGAGAATATCAATTAGTTGAAGATGATTGAGATTTGAGAGCAGCCCATCTATGTCCTTTATTTTCCAGATCTTGCTGCAACGTGTGTGTGATGTTGGGCAAGATGAACTAGTCGGATACATGAAGGAGGGGTATTCCAACGAGTATACAATACATGAAGGTGGGCCAACGTATTTATTGTGGTGTATTTAGGACGTTACTAGAAAAAACTAGGGCGTCGTTTAGCAACCCAGTTTTTTTGTGAAACTCCATCTCCTATTACTCTTTCCATGTCTTCTCAAGGTTTTATTCTTCTCTCCTCTTCTCTCCTCTTCTCTTTCCTTGTTTGCCTCACTTGAAAAATCAGATCTACTCAAGCTACAATTCTGAATACGCCTCTGTGGAGATCGAAACATCCAACGCTTCACAAGTAGGTAAAATTCGAATTTTAATTTTGATAGGTTGCTGGATTTTTTGAAATTGCTTGTGAACTACTAATAAGTCAGTTGATGTAAGTCAATAATTAGAAGAAAGAAAAAAAATAATGTTGCACTTGAAGATGATAAAGTTTTATTGGATCGAGTTATATGAAGTTGGTTAATGGCAATTGGTACGACATCTTTACTGGAGTAATGGAGTTCAATCTTTTGGTGAAGAATATCAATGGTGATTTAGCTTTAATTTTTAATGCCAGAAGTGGGTAATCTAAATTTCATTGATGCTAATCATAAGCTATATTTCTAAATTTCGTTTGAAATTAAAACCTTACATTTCACGACCATGGAAATATCAACATTAGAAACAGTAGATTTTGCTTGTAATATTCCAATTCCAACAATAGGCACAATAATAAGAAAGAAAAAAAGAAGAAGAAGATAATTGTCATAAGCTAAGCATGAAAACACTAGAAATCCGCTGGAAAACTCCTGAATTTTGCGTCGGATTTAAACACCGGATCTATGAGCAAGGCTATGAGGAAGAAGAGATGCAAGTTCGGTGAAGAAACTATTTTTTTTGTTTATGTATGTTTGTACTTATCATGTAGTGGTGAAGTATAATTTATGTATTTAAGATATTTTATATTCAATGTCAAAAAAAAGATATTTTATATCATAAATGATTTTTGAACTTTTCCCCGGGTTATTTCCTTTAAAAAAATACTTTTGTTAAGAAAAAAAAAAGTTAAATATACTAATAGGTGTTTAATCTCACATTTGGGTAAAGTTGTGGGGGTTAATCACCACAAGTGAATCACCACAAGTGAAACTTGAGGGGCATAATCTCACTTTTGAGCAAACTTAAGGGGGTTTTGAAATTTAGATACTAATCGTTCTCATAGAGTTCTCAAAGTCTAAAAGCATTGACTATCGTCAATGACATTGATGGTAATATGTAAAAAGTATTTCATATTGTCAATTCAAAAGTATTGAACAAAATTTTCAGATATCAAGTCCATTTTACGAAAATCATAACTGTACGACGTACGGGTCACAAGCCAGTTATAATTATTCTCAATACAAGATCACAAAATATAAATCACAAGTTATTAGTTTTGAAAATTTAGATAGAGTTGTTCTCATGGAGTTCTCAAAGTCTAAAAGCATTGACTATAGTCAATGACATTGATGGTAATATGTAAAAAGTATTTTCTTCCTTCTCTAGAATGTCCATTCACTTTTGTTTAAAGATCGAAATTGAAAAATTTAGTATAAGTTTATCTTAATACTCTGTATGCGTGAACGATATCGTATAAGAATTAAGATATGCCTGAATCCATTTAATTTGTTAGGTATATTACATAAATTGATGATCAAATGTGTTCATTCAAGACCTTGAACAAGCAAAGATAAAAACATTAAAGAATGGAGTGCGTCATTTTTTTTAAATAAGTAAATAATCATTAATTCAACTATTGATTTTCTATACCTAACCACTCATGCTTTAGAAAACATGTATATGGTTAATATATAGCAAATTATAATTTACTTTTCTAAACTTATATGTGTATTTATTTTTTATATTCTTAACTTTTATATTATCACTTTTATAGATTAACGGGTTAAATATTCCCACCTTGCTCTTTTGGGGAAATAACATTAAATATTAAACTTATAAAACAAAAAATTTCCCGTGTATTTTGCATGGGTCCAAAAGCTAGTGATTGAATACAAGAGGAAACAAAAAGGATAAGGGGGTGTTTGGTATCAATGGGGTAAAGGGAATGGAATCAAGAAAGGGGTAGAGAGAAAAAGGAAACTAAAACCCTTTGATGAAAAACATTGTTTGGTTAGTATATAGGCATTCCACCTTTCACCATTGCTCCACCACTA
>CANSZD010004290.1:492500-782500 GCA_947648045.1 Beta corolliflora
AGCAGTTACATCTTACATCTGTACCAGTAAAAACAAAAAATAGAACAATATTACTTGAATGACAATTAAATTAAAACTTCCACAAAATCACTTGCACAAGATGTCACGCACGCATCGCGTGCAACAGATACTAGTTTTGTAAGTTTTATCGGGTCGGGTACCCGACCCGGAAAAAATGAATAAATCCGGGTCGGGTAATGGGCCGTGTAGGAATTCTTCTCGGGTACTCGGGTACCCGGATTTTATTTTTTCCTGTTACATATTGGCCGTTTGAGTTTTAACATTCCTCACTCTCTGTGATTCTCCTCTCTCACATCTTATTCTCTCTATCTCTCGTCCTCTCTCTCTTCAATCTTCATCCACTCTCACCGAGCACCACCAGGCGACCACCACCATGCTCTCTACTCTTTTTCTTCTTCAACTTTCAATTTAGGGTTTGCAAATTGCGAAATTCGTACAACAATAAATTTTGCTAAATTTCGCATAGCAAGATCACAGAAGAAATTCGCCACAGCAAGAAAACAAAATGAAGCAAGTAATTCGCACAGGTGAAGCGTGAAATTCGCCAAAAAATGCAGCGGAAAAATGAGGAAAATATTGAGCAACTGAGATATGTTTAACAGATAATTATCTTATTTTATTTGCACAGGTGAAGCGTGAAATTCGCCATTTTTATTTTATTTGGAGTTCGCATTTTTATGACTTCATGATAGACTGTTGGTGTTATTAGCTCAATTGCGCTACTTTTTGTCGAATTTGAATTAGTAAACCTTGATTTAACATTTTACTGCTACTGTGCTACCTTTTCTGCGTTATATTATTTTGGAGATATATGTCTTGTTTTTGTTTGTATCTTGAGTAGATTGTGAGTGATTATTAGTAACTTTTTGTTTGGTATTGTTGTTAAATGTGAATGCTCAAGGAAAGAATAGCGCAAGATGCCACTGCCCACTACCATTTGCTGTGAAGTGTGGATATTCATTTTTTTTAATTTAAAAGTATATAAAGCCGGTACCCTGTGACCCGACCCGGAAAAACCGGGTAGGTCGGGTCATGCAGGTACCCGAAAATCCGGGTACCCGGTTATGAACAACCTACCTGCAGCCTTCGCAGTGCCTTAAATTTTGGTCGTCTCCTCACCGGCCACCGCCTCACCGGTCACTGTTAGCCGTCAAGATTCCTCGTCTTTCTCTCTCTATTTTCTTCTTTTTATTTCAGCAGCAGGAATTTTGGTGTTGCTGAAAAAGCTTAAAACCGAGAAAAATTCAAGTGATAAAAAATTTCGAATATCCGATTTTTTGGGGTCGGATTCGAATCGCAGTTTTGTCGTTATGAAATTTTCGGATACCCGAAATTTTGGATCGGATCGGATATCCGAAATGAAGAGCCCTATCAATGAGTATTTGGAACCCTGAACTAGCTAGTACTTGTGAGGTATGGAAGAAAATCAAAATTGAATTATTACCCATGGATACGGTCTACGCTAAATAATTAATGTTTGGTTGTATTGTAATTAAACTCGGCCTAAGGTTTTCATATTTCAATCAATATCAAAATTTTATAATTTTTTTACTAATATATATTTATTAGTATTGGGACCCGGGCAAATGCCCGGGCTTTTTCGTGAAGAAGAGGTAGAGTTTTTAAATATTTACACCCCTATTTTTGGCCGTTATTTTTGTCTGATATAGAACAACTAAAAGTTATAATATGATTTTGTCATTATCTTTGACGTTGGTTTCTAATTTATATGTCAGGAAGAAACTCACTATATCATTCAAATACATACTATATCATGCAGAAACTACATCATTTCTGAACAATCCACTATATCATTTTGACACTCACTATATCATGCAGATTCTCACTATATGATTCAGACATTCACTCTATTATGCATAAATTATATGTTACTTTAATATAAAATTTTAAATATATTATAAAGGGATCTTATTCTAAAATACTTTTTAAACATTTTCCAATGGTACACAAATTATAATTTTACGAACTATATATTAAAAGTTGTAATCAATTTACTATATTTAAGTTTTTCATTGTGAATCCAACTCTATTTATTCTTATCTTAAACTCTATTTGTATTTTAATTAATTTAGAACTCTATTTATATTTAAAAAATAATATGACATGGCACTTAATGAGCGCGACAAATGGCGTCCAATGAGGATGCCAAATGTCGCGACCAACCCTAATTCTAATTGAATCCCTAATTCCAATTGCAGTAGGTTACTTTTATACTTTAACCCTAATTCTAATTGAATCGCTAATTCCAATTGCAGTAGGTCACTGTAATACGTTAGTATAGTCAATATTTCCTTTTATATTTTACTTTAATATAAAATTTTAAATATAGTATAAATGGATCTTATTTTAAAGTACTTTTTAAACACTTTCCAATGTACAAAAATTATAATTTTACGAACTATATATTAAAAGTTATAATCAATTTAGTATATTTAAGTTTTTCATTGTGAACGCAACTCTATTTATTTTTATCCTAAATTCTATTTGTACTGTAATCAATTTAGAACTCTATTTATATTCAAAAAATATATGACATGGCAATTAATGAGCGCGACAAATGGCGTCCAATGAGAACGCCAAATGTCACGACCTCGTGAGCTGGTTTTTGTACTATGCTTTATATAAATGGCGACCACATTCTAATTGAATATCTTAAATGCCCGGGCTTTTTCGTGAAGAAGAGGTAGAGTTTTGAAATACTTAGACCCCTATTTTTGGCCGTTATTTTTGTGTGATATATATCAACTAAAAGTTATAATATGATGTCGTCATTATCTTTGACGTTGGTTTCTAATTTATATGTCATGAACAAACTCACTTTATCATTCAGAAACATATTATATCATGCAAAAAATCTCTGCATAGACAATGTTCCTTGTATAGTTTGATGGAGCAGATCCCTGGTTATCAATGAGTATTTGTAGTCCCTCCCTCGAACTCACCCTTGAAGCTGCCACATATAGCTGGCCATGGGTGAATACTGGTTTTGGCAGATTGAAGAATGACATTCTATAGAGTTTGTCCCTGACTCTTGTTTATTGTCATTGCATAGCATACTTTTACTGGAAAAATTGCCTCCTTTTGAAAGTGAAGGGTAGTTTAGATTCAGTCGGGGACATTATTATCCTTGGTATTTACGTCTTATTACCTCTACATTTCCGGTCATTAATTCTGCTTCTATCACCCAAGTCGATAAATGTGTTACGATTAGTCTTGTTCCATTGCATAAGCCAGCTGTTTGGTTTAGGTTCCTTAGCAGGATAATAGGAGTCCCTACTTTGAGTTGTAACTCATGATCAGGTATCCCGTTAAACTTCAAGCTGTTGAGAAACTCTACTGGGTAAAGGACATCTTGGTGGCTGACTTTTCCGGAACTTTTGCAAATTGAGTCTGAGCTGAGGTATTTTTTTGTTTCCCCTGGAAGGGTATTCATTATATATGTGTTGATTTCGTCAACCGTTTCGTTCTTTGGGGCTAGAATGCACCTCTCACATAAATATGAAGGATCCTTGTATCGAGTCTCTAGAGCTTCATATGCTGCCTCTACAATTTTTGCATTGCATTTTCCTTAGGATCAATTATTAAATCCTTTGGTATTTCGATCCATGAGGGATCTTCTTCATCATCTAATGTCATCGAAGGTAAAGAGCCATCCCCAATTGAAAGTATCCAGTTACTAAATTCTTTGATTTTCTCTCTGTCCTCGCCGCTCTTCTGTTCTAGTCTCATGTTCTTGCTTAGAGTGAAAATCTTGCATCCGTTCCATAGATATGATTTGCTAATAGTGGCTCGGACAATATCTTCTTTTCTCCCTTTCGGCTCTATTGCAGTAGGTTAATTGAATCGCTAATTCCAATTGCATTAGGTTAATTGAATCGCTAATTCCAATTGCAGTAGGTTACTTTAATACGTTAGTATATAGTCAATGTTTTCTTTTATAGGTTACTTTAATATAAAATTTTAAATATAGTATAAATGGATCTTATTTTAAAGTACTTTTTAAACACTTTCCAATTGTACAAAAAATTATAATTTTACGAACTATATATTAAAAGTTATAATCAATTTACTATATTTTAGTTTTTCATTGTAAACCCAACTCTATTTATTCTTACCTTAAACTCTATTTGTATTTTAATCAATTAAGAACTCTATTTATATTTTATTAAAAATATGACATGACACTTAATGAGCGCGACAAATGGCGTCCACCAATAAGGACACCAAATGTCGCGGCCTCGTGATCTGGCTTTTGCCAAATGTCGCAGCCTCGTGATATGGCTTTTGCCAAATGTCGCGGCCTTGCGATCTGACTTTTGTACTCTGCTAGCAAAGTAACAAACAGACAAGTCAAGTAGATATGGCCACTGGTGCGGGCTGGGCGGGCCAGTCCGTAGGCCATAGCTGGCCGGACAGAGATTTTACGGCCCAGGACCAGACCGTGAAATTCACGGTTTGGGCGGGCTGGTCCACAGGCTGAAAAATCTTGGTCCACACCGGTCTGTTATCGGTTTTCACGGTTCGGGAAGCGGTTTTTGCAGTTCGTGGGCCTAGCGGGCTGGACCGGGCTGGCGGACCTGCTTAAGAATTTTTTTTTATTTTTTTTCAAAATTATTGAAATTATTCATTATTGTTACATAAAACCTTTAAAATTAATTAAAATATATACAATCATTGATATTAATGAATAATTTCATTATTTTTGAATTTTATTTAATTATAATATATGCAATTTGATTAAAATATATACAATTTGATTAAAATATACACAATTTGGTTGAATAATTATTTGGACTGGGCTGCTCCGGTTCATGGGCCGAATTGGACTGGTTTTGTGGATCCGGCTTAGCGGTTTTAGTAGCGGGCTTTCGTGGGTTGGGCTCAAAAAATCAGGCCCACGATCCACCCACTAATTTCACGGTTCAAGGCGTGCTGGACCGGGTTTTTCGCATGCTCGACCCACGAGATGGGTTGGGCTGGATGAGCTGGATTGGCCCGCACTGTTGGCCATCTCTAAAGTCAAGCTAAGAAAAATAGGAAGATATAACATGGGCAAAGTCAAACTAACTTACAAACAAAGGAAAAATATAGATGATTTCATAACAGGTCAAAGGAATCAATTCAAGATTCTTGAATCCGAGTCTTCAATGGCGGAAGCAAAAGAAGCGTCGCAAACTTCAGACCTCCCTCCTCCTCCTCCTGTAAGTCTCTCTCTTTTTTTTATTAATTGCAACTCAAATTCATCAAACCCTAACAATTTCCTAAAATTGTAGTACTACTGATTTTCCAGTATAATTTCGAAATAAATATCTAATTTTCGTTTTATTTTGTTTGTATGAAATCATATATTTCATTTAAATAGGTGCAATTCTTGGAAATAACCTGCAAAAGTTCAGGGATTGTACGGCGTTTTGCCCCAGGAACAAAGGCAGGTTTCGCCATGTCTTTGATCAATAATAAGTTGGATGTTGGTACCCCTCTTGCTTTGTATATTGAAGCTGTTAAATCTGGGGAGGAGCCCGTTAGTTTCGGACCGAGTTCGGTTCTTCTAAGTTATGGCAATGGTTGGAAATTGCAGACTGTTTTGGATTCTCAACAAGGTTTTACTTACTAGTTTGATGCTCTTATATTCAATTGTAATTTGTTGTCTTCCTAATGTTGTTTTGGCTTAAGAAATTTACCGTTAGCATTATTGATTCTAAATAAATACTCCACATTTGAGTTTGATTGTCAAAGCTCGCTAACTTTGATGATGTTGCAATTCTGCTTAAAAAGTACTCTCTCCGTTTCAAAATATAAGGCACGCATGATATTTGAAGTCGAACTTTGACAGTTAATTACTCTCAATTCATGATTATGAAAATGATAAGAAAATAGTATTGTTGTAGTATTTTTCAAGACAAATCTAATTGTATTATTTTATATAATTTTTATTTTTCATATTATAAGAGATTATTACTGTCAAAGCAAATTACGTGCCTTATATTTTGAAACGGATGGAGTATATTCACAAGATTATCATTTATAAGTAGTTTTTACTGTGATAAAGTGGTAGAAACTAATTGTCAGATTTGTTAAGGTTTAACCATAAGTTCAAATGTGGCCATTGTTTTCGAGAAGAGGCATTTATTTCTTTTTTATATATTTATTTTTCATTTTAATCTGCATATGGACGATATGGTGGTAATGTCTGCACTGAATCTTGTTGACTTTTCTTATTATGTTGTTGTAGGTATCAAGAAACGAGAAGGTGCCCAGGTAATGGCAATGAACTGTACTTCAGATTTAGTGGTTATGTCGTTTGCTGGGTTTTCTGCTAATTGTGGTTAATATTGTGCATGTGTGCATCATGTAGCCGTTCATTTAGACTTTTTTAGTCACTTTATTACTGTAAAGTGTAAGCACTAAGCCATTACCCCTTGTATGGGTATTAGGACTGCTTGTTTTTGTTCGGCTAGCTCTTTGTGACAATCCATGTTTTTAGTAAAGGTGGATTAATCCAAATAAAAGAAAGAAAGATTTTGAAGAGTCTTTTTTTAAAAAAAAAAGTAAGATTTTGAACAGTCTCCAAAGATTTTATCTTCTTTTAGCACAGCTCGCGTTGCTTCTGTTTGGAGCTATCTGCTTTTCATTTTTTAGGACGAGGTGCTTGCCTGTAGGCCGTAGCTTGTGTTGAGCTAATCCTTCCTTTCTGCTTCTAGTGTAGCTCAGAATGTTGCAAGGGTTCATCTTGATTATGTGAATGCTGAAAGTCAAAGTTTGAGGTAGTATGATTGTGTATGGTGCTTTGAGAAAACTACCTGCAATTTTTTGTCAGAAAAGTTTGGAGTTTCAGGCTGCAGTTATTGCAAAAGATTAGGTGTAAGTTCTGCTGTGTTTTTCTGCAAGGTGACTTGGAGAGGTATAAGGCAAAGAATTGGACGTTCTAATTTTCAATTGATGGAGCTCTAAGTTTGTAGATTGTTTCATATTCTTGGCAAAAAAAAAGGGAGACTGCTTTCCTCATGGGTTGATGACAGGAAGATTTTATCCATCTCTCTCATATTCCTGTTAACCAACTTCTAGTAAAGTGATGCATGTATGTGTCTTGTATAGTTGTATAGGGAGCATCTGCATCCCCTCTTTGTAGAAATTGGACTAAGTTTAGGGGAGCATGCTTAGGAAAAATAATAATTGTTGTATATTTGCTCTCCGAAACTGATAAGTGAAGAAAAAACTAAAAGGAAGCCAGGGTGTGAAAAGTGGGAAAAACTATTTAAATTCCTTGAAAGTTGAGTAGCCGAGCTCACTTGGACCGTGTTTCAAAAAATGAAAAGATAATCACTCCATTTCCATCTCGCATACGCTAGTCAGAGACTCTGAGTCTAGAGAATTGAAGATGAGATAGGAAAAGAAAGAGGACAGCTAGAGTTCAAACTTTGACAAAAAACCCATTAATTTAGTTGAAATTTGAAAAAGAAACCCAACCCATCCCATGTTGATTTGCATCTGCTATTTACCCCCTCTTTATCTTCTTCTGCACCTCTATAACCCTGTAATTTTGAATACATCGCTCAATTACACAAAAACATCCAATGAAAATCCTAGTTTCCTCATAAAATTAAATTTGAGACAAATTTAACAGCTCTTTTCAACTTTCATCATCACATGTGCAAAGGGAAACCAGAAGCCCTTGTCAACGATATTTTAGAAGTGAGGCGGTGAATATCTTATATATATCAGCATTAGAAGAGAAAATGTAGAACTAATTAGTTTTGTTCAACTGAAAGTTCATATTGTGATTCTTCATTAGACTATAAATGATAATGTTATGTTGTTCCTACTAGGGGTGCTTAACGAGCGAGCCGAGCCCGAATAGCACTGGGCTCGGCTCGAGCTCGTTTAAGTTTTCATGAGCTCGGCTCGGCTCGGCTCGTGAGCTCGCCGAGCCTGGGGAGCCGAGCTCGGCTCGAGCTCGTGCTTAGAATTCGCGGCTCGAGCTCGGCTCGTGGGCTCGTTTAGGCTCGGCTCGTGGGCTCGTTTAGGCTCGGCTCTCTATTATGGGCTCGAGCGCGTTTAGGAAATTTATTTTGCAAAAAATCTGTATAAAATGAGTTTAATGATTCTATCATCATTGATGATTCCAATAAAACAATACAAAAGTTTCACATATTGCAAACAATACAAAAGTTTTACAACAATACAAAAGTTCAACAACGATAATATATCAACCAACACATATACAATATATTACATAAAATAAAGAGTTCATTCTTTTCTCAAGGCAAAATGTCATTCTTGTAAGTTGCCATATGCTCCAAAGCCTACAATGCCCGCTCCATGCTACTTCCATTACACCATACAATCATAAGTTAAATAAAAAGATTAGTCAAGTTCTAAAAATATGATTGAATTTTTTTTATAAAAAAAAAACATATCATATGATTACCTATTCGATAGGAATAATAATTTCCTTAGGTTGTTCCGCCTTGTCCTGAAGTATATATATAATAAAGTTAGTTAAGACTTAAGATATACTATAAATGAAATGAAAATTAATGCGCCATAGCAAATATACCAAGTTAGTGAAAGATTTACCTTATTTTTTCTCTTCATCCCATGAAGTGATCTACACCAATCTCCGGTGCAAATTAACATTTGTACGGTTTCAGGACTCAAGGAAGACCTATAAGGGTCAATCACTCGACTACCGGCACTAAATGTAGCCTCAGATGCTACAGTAGTAATGGGAACGGCTAAAATATCAGCTGCCAATCTAGATAGAATAGGAAATTCGCTAGTTCTATCTTTCCACCATCCCAAGATGTCAAACGAAGCACCATGATCCTCAGACTCCGCAACAAAGCACCGTTGCTCAAGATATGACTCAATTTCGATTTAGAACCCCGGGTATGTCTTGAGACCTTGCAACTTGTATTAGCTCAAACATTCCTGTTTTCCTCTTCCCACCACCAATACTAACACCAACACCATCACTAGCACTAGTTGTGCTTCCACATTGACGAGTAGTTGAAGAAGAATACAAATGAACATATTCATCATAAAGCCCATACAAAGTTGTTTTAACTTTATAAATGTTCTCCCTAGCAACATCGGCCGAAAACATTGTTGGGAAAACTATTTCAAGACTTTGCAATTTAATTTGAGGGTCCAACACAACAGCTATAGACATCAACAAATTACATTCACCCCAATACTTATCAAACCTTTCTTTCATGTTTTTCACCATTTCTTTAACAAAGACATCACTAGAATCACACTTACTATCCAACATCCTTTTGACTCTATAAACCTCCCCAAGAAACAAATTAGAAGTGGGGTACTCTGATCCCGAAATAATCATAGTAGCTTCATAAAATACTTCCAAAATCTCAACCAATTTCTCAATTTTATCCCAATCATCAACACTTGGACAAAAAACATAATCACTATCTTCTAAAGCAAGTCTAGAAAATACCTCTTTAAACTTGAGAGCACAAACTAACATATCAAAAGTTGAATTCCATCTTGTCTTGCATTCAAGAACCAATCTTCTTTCTTTCAAGTTGAATTGTTGGACAATCTCGGCAAACTTCTTTAAACGATGTTCACTTCCATTAAGATAATCAACGGTGTCATGCACATTTTTAACAATGGTTTTAACTTGCTTAAGGCCATGTTGAACCATAATGTTCAAATTGTGTGCACAACAACGGACGTGGAACAATTTCCCACCACAAATCAACCTCTTTGTTAGTGAGAAAGTATCTTTCATAATACTTATGCAAGAATCATTTGCCGAAGCATTATCCACGAAACCGTGAAAACCTACAAAAAGAATATATATGAAATTAATTATAAAAAATTAGTCATACATAATTAAAATAATTTTGAAGAAAAAAGACTATAACTTACTTTGTTCTCAATGTCCCACTCCTTTAGACATTTGAAAATGCAATTGGCTATGTCCTTGCCTTTTCGAGGAGGAGGAATGTGGACAAAGTTGAGAACTCGCTTTTGCAACTTCCAATTTTTATCAACAAAGTGAGCCGTAAGAACCATATACTCAATTTTTTGAGGTTTGAACGCCATAAATCGTGTAGTTAGAGAAATTTTCTCCACACCTTTTAGCGAGATCTTTCAATTTCTTTTTTTCCGCCTCATAAACTTTAAAAGAATCAGTTCTTATAGTGTGACGTGACACACTAGTCCATTGTGGAATCCCCCTTTTTAACATTAAATTAAACCCTTCTTCTTCAACAATGGAAAAAGCATGTTCATGCATCAAAATCCAATGTGCTATTCCTTCCCTCATTACCATCATATCAAACTTTCCATCATGTAAAGCGCTAACAAACTTAAAACTAGGATCACCTAGGCATTTAGATTCGAAGGCAAAAAATTAAGCATATTTTGTTGTCTTTGATTCATTTTTTTTTCAAACAACTTTCAAGATGTCGCTTTAAGTGAGTAGTTGTACTGAAGCACTTAACACTTGATGACAATGCTTACACTTGGTTTTCATATTTTTAACTTCGGTTCCATGTCTTTCCAAACCTCGGATACTTTTGCTCTCTTTCTCTTTGATGGTTCACTTTGATTTTGAGGCTCGACTCATTTTCAGTTGCATTTGAAAGGGGTGGTTCACTTTCTTCCTCCTCATTTTCCAAATTCACATATGGCACACGATCATCATCATTGACATAAAACTCTTCTACTATGAATGGAGAAGTAGTAGAGCCATGAGGTGTTGATGACATTGGTTGTGTACTACTAGACATATCTAACAATAACATAACAAAAAAATCAATAAACTAACATAAATAGCAAATTCACATAAGGGCACGCATGAGAAGATTTAAGCATAAATTTTAGAGTAGGTAAGTCATTAAATTACAAATTGTGTCTGCAAATCATGGACCTCTAATCACCACATAAAAACAGATAAAATACACAAAATATAGTTGATGTCAATTTTTCATACCTTCGTCGAATCTTGTTTGTTTTCAAATTCTTTTTCTCCCTACTTGAACACAAACTAACGGAATGTAGGCGGAAAAACGAGAACACAACACAAGAAATAAAAAGCCGAATACCATCATAAACCTCAAAAGATAATAATAATAAAAGAGTGAAAAACTTACATAGCATCAGAAATCATGCCTAAGAAAGTACCAAAAATAAGTGAAGCTACCACAAGTTGTTGTATTATGTACAATGGTGTTCTCCATAAGATGCTAGGAGGCCTAGGACTGATATCTAATCGTAATGTTATACTAGAGTGTGAAGGAGAAGCTACCACAAGTTGCAAAATCTATTGGGCAGCCTTTGAGCAGCGGCAAGTATCGAGTATTAGATGCATTTTGATGCTATATTACCCCCCAAATAAAAAAAATCAAACAGGCATATAATCTGAGTTTAATACTAACCCAAATCAAGTTTCTTTCTTTTACTCATCCAAAATCCCCAAAACTGATTTAAGAGTGAAAAAAAAGGGTAAAATTTCTCCAATAATCAATTGAAAATTATACTCAAAATAGAAAGGGATATGAAAACAATTAAACTGAACAAAAAAGAACTTAAAATCTCCAACTTATAACATGAACTAAATCCAGGTACAACAACAAATCTAGGTATTAAGACATAGGGGGAAAACCGAAATGAATCAATAGTATTTACCTGTACCGCCGCTCATAGTAGTGGTGGACTAGTGGTCGCCGGTTGTCGGCCGTCGTAGCCGTTGTGTTGCTTCGAGAATCGAGCCTTCGAGGGTTACCAATGGCGCCGCAGAGGAGGGAGTGAGAAGGGAGTGAAAAAGATGACTGATGAGCGTGCGTTTTGAGCCTTCTAGGGTTACTAACTTACTACTTACTCTTCTCTATCTTTTTTGTTTTCTTTTTCTTTTTTTTTTAATTGTTTTTACCATTTCTTTTTATCTTTCTTCTATTGTATACCTTAGTTAATATATTAAAATAAATACTTAATATAATTTTTAATATATTTAAATATTTTTTTAATATAAAATATTTTTTTATATAAAATATTTTTTTTAGTATAGAATAATAATCGAGCTGTTCACGAGCTTAACGAGCCGAGCTTTGCCTAGCTCGGCTCGGCTCGTTTAAGTGTCGAGCCGAGCCCGAGCTCGAGCCGAGCTTTGACCGAGCCGAGCTTTGACGAGTTTTGACCGAGCCGAGCCCGAGCTGCTCGCGAGCTTGTCAGGCTCATTATCACCCCTAGTTCCTACTGGAGTCTGATTGATGTGATTCTACCATGTTGAAGAAATTAGTACTGCATGCTGCTTTGTGAGGAGTAAAATATATGCTATGATTAGCTACTGCGAACACTTATCAATAGTACACAAAAAGTACAGAAAAATAGCTTGCTGTCCAGCAAGTTGAAGCGCACACAAGGTACACCTCACTCCTCCTCTCTGATTATACCCTCTCCTCTTTCTCATGGAAGAACACTCTCCAATTCTCCGTACCTTATGTTTTTCTTTCTGTAAACAAAACCCATAACTGCTTTTTTTCCCCTCGGCTGCTTATCATCATCGTCTACTACTCTAGCTACACTGCCTCTTCATTTATGCTTCATCGCTACATTGTCACATATGTGAGCTGCGCAACGCCGCCATCTGTATTTTCATCTATGTCGTCATCGTATGCTCTCCCTGCATCTGCACCGACAAACGATATTTAGGTGGTCAAAATTTGACATGGAGTTTTGGTATTAAAATGTGACTTTCTAAAGGTTAAATTGAATGAAGTTGCTCCCACCCTCCACTGAATGTCTTCTCTTCTTTTCAATTTTGGGCTTTCGGCTGATGGAGGAATTTTTTGTGGTGGGTAACATAGTGGCTGTAAGCCTGTAACTGCAATGGTGGTCGAAGATAATGCCGATTGGTATAATGATGTATGTGGGAGTTATAATTGTTTATGGGTTAGGGATTTTTACACTATGTAGATAGCTTGTAATAATAGATGAAATATTGTAATTGTATGTAGATTTTGGTGGTTGTGGTGGTCAGCTAGCAAGAAATAGGGAATGATGATAGTTTTGGTAGCCGGAAGCTAGTTTGTTGGGAGGACGTAGTTCTACTAGTGGCTTGTTGGGTTAAAGCAAAATGGTTTTGTGGGCTGAAATTAATTGGTATGTGAAAATACTAGCAGTGTTGTAGTTTCGAAATAGAATATGGTAAAGTTATAATATTATTTGTAGCTTCAGTAATGGCATATGAAGGTTTTGTACTAGTGGTGGTGGTCATGGTGCCTTTAGTGAGGAGGTTGGTTCTGGTGGAGAGGTGGTGGTAGTTTGGCTGAGAATGGTGCCTTCAGTGAAGGTGGTAATGGATCCTATGAGGGGGGCACGGATGGTTTCCGTGACAAGGATGGTGGTTTTCTTTCTCTCTCCATTCGTGTTACCTTCCCATGCACATCTCCCTCTTAGTGATTCGTATGCCTCGACGGGTTTGAACTTTCACTTTGTACCTCTACATAGATGACCAACTTTGACCATGACGACTTCTCATTTTGGAAATTTTTTCCTTCTCTCTTTCCACTTTACCCTATGTGGTCCAAGATGTAAGTAGAAGAATGTTATCATTCTTTAATTTGGATAATGGATTTTTTCTTATAAAGGAATGTTGTATGGAGTATCAATCATTCAATCCGTATATGGCAGAGAATAGTTTTATTAGTCTTTGGGTAACGTATATGATTTTTTCTGTCCTTTATGTTTACTCTGTCATTACAGTTGACTGTTCTAGTTCCTCACTTTTGCAGGCACCTAACACTGAAGCAAAGAAGCGAGTTTCAGAGGCGGTAATCGATTTTCTGTATGTTGGAAAGATAGTTCTAGCTTTTCTTTTCATATTTTTGTTGGGTGGAATTTTCACTTTCGCCCTTGAGAATCTACCAAGCCTAATGCTGTTCATCAACTCATCTTTGTGATACGTGACCTTTGTGCAACGTAGCAAAGATAATTCTACTGGAGATATTGTTTTTCTAATTATAATTCTAATTTATTGGTACATAAGATGTGTAAAGACACTCAACTAGGATTAATTGTTTCCTAATTATAATTCTAATTCTAATTTATTGGTACATAAGATGTGTAAAGACACGCAACTAGGATTACTTGTTTCTCTTGTAAGTAAATGCCACTTTGCTTTTTCTATTTGACAATTATTTTGCACTGTATCAAATTCAGACATTTCTTAAGGTGGAAAAAGAGTACTCTACAACTTACTAAAAAAGGACCCTAAAATTTTGAGAGCAAAGCGAATGATAAATCTTAAGTCTTTGGTGGGGGAGGAAATCGTACTCTAGGAAAAAGTGTTTCCCTATTTACTTGGTTTGGTTTATAGAGAATGGAAAAAAGTTGACCTAAATGGTGAATTTTTTTTAAGGGTGATAAACATCTCTTTTAGAGCAAGGTATGTCACAGTCTTTCCCTATTACTCACCTTCCTCTTTCTGTCTTACCAGTTACAACTTACCATCCACCCACTCTCCTCCATCTCATCTTTTCTTTTCTTTTCTCTGTAAGACTGCAACTATTTTAAGGCAAGGGTAATGACGTAATGTAAACTCGTATTTTTTCCTTGGGAAAACTTTATCGAAAACGCACGTAGCGATGCCCATGGGCCATGGGTCATGCAAGGCCTTTTCCCCTAGGCCTTGGCTAAACAAAACCACGACAGGCTCACTAACTTGTGCCATGAAGTATCAACCCAAGCCAGACCTGTGAGTAATAACTATAATTAATGACAATTTAGAATAATTTGCTGTTGGTCAAATACTTAGATTGTTCACTGTTCTTGTTGTCTAAGCTTGATTGGGCATCATCAATTATTGTTTGTCATTTAAAGTTGTGTCAAAATATTTTACCCAATATCTTAAACGGACCTTCTCTCTCTACGAAGCTTCTGGAGGCCAACAACTTGAGCCACCTGTAGCCCGCCGGCGGCCATCTCAGTTCCCTGGTCGCCGGCGAGCGTTCCTCCGACGGATTTTTCTACTGCCTGGGCTCCGGCGACACCCTTTCGGCGGCAAATAAATTTGAGTTTCGTTTTTTTTCTTCATCTTTGCTTCAATTGTGAGGTTAGTTGGTCACTACTTCTCTAAATTAACTTGTTCTGGATTTTCTTAGTGTGATCTACTTAGTCTTTCATAGTTTAAGCTCGATTTCACCTGTTTAGAATTGTCTTCTACTGAATTGTGGTTCAATAAATTGTAAGCTTCAAGTTAAGCTCTGTTTAGTTGGGTTTTAGTATTATCTAGGGTTGAGTTGTATTGGGTCATTATGATGTTTTTCTTGGAGGGTTATAAGGGGGAGATTAATCGGCTCCTCACTGAGGGAGAGGATCTAATGGAGGAAGATGAATGCTTGATTGAGTTAATTTCAAATGCTAGAAATTCAAGGGGTGTCCTCGATGTTGCAAAAGAGTTAAAGGAGGAAGGTAATCTATTTTTTAAACAAAGGAAAATTGATGATGCCCTAGAGAAGTATGGCTATGCAGGGATCATTCTTGCTCGATATGAGTTTGTTGAGGAAAAGGAAATGGTTGAATGTTTTGAGTTGGCTATTTGTATTCTCTTAAACTCTACTGCTTGTTTTAGCATAAAAAATGAGTTTGAGCATGTAGGGCAAATTTGCTCAATCGTCTTAGACTTCAATCCAAATAGTGTTAAAGCGTTGTTTAGAAGAGTCGTGGCCACAATAGAACTGGGAGAAAGAGAGTGGGCATATTGGGATTTATTGCGGCAACCCAAATTAACCTGGAAATCGGGAGGTATCCATGAAACTTGAGGAGATCAAAAGCTCTTTATATAAGGAAAGATAAAAAAGAAACCTTGAGAATGATATCCCAAAAGGTTTAGGAATAGGAATTTCTTTCTTCAAACAAGAAGGTAAAGGAGTGTGTGCAATATAAGGATGGTTTTGACCAGGGTAATGTAAAAGGAAAGGACTCTTCGACAAGTTTAATTAATAAGAAGGAAGCTCATGGTGTATCGGTTATAGAAGCCAATGGATCTCAGAATTGTCCAAGTGAGAAAGAATGATATATTTTAAGCGATGTGAGGGTTGTGAGGAATGGAGGATGTTGTGAACATCCCTAACTTTCAAAATTCCAATATGGCCGAGCCTAAAAAATATAAGCTCAAAGTTTTCCTGTCATCCTGATTATGTGATTTATGTCCAAAGAAATAGATCGTCCCAATTCCTTAATATCTCCCGGGAAGATATGAAAATATTGCAAAAAGGTAAAGAATTGCATTTCTATCAATCCCATTTAAGGTTGATGTCAATTTGTATCTTAGAAACAAAAAACCATATCAGGAAGGAGCCCCCCTCAAACAAGATTTGTGGGCAACAGAGGTCTCAAATATGGTGACTTCAATGGAGACTATCACGAGCTTCATTAATTAGTCAGGTCTTCAGCAGAAGGATGCAGAGATGCAAGAAAATGCAGTCTATGAAACAACCCAACAGAAGGTAGGTTATGTAGAAGAGCCAGTTGCACGAGTAACGAGCAAGGGCCATGAATCATCAATGATCCCAGTGGTGTCTGCAAAAAGGAAAGCAGCTAGGGAAGCAAGGATGATAGCCCTAAGGATTGCTAGGTCTAACATACGAAAGACTTTGCTCAATGTTAGTTCGAGATTCATCAAAGGTCTGTATCCAGGCAAACCAAGGTCGAGGTGCTTTCAGTCTGTAGGTTCAAAGTCTTGTCCCCCTTGTATTGGTTGTAAGCGCAAGTTAGTTGGTTCGATTCCCTTAGATGTGACTCTTCCCCCCTTTAAGAAGCGTATTAGTAGTGTGGTGTCTTGTAGAATATGTTCTAGGCTTAATGTGTCGGCCCATGAGATGACTTGTTGTCACTCATCAGAATGCATGGGTTAGTTTATTCTTTTTCTTGTGTGTACTTGTTGCCAAAATAAAATAAAATAAAATAAAATAAAAAACATTATCAATTAAATTGTTGTATGTCAAAGTCAAACCAAACAAACATTAATGATCATGTTTGCTTATGTTGCTTATGACCTCAATGCTCATTCGTAGCCACATTTTTCCTTCATTGCCAGTAATCCTACATAGATGTAAATAAAATAAGGAAACTTGATACGCATCATCTTTTTTGGGGTGCAAGGAACCACAAAAGGTAGTGCACATCTGAAATTGAAGTCAAACTAGAACGTAGAATTATTGAAAAGTATGGTGAGTTAACAAAAATTGTCCATATCAAGGAACTCTTTGACATAAATTATATTGTAAAATATATTTACAAGTTGTAGGCTCCTATAGCAATTTGATACATGTATACACAATATTATATTGAAATTATCATGAACGACCCTATGTAACAACTCTCTCAAACCAAGTGGTACTCGATGTAGTAGGTTAGGGTTTCATCTTGTGACTTTGGGGTCACAAGGGATTGCCCTTATCCTTTGCCCCACTCCCCTGGCCGCCTGCAAAGCAGAATTGGTTATTATTTACTTGCGAGAGCATCAACTCGAGTAGGGTCCTTACCATAAAAAGAATATGTAACAACTCTGGCAAAGGGCACAAAGTAGCTAGTGTACATCTGAAAATTTGAAGTCAAACAAGAAACCAGCTGATTGTAGGAGCTATGCCAAAATGTCCTGGGAGCTGCTGCAGATCTCATCGACATGAGCTATTGGCACGTACACTACATTCCTCAGGGAGCTGTGTCTCCGCCCATATACTAAGTAAACAAGTATTCCCATCCCTAGCCACACTGAAACTCGCATCCAGGTCGCGTATCTGAACCAGTCAATAGAATTGCAATCATGCTTAGGCATATGCTTCATTACTCAAAAATCAAGTGGCAACTTTAATAAGCTATAATTGATCTTGAAGGCTTAATTTGGCATGTCACTCAAAATCTATGAGGATGAGAAATGTAGTATTTACCCCAAGTTTATCAGCAAGTAGACATTGATCAGAATGCAGGTAATGGGCAGTAGAGGAACCAATGGGCAGATAAAACCTGCACGAACGAAAGTTTTAAATTATTGCATGGGATGAACACTCCCTTTTAATTCTCCCACTTACACTGAAGTATTTTATATGGATATAAGCTTTTAACCACCAGTTTTGGGTGTTCCCGAAAAAGCTTTCAATCTGAATAACATTATAAAACCCTCCCTTATCTCAGTATTAGCCTCCATTTTGAGTTTTTGGTGCGCTTGAAAGTGTCAAAATCTGAAGTTAGTAGCCATTTTCTGTTATATCCATTTTAGCCTTGTACTTTACTTACTAACTACACAAAAATCCCTTCCATTTTCTGTCTCAGAGCAAGATAACATCTTCTGCGATGGATTTACTTTACCGTTCAAGTAGAACATACCTCCAGTATGGCCAAAGCTGTGTCTTGCATCATCTTGATCAATGCAAGTGAGCACTGTTAGCCCAGATAGAACAAGACCACCTCCCACTCCGCACAATGTGTATCGAAACATACTGGTGAAAGAACCAAGTTAGAATAGTATGATTGATGACAAAAATATCAAAAATTTCATATCTAAATAAATCTCTCAACATACATCTTTTCACTAAGAGATACTCTTTACTTTTTTCTTTTTTCCCCCTTCTTCTTTTCCCCTCTATGTACACTGTAGGTATATTACCCTTGGTAATTTTCCGTTGTACCCCTGAGGATTTTGCAATTCCTTATTGCACCCTTGCATAGAGTATAAAACCCTCAAGTTTTTTATAAATTCATGACCTTTCTTGGTGAGAGATGTTAGGATTTTTGTAGATATACATCTACCATACTGTCCTTACTTCAATTATCTACTTATCTGATTAATTATGTCATAGTATATTAGTATGACTTAATACGACTTATCCAATGATCTATTATGAAGAAATAGTCTGTTGTCCCTATTTTGATTCTTAATCGAGTTCATTCATTATATGTCTGGGTGTACGATGCAAATTGTATTTCTTAGGTAGATTGAGAAAGGCTGGGATACAATAACAAAACACAATAATCTCAAACATACGGTGGACATATTTCTGGTTATCTTTTCAGTAAACTCCGGTAATATGTTTATATATGTTTTCTCTTAACAAAAGGAAGCTGAAATCTTTTCCATGCACCTGGAAAGACCTATGTAAGAAGCGGCCGATGTGAGGACTAAAACTCCAACACAAGTAAGCATGATACTCCAACCAGCAATCTTCCTTCTCTTTCCATCACTTAGTGTATCTGTCAAATTCACAAAATTAGACCAACTGTTTCTGATGCAACTCATGATGAAATCAAAGCACGATAAAACTGTTTTACTCGTCTTCTTGTCATACGATGGAGTACCCTGATTTTACCAGAAAGAATTGCCTCAGAGCAGAAATTACGAAGCCAATCTCAAACTTCTTAACATTGAAGCCCACCAAGCGCATATAAGCATGGAATGAAAGTTCAATTTGCCAAATATATGCAATGAAGTATGAAGCTACCAAATAGATGAAAGTGCTATATCACATGGACTTACAACTGCCTTCAACTACTTGCTTTAAAAGCACAGGAAAATCGACTTCCACAGCTACTTTATCAAGCAAAGGTTTGGCAATATCTTGACAAGTGCCGAAATCCTGCGTAATGCCATTGTATCGCGATGTAAGTGCTTCTATAGAATCCTGAAGTGATGATTGAAGTGGCACCTCATCCGGTGGCACATGTCTTATTATTAGAAGAGAGATAGCCACCATAGTGAGCGCCAGTAGTGTACCAACACTGACCTGCACCGCAAACGTGACTATTTAGGTTGCCTACATCTCTGCGGACTGGGGTAAGGCTGAACCCATTGAACATTTTACACTGTGACTTCTAGGACTACAACTGATCAATTGGAGTCATCTGTCATACTATGTGCCTTAACAACTAATGTAGCCAAATTGACTACATGTTATCATTGAGTGCACAGACAAAACAAGTCGAGATCTCTACAATTTACAATGTTTTGGCCACAGTTGATGAAAGACTCAAAATTTTGAATGGAAGTGTTTGAAATGAGAGCCAGCAATTCAGGTGGGTTTCGTTTTGGGTCGATTTTGGGTTATCCTAACATAAGAAAATTATTAGAAATGGGTCGAACTCGAGTTCGGTTTTGGTTCCGATTGTGTTTGAGTTTCTCTTCCTAAATTTAGGTTGGCTCAATATTTGCTGATTCTACATGAATTAACTACCAAGATCACTCATCACTTTCATATTATTCGTAATTGAATATTTACCTTGGTCTATGATAATGTAAACTAGAAAGGTTACTCAACTCTATTCTCCAATACACTTACTTTATTGGACAATGGCATGCTAATTCAAGACTGGCTTAGTAATGCGTGCAAACGAATAAATCAAGAAATTTAATTAGATTGTACTAGACCATTATCCAACAAAAATCCTATCAAATAAGTCAAATTTATATGATTTTGAAAAACTTACCATCCCTGCCAATTGTGAAACATCCATAAAGAATGCCAGCAGTGCAGCAACAATTCCAGCAATCACAATGCTCTTCACGGGAACCTGAGTTTTTCTGCTGACATCTGAGAAAAAGGATGGCAGCAAACCATCTCTAGCCATTGCCATGAGAATTCGTGGCTGAAACAATACACACTTATTAGAAACATTTATGATATCAATGATTTTTATATTTATCTACACAAGGTCTTATAACACATTGCAAAAGATGGAAATTTTCGCAATTCTTCATGCTCCATGTAAAAGAAAACCAAAGGCTGTGGCTTGCCTGAGGAAGAAGTGAGCCCATCAATGTTGAGCAGAGAGATGTAACTGCTCCAGCAGTAATAATATATCTGCAAATGACAGAAATTCTCTCTTATAAATTCATCCAACGTCACATGAAAATATATAATAGACACATCGAATCCATGGAGTTTTGAAAAATCCAAACATCTCAGAGATAGATAGAGAGGTAGGAATTTCTCGAACGAACCGCACTCCTTCGTATACGTCAGGAGTCCATTGATGAGAAGGGGCTGGGGAAAGCTTGAACCCAATTCCTACAGTGATGAATATAAGCGCAATTGAAATTCCCGGGGAGTTATACATTTGTGTATTGATAAGACCATTCACTATTTCTTGAAGCTCGATCTCTCCACCGGATGAACCATATAGCCATGCAGAAGAAATAGGTGTATCAGGATCCATAGCATAATAGGGTACTAGACCAATAACAACTACAGAAACCAGCATGTATAATGCACAACATATAGAAAGTGCAGCAGCTATTCCTAGTGGCAAATCCCTTTGTGGATGTTTCACCTGCCATGGAAAGAGAGGCCATTATAGTTAGTGTTCATGCTTTTCAAGCAAGAAAGCCGTTTCAGAACCTATTTCAGTACACAGAACTAGCAGGCAATATACTACCTCCTCGGCAGTGCTTGCCACTGAATCAAACCCAATGTATGCAACAAAGACTGTTGCAGAGCCAGCAAGCATTCCATCCACTCCAAATGGGAAGTACCTAATATAAGAGGAAAAAAGGTATATATGGTCAATGTTATTGACCTACAATGGGTCAACTAAGAGATTTCGATCTGCTAGGATAATTACCCTGCAGATAGCTCATATCCAGGCCATCCGTTTTGGAACCCGAGGTATGCACCAGCAATTATAACAAAAATCATGGCACATACATTCCCTGATGTAACAATGCCTTGTGCAAATGTACTCTGCAAAATTGTAATCATGTTTAGCATATATTAGCTTTTACATTCACTCATAGATTAAGTTAAGCAATAGAGGGCATACAGAAGTGACGCGGAGAACTTTATACCTCCTTGATGCCAACACATAATAGCCCAGTGACAACAAACACGAGTATTGCGGCACAGGGGTCAACTGTGATGTCAAGAAAAGGAATATATTGACGAGCAAGAAAGGAAGGCAGGCTGTTCTCACCACCAAAGAGCAATGCCTAGGCATAAAAGATGCAAAATGATTCCACCATTAAGCTATCATATGCAGCCCATTTGTCAGAGTTCAAACAAAGTTTGCACTGCTGTTAATCCAACAATATGATGCAGCTTAAAAAAGAACCAATATAAAAGTAACAGAAGTGACATATCAAGTAAAATAAGTAATAGAAGCAGGGCCGGCCATTAGGGGGAGCACCCTGAGCGACGGCTCAGGGCCCCCCGATTTATGGGGCCCCGGAATCTATAGGGCTCACTAATTTTTGCAATATATCCTAGTCTGCGTAATCTTGTATTAGGTTAATGGGTTGTGGTGTAGTGGCAAAGATTACATCTCCCACATTAGAAGTTGCAAGATCGATTCTTCACATGGGTTTTTTTTGGAACAAGTTATTTGCATTTTATTGCTTGTGCTGTTGTGCGTCTCTTTTTCTTCCCCCAAGAAGTCATGGTTCATAACTGGTTTTATATTTACAAGAAGTCATCAATACCCAACAATTTAATTTCATCTATGCAGTATTTGGTGGTTCCTATTTTCAATAAATCAAATTATTTTAATCCTTAATGTTAATTTTACTCTCTTTCTCTCACATACCTCTTGTTCTCCTTCCACCTCCCTCTCCTTGAACCTCGTTGGAGCAGCCAATGCTTCACGGTTCACCATATAGCCTCGTTGGCCGTGCCAAACCACCTCCACCAGCCATCCGTTTCAAGATGCATGCCACCATTCCATTCTTTCCTTTTTCTCTCTTTCTTGTTAATTTTGTTTAAATTGCTACTGCTTGTCTATATGGTTTGGTTTTTGATTGATTTTGTAAGGGTTTCTACATGCTCTAATTATTTATTTAATTGTTAGTCCATCAATTGAAATGATGGGAACCTTTGTTGTTAAGAATACAATTCACTGATATTACCTTGTGAACTAATTTTCAGATTTATGATCTTAACATAAAATACTTGTGTTTGATGCTAATGGTTTGTATATTTGCTTTGTAATAGTTTTGACTATTCTAGTATATTAATCAAATTTTCATAATGTTCATGTGAGAATTTGATGTTTAAGTATATCTCTTGGTCTATTGTTAAATAAAAAATGAAGGATAACTTTTATACATTATTGGAGGGCCAAGGGCCCCATTTATAATGTTCGCTCAGGGCCCCCAATTTCTTTGAGACGGCCCTGAATAGAAGTGCCTGGCAAGTAGCAACCATGAAGAGGATGCATATTACAGCTCTAGCATAGGTACATTGAAGCAAAGTACTGTTCAACTGGCTGATGCAAGACTAGAACTAAGACATCATAGAAGAATGGAAATGGAACACACCAGATTTGGCGAGATACCACGAGCAACTGCAGCACCACCAACAGTATATTCCAGAATCAAAGCCCAACCAATTATCCAGGCAACACTGTCAGTTACAACAAAAGCCAACTTCAGCACATAAACCTTAATTATGCAAAAACCCTGTAATCCCTGCTTAAACAGCTCTTGAAGCATCTAGCTTCCAGCAGAACCGAAACATAATATTTAGAAGAGTAAAATAGTTATCACCTTTCTCCAATACATACATACGAGTAATGATAAGCACTTCCAGCAGAAGGTAATCGACTGGCAAGCTCTGCATAACAGAAGGCTGAAAGGCCTGCTGCTATACCAGCTATGAGGAAAGAAAGAGCAAGTGCTTGTCCAGAGTGTTCTCTTGCTACTGTTCCAATAAGTATATATACGCCAGCTCCGATAGTTGAACCAACGCCTATAGCATATAAAACCAATAGCTGCAAAGGTCAGCATTATTAAATGTAAACTCAAACCGTCAAACTTAGATGTATCATGTATATTACACCAGGGTGTAAACTTCAGAATTGCTCATTCATGAAAACTTCTACAGAGTATGCCATCTTCTTTGTACAAGTCAGAGATGCTAATACAATAATACAGCCTTTGAACATATATTAACACAACCCCAACGTACAACAACATCCACTCTAGTAAATACTAGCACCATTTACGGTTAGCTGCAAAGCTTCGACTTTTACATTGTTCATAATTATTTTTTATCTCGATAAATTAACATTTGAATCATATATTAACGAATATTAGTCTCTCGGTGTATATTTACAAAAAATTTATATATTTTTCACTAATAGATAAATAAATATAATGATATTCAGTTGTGTATCGATTAGAAAGTCAAATAAAAGGGTGAGGAGATATAATTTTTGTTAAATACTACTATATGACATCAATGGATAAGTACTCTAAAATCAGGCCTAGATTTCTTCATCCCGAAACGAAATACTCCCTCCGCCCGTATTTGTATGCATCGTTCCTTTTAGAGGGTCAAAGTTCACAAACTTTGACCGTAAGTTTTAATTGATATGTAGTGAAAAATATAATCATGCAATGTTAGATTTGTCCTAACAATATTTTCAAAATATCAACTTTTTATAATTCATAGTTTCATACTAATAGTAATAAAAGATATGAATAGTCAAACATTATCCTTAAAGACCGCGAGAAACTAAACGAAGCATACAACTAAACGAAGCATACTGTACTATATAGGGAGTTAGGGACAGTGGGATTATAAACTATAAAGATAAGAAAATCCTACCAATAGCAACAAGGTGAGGAACAGTCAAAGCTTTAGCTAATTGATGACCATCTGAAGGTTTGCTATATTTTGAATCCACCCTTTTTCTCCTCACAAAGCTTCTCAATCCAACATAATTGCCACCATTACTCCCAATCACCTTTCCTGATTCACCTGCACTAAAACCCATCTGATTTTCTCTCCTCTTTTTTTTACCCCCAAAACTTAAAAAATTTCAAGAACTTTTGTCTCCAGAATTGGGTCTCTCTAAGAAAACACCATTAAAATGAAATGATACCCAATAATCTTTCAAACAGTAAACTCAGAAATTTTTAGATAACTTTGAATATTGCATGAGAATATATATAATTGGGTAGCGTAGAGAGGAGGAGTTAGAACTTAGGAGAAGAAAGGGGTGTGGAAACGTGGGTAGTGAGAAGTTCTCCCACAAAGAGAACATGCAGCTTCACAGAATCTATATGCTGTATTAGTTTTTGGTACCTCAATAAATTATTATTATGATTGTGATTATTATTATTATATGAAAGTGGAAGGGTTTTTATAATAAGAAAAAGGTAGAAAAAAATGAAGTATTCAAAGTTTTTCATATTAAGAAATATCTTGATTGAAATGGCTGCGTTTATTCCATTAAAGGAGGATTAGACCTGTTGGCTGTTAGACAGAGATTCCATCATTTATTAGTTGGTTTGAGAGAGAGTGTAGAGACTAGAAACGGATTTTTCGCTGCACTCGCGAGGGTTTCACAATATTCACCCTGCACCTCGCGTTTTGATAATTCAGAATGCACTCTCGAGGTTTCGAAAAATTCCTAACACGACCCCTCTTTGTTAAGTTTAAGTCACATTCTTAATTCACCAAATACCCCTTAGGTTTGATAAATTTCTTTTTCTCCCTTTACCCAAACAACTACCACCACCCAACCACTTTCTCCCTCCACCCCCACCCCCCACCCACCCAACTGGAAACCACACCTCCCCACCCCCACCCACCCAACTGGAAACTACATTCCAGAACTCTCTAAGATCAAACCCGATAATTGAACCACAAGATCCAAGACAATTCACACTAATGTCATGATAGTCTTCTAAAGAACACTAAAAATAATGAAAACTCGAATCTGAAACCAGAGTACTAAGCACTGAGTTAATAGCTTTGCAAAAATGGGGCATCTTAAACCACCATCACAGGTCCACAAATCTTCAAAGCATTGCAAAAATGGGGCATCTCAAACCACCACCACAGGTTCTAGTAATTCACTCTCTAGTCACATGTGAGCACTTGATACATTGTTACCATAACCAAAATTCACTCAAAACCCAAATTTAAGCAAACACCAAACAATTTCATCACAGAGGAGAAAGCATACAAAAGTAATTAAACTTCAAACCACAAATTCACTTATTTCCACAATGCCTCACCTTTCTACAAAAACTATTTTCCTCAAAAAAAAAAAACAGCACAATCTTCAATGGAAATTGTGGCAGCGAACTAAAGGGGAGACGGAGCGAAGACGGCACCGCCGACACGCGAACAAGACAAGAGGCAGAGGAAGAGGACAAGAGGAGAGAGAAAACGCGGCGCGGCGCGGCTTCGACGAGCAACAAGGGGAAAAACTAACTATGGCGGATGGGTTGGCGAATAGATAGAGACACGAGGGAGACAAGGGAAGAGGAAAGATAGGTTGGGGAGGTGGGTGGGTAGTTTTCGGGGCTGAGGGTGGTTTTCAGGGGAGTAGGGTGGTGGGTATGGTGGTTTTTCGGCGGCAAGGGAGGTGGGTCGGTGGTTTTGGGGGGCTGGGTAGGTGGGTCGGTGGTTTGGGGGGTGGGGAGGTGGGTTTCGGGTGGTAGGTGATGGTGGGTGGAGGTTTAAAATAATTAGGGATAATTAAAGTTTAATTAGAGTTAATTAGGGTTAATTAGGGTTAATTAGAGTTTAATTAGGGTTAATTTGGGTTAATATGAATGATTTGGATGGAAACCCAACGAAGTTGACGGAAACTTAACGGCAGGGGCATTTCAAGAATTTTTTCGAAACCTCGGGGCACTCGTGAATTATTCAAAACGCGAGGCACTGGGTGAATATTAAGAAACCGAGTGCACGTGAAAAAATCCGGACTAGAAATGACGCGGTGGGGCCGTGGGGCCGTGGGGCTACGCTATCCTCAATTCCTCACCGATTCATAAGGTACAGACTAATTATTAGGCGCAAATAATGCCCCCTAGTTATTAACATTTTTATGTCAAAAGAGTATAATGTTGAATAGTTTTTTGGTTAGAACTTTATACTCGTAATTTGATAGGGTTGTTAGCAACATTATAAATTTTGTATTAATTTATTTTGAAATAAAAAAAGAAGTTACCTTAACACTTAATAAAAGCAAATTAACACAATATAATAAAAAAAAAGCTTTTGATTGTAAGTGAAGGTTTAGCATTAAGAGGTACTGAAATTTTAAACGAGCAGCTCGGCTCAATTTGAAGCCTTAGTAAGCACGAGTCAAGCACCTCTTAGCTTGTCATCGACTAGCTTGACTAGCAACCTAAGTAGAGATGGCCAACAATGCGGGCCAATCCAGCCCAGCCCACCTCGTGGGCCGTGTGGGTCAAGCCCGCAAAAAGCCCGGTCCAGCCCGCCTCGAACCGTGAAATTGGTGGGTGGATCGTGGGCCGGATTTTTTGAGCCCAACCCACGAAAGCCCGCTACTAAAACCGCCCAGATCGGTCCAAGAACCCGGTCCAGCCTGGCCCATGAACCGGAACACCCCAGCCCAAGTAATTATTCAACCAAATTGTGTATATTTTAATCAAATTGTATATATTTAATCAAATTGCATATATAATAGTTAAATCAAATTCAAAAAAATTGAAATTATTCATTAATATTAATAATTATATATATTTTAATTAATTTTAAAGGTTTTATGTAACAATAATGAATAATTTCAAAATTTTTGAAAAAAGATTAAAAAATTTCTCATGACGCCCCACCCTCCCGGTCCAGCCCACTAGACCCACAAACTACAAGAACCGCTTCCCGAACCGTGAAAACCGATAACAGACCGGTGTGGGCCAAGTTTTTTCAGCCCGTGGACCAGCCCGCTCAAACCGTGAATTTCACTGTCTGGTCCTGTGCCGTGAAATCTTAGCCCGGCCCGCTATGGCCCACGGACTGGCCCGCCCAACCCGCACCAGGCCATCTCTAAACCTAAGGTACAGTTATGAGCAATGATGATTACATTGCATGATGGTCACTGTATTTGTGTCTAGTTTTTTTGATGAAACTTTAATCTTTTAAAATCAAGAAACCATTTTGCACACTTTTTTTAATGATTGCAAATTTAGACAAAGAGGAGAATTAATGTTGGGTAGGATAAAGTAAGAAATAATGAAAAAAGGGAAAGGTCACAGAAAGTGGATAAGTTGGGTAAATAACTAAATATAATATATAAGAGATTGCCAAAAATTGAAAAGATAAAAATTTAACCATATGTATAGAATAGAAACAAATATAAATGGAATGTGTAACCATGAAAATAAACAGGTGAATATAACATTAACCATGCACAAGAGTGTGTTGCGATTAATATGAGATGAGTGGAATATAAAATAACAATTCCAACAATTGAGTAGCATTTATGAATTTATCACCTACATTATTGATGCCAAAGAAATTTGTAACTTTCTACCCAAAAGAATTTTTTTTTCCTCAAAAATGAAATAAAATACTTTAATTAAAAATCAATTTACATTAGCTTCATTACCTATAGAGGTTCATTAATTGACGATTGATTTACATTAGGTCTACTGATGATAATAATTATACATTAATATTCATTAGTGAACACTTAAGATAATTATTAGATATCAACAATATATTGTCTTTTTTTTTTGAAAGAAACAATATATTGTCTTAAAGTGGGATAGTTGGAGTGAAATAATAATGAAACGTCGTCAAAATGGGTGAAAAACAAAGTGTACCTATTTTAAAGGAATGAATTAAAACATAAAGTGTAAGCAATATAATTAAAAAGAATTTCCTGGCGATTAAAAAGATTGGTAAGAGTATAGCAACTAAAACATAAAGTATGCCCCTTGAAGTTTATCCCACGTTTTGTTTTCATTTTTTCCATGAATTTCTTTCTACTTTTACATCAATTTAATTGCCAGTAAATTCTACACATATAATAAGTAATACTTCCTCTTCTTTTTTTTTGTTATACAGAAAGACCTTGACACGTTTAGCGACACACAACTTTGAACATTAATATCTTAAACTATACATAAAAAAATATAAAAGTTGATATTATGAAACTATATAACAAGAGGAATCTAACAAGATTATGACTATGTTTTATCTTATATATAGATTATTTAGGTTAAAATAGAATGTAAATAGTGACAAAAGTCAATCAGATGGAACTTAATTCATTCTAAACTCATGAATCATGATACTTGCTCGGTTCTATAATTATTATAAACATTTTTAGATGTACCCTATTGATGCATTTTTTAAGAAACCCATGTGAAGAGGAGAGAGAGATAGAAATAGATAAAAGTAAGACCCATATGATAAGAGAGATAGAATAAAAATATTATAAATAAAAAAATATTGCAATTAATATGAAACTTCTAAATAAGAAAACGTTATAATTAAAAAAGAACCGAGGAAGTATTCAATATGTACCAAAATCTGCTGCCCGTACGGGGTACTAGATCTCCTGGCGGCCGGAAATTAAAAAGTGCTAGGCAAGAAAGTAGATCCAATTTTTGTCCATTTTCTTTTTTGGGATAAAATGTTGGCAAGCTGATGTCTCTCCTTATGGGGCCAAGCTAGTGGGGCCTCCATAAAGTGGTTCAAAACTTGCAAATTGCAAATTGTAGACTTGTAGTGCTGCCTGTTGGTCCAAAAAGTGGTTCAATATACGACCTTGGTTTTTTTTTTTTCTATTTATATAATGTTATCCATTCCATTTAAATAAAATTGGGCCCATGAGGCTACATATCCATAGATTCGAAACGATTGGAAAATCAGCATAACTTTTTCTGACCCTTCTACTTATTGGAGGGACGAAAATCGCAAACGCCATTTTAGAGATGGCCACTGGTGCAGGTTGGACGGGTCAGTCCGTGGGCTATAGCGGGCCGGGTTGAGATTTCACTGCCCAGGACTAGAAAATGAAATTCACGGTTTGAAGCGAAAATGGTCCATGGGTGAAAAACTTGGCCCACACCTGGGCCTATTACCGGTTTTGCGGTTCGGGAAGCGGTTCTTGCCGGTTCGTGGGCCTAGCGGGTTGGGACCAGGGCGGGCGGGCGGCATGAGAAATTTTTTAATCTTTTTCAAAATTATTGAAATTATTCATTATTGTTACATAAAACCTTTAAAATTAATTAAAATATATATAATTATTAATATTAATGAATAATTTCAATTTTTTGAATTTGATTTAATTATAATATATGCAATTTGATTAAAATATATACAATTTGATTAAAATATACACAATTTGGTTGAATAATTGCTTGAAATTTGGGGTGGTCCTAGGTTCATGGGCTGGGCTGATCTGGTTCATGGGTCGGGCTGGATCGGTTTCTTGGACCGGTCTGGGCGGTTTTAGTAGCGGGCTTTCGTGGGTTGGGCTAAAAAAATCCAGCCCACGATCCACCCTCCAATTTCACGGTTTGAGGCGGGCTGGATCGGGCTTTTCGGGGGCTCGACCCACACGGCCCACGAGGTTGGCTGGGCTGGATGGGCTGGATTAACCTGCACTGTTGGCCATCTCTACGCCATTTGATCCCTCGACACCGCCATGCATCGTCCCACTATTCATGTGGGACTTCGACTCATCAGAATATCAAATGATATCAATATGGCTCGTGAATCATTCGAATTTGGTTCGAAATTTTATAAGAGTATAATAAATTTCGATTTAAGAAACTCGTGATCAGATTTATAATATATTTTCTTGCTTCTACATTTTTTGACCTATATATTTTTAGAAGAAATCAATGATAAAAATGTTTATGATACGGGTGTATAGCTCAAAAATAGTAGCAAAAATCTTAAGTATGAAAATATTATTACATGATTTTAAAAGTCAAATTGGTTTTAGGATCAGTTGAATATAATAATTTAAGCTTCAAAAAGTTTAATACTGAACTCGAATTCGGGTGCAAGTGTCACAGGCCAAGCCAAGTAACCCTAGGTTCGGACTTGATTCAACTCGGTAACACTAAAGGTGGGTTCAATATCCTTTTATACTACCTCCATTTTATAGTAAATACTACATAGAGAAAGTGGAGAGTTTGTAAGAAAGGTAGAGAGATAAAGTGGGGGGACAACTACTTTTTGAATAAAAAACATTTTTAAGGAGAAAATACCGGTGATTTAAAGGAGAAAGTGGGGGACCACCAACTTTTTAAGGGAATTTAGAAAGTTTAGGGGTAAAAAGAAGTCCACTTATATTATATATATATTTCATCCGTTTTGTTTTAAATGAAACATTGGGTAAAATGACACTATTCATTGATCAATTTTGACTCCAATTTGTCGCCATTATATAAAGAAAAACATAGTCAAGTGGGATCTTGTTAGATTCGTCTCGATGCATACTATCAAATTATAACTTTTTTATATTTTTTACGTGTGCACAACTAATGATATTAATGATTAAAGAGTGCGTTGAGTTGCGTGAAAAAGCAAACGTTTCATTTAAAACAGAATGGAGAAAGTATATATATAAGTATTGTGATATTTCCATTTAAATAAAGTGTAGCAAGGATTTTAAAAAACAGAGGAAAAAAAGAAAAGAAAAACCGGCAAAGATTTCAAAACAAAACCACACCTATCACCTTCTTGGATGAGTCAAACTATTTAACAAACCGTTTAGTGCAGATCGAGTTTGAAATTTTATTTATTTATTATTTCTTCATTTCTTTTTGTTGATTTCACCTAGACTTGCTCAACGGGTCAAGCAAGCGGGCGTTGGGTTCGGTAAATACGGGCCAGTTCAAATACGGGTCGGGTGTATTGTCGGGTCGACTATAGGTCGAGTTATACAGGTTACGGGGTTTAGTTGGAGTCACAATACGGGCCGATGACGTCTTTTTATCAACTTTTTTATTTTTTATTTTGCATATACAATTGGTATCTTTCGTTTGGAAAACTATTATTTCATATTTAGTATGATATGATGATCATAATTAGTAACAAAACCAATACTAGTACTATAAATGATGTTTTTCCATAACAAATCAAAAAGATTGAAGTTGATGTTAAAGTAAACACTTATTTCATGTATATACTCCCTATGTTCTAAGATCTTCCCATTTCCAAATTTGACATTGTTCATAAGTAAAGAAAATCTTCTAAATTCTTTCCAATATCTAAGAAAAAAAATAGTCATGCTGACTCTTATTTGAATGATCTAAATGAATACATTAATAATATCAAATTTTGATAAATTTTTGCTAATATATAATTAAATATATTAATTATACAAAACGTGCATTGACAAATGTGAAGAGTGCAAATAGGAAGATCTTTGAGGCACGAAGGGAGTATAAACTAATGTTTGAATATTTATTATTAGTCATTGTAGGCGTGTTTTAATTGCCTACGCGGGATGAGCGCGTATTTGACTATCTCATTGTAAAGGTTTTAGATTTGAAATACGTTTTGAAAAGAAGAAATCGCTATCAAATCTTTGAAGAAGACTCATAAACCTAATTAGATATTGGAAAACTATTGGGACAACTTATTAGGGACTTATCCAATGTAGATTTCCCCATCACGACTTCATAATTGGACAATGAACCAAAAATTGAGTTCGGGGGTGAAGGTAAGAATATAATCAGGAATCACCTTCCCTCATTGTTGGCCTCTACTTAATACAATCATGTCTAGTGTTATGCGATTAAATAGTGGAATCACCTTCCCTCATTGTTGGCCTCTACTTAATACAATCATGTCTAGTGTTATGCGATTAAATAGTTAACCAAGCAATATGTTAACACAATAATATCTAAAAATTAATCTATATTGGTTCGTTAAACACATGAAAGACTAATTTTCGATGACATGTTATTATGCAATCAAATTATAGGAAACCTAATTCAATTGTCTAAATTATCTGAATTTAGCATTAGAACATTTATTTAGGTCTTGCAATTAGAAATTTAAATACGTGCAATGGTGAAAGAATTAAAGCATATTGGCATGCATATAAATAATAATGATATAGATTAATAAAAAAATATAAAAAAGGAAAGATTACAGAAGAATGTACAAAAAATATTAATTCCATTAGCGATCTATATCATGACAAATAGATTGTTTGTAAATAAGGACTTAATTGGAATGGACCCTCAAGAAGTATACCTTTGTCGCCTGGATCTTGAACAACAATCCGCAGGAGGAGCAACATTAAAGTTTGAATGTGTATTTGAGAGTGTTTTGGATGTGAAGTTTGACGAAATATGAGTGATAATATGAGTAAAAGTTCCTATGAAAGTGCATATGAAAGGTGCGTAAAATGTTTGTTAAAAACAAGCTATTTATAGGAGAAATAAATCCGAAAATCACGCAGAGAAGGGCAAAACAGTGGTGCGCTAGGCGCACGGCTGTTGCGCGCCGTGCAACCACCGTGCATCTGGCGCAGCCAGGCTACGTGCCACACAGGCTGCTGCGGCAAACGCGACCCCTGGTTTCGTGTGGTTTGTAGACTGCTCTTGTGTTGCACGCGCATCCTAGTGCGCTTGACGCAACACAGATGTGCGCGGATTTCGTTCATTTATATATTGCTTTATTTGAAATTCGAAATTTGTTATCTTTAGGAAAAATAATATGAATTTCATAATATCTTGGAATTTAGGAAATATTTATTGCTGATCAAGAATAATTAATATTTATTAAATATGCTATTAATTATCAGGAATAATTAATTGGCCTCTTAATAGTGGGCTCAGAATCATTTTAAATAGACTTTATGTTCGTAAAACGATTTTGGGCTTAACTTGTTTGATTGCTCTTCCTTTGGACCGGACCAATTAGAACGACGGTATGTTTCATCATCGGGTACTAAATGGGGAGACACGATTCTGTGTCTATAGAAGCCCCTACTTTGACTGAGGTTCATGAAATCGAAAGTTAAAATAGTTTGTGCCGGGATGATGAACAATTCTAGATGCTCTGCAATCTAGAACTAGCCTATATTTCGCCAGTCTCTGCAAGTTAGTCTACCAGACGATAATTACAAGTAATCTGATTACCTGCAGGAGAATATGTTAGTAGATAGGTGCAAATAGGGGTGTTAACGAGCTGAATTGAGACCGAACCTGACTAGGCTCGGCTCGGCTTGATAACGTATTTACTTAGGCTCGGCTCGGGCTCGAAGCTCGTCGAGCTTGAAATATTGAGCTCGGCTCGAGCTTGAAATATTAAGCTCGGCTCGAGCTCGAGTCTTAAACTTGCAACTCGGCTCGAGTTCAGCAGGCTCGAGAAGCTCAAAATTGACCTTTAACTTCAGCAAGTCCAAGGTTAAATTTCACGAGGCCCAAACATTTAATTGATCAAAGGCCCAATGTCCAAACACTTGATATCTGCATGGCCCAAGCAAGTAGCAACTAGCAAGCCAATTGTAGGGAATTAGAAAGTTCAAGATTTCTTTTATAGAACTTTTAACTCATACCCGGCCCTCAAGCTATTCCACCAATGTGGGATGCTCAAGCTGTGAAGAAAGCCAAATTTGTTTTAGCTTTCAATATGGCTGCCCAAGCGTAAATTCTTGTAATATGTTGCTATTGTATGTTGTCTGTAATCTGTAATCTGCTACAATTATCTTTGTATTCTTTAATTAGCTGATGTTCCTCTGTAATTCGTTGTTGTTCTTGTACAACTACTCCCTGCTGCTATTCTCCTCAAAAACTCATTTTTATTTCCTCCTATGCTATTACCCTCCAATTCTCCTTAAAAAGCTACTTTCTTCCTTCTTTTTTTTTTTTGAAGTGAAATAAAATCACCTTTCATATCTTTGAAAATCCTCGTTATTCTTAATCCAAAATTGAACAAACACAAAAAAAATGATTGTAAGCTTTGGCAGCCATAACTAATAACCTAGTTATCGCATACCATGAAGAGGAAAAGTATACATATTGGCTTTGGCTACTATTAACATCTCAACTTTGTTAATAAAAAAATAATCACAACTTTGAAAATATTATAATTACTAACATGGCTACTTTTAACCATAGTTTTTGATTAATTTTGTTATCTTATATTAAACATTAATGAAATATTTTAGTAATTAAAAACTATCGAGCCTGTTCTCGAGCTTTCGAGCCGATCTCGAACTCGAATCGAGCTCTTTCGAGCCGAGCTTTAACCGAGCTGAGCTCGAATAGTTTGCGAGCCACCCTGGCTCATTAACACCCATAGGTGAAAACAACTATGATAATGATGCACATAATGATGCAATAATGCAAACTTAGGCTCTCTAAGGATGCATGAGCCGCTATGCAAGGTCAGGGTTATGTAAAGCTAAGAAAGAGATAGATAGAATGTATGCAAGGCCAGGGTAATGTAAGGCTAAAAGAATAGATAGAGATGTTATGCAAGGTTAGGGTTTCGAAAAGCTAGGATGTCTGGATTGATAGAAGGAGATAATTGATTTTCGAAAACTATTTTGGTAAAAAAAGGGGTCGGCAAGCGAGATCCACAAATTACAACTCTTTGGGAATTTGATTTGGAGGAATCACCACATATATAGGAAGCCCCCACTTTTGGAAAACTTGTCTTGAAATTAGGCACTCTGAGCCTATATTAGATGCTACTTATCTTGAGTTGAGCATTCGGAGAAGCAGTAGAAGTTTCTTCACTGGAGAGTTTATGCAGGCAAAGTTAGATATTGCCAGAGACCATAGATGTATCTCAGAGTCCTTCAGGGACAAGGAGAGTTCAGATTGAGAAATAAAAGGCTGAATTTGTGACACACATAGATGTAGGTGAGAAAGGCTTTGACGAGGCTAGGTTCAGACTCGAGTTTATGTCGGGATCTAGAAAGAGTATGCTTCTGAATTATGGAAAGTCAAATCATTAGACCTTGATTAATTTTTATTTCATTGAAGCTTTTGGACCTCGAGATGAGGATTCCTACGTATCCTTGCAAAATCAGACCATTCATAGTTCTTGATCTGATTTTGTTGTGCCCTAACTTTTACCTAGGCCGCCCTTTCGGGTTTTCAACCAAGCGAGCTTGGACATACCTTGAAGAAGAAGTTAGGATTGATATGGATGATTAAGAGGTTTGAGGTTTAGAAATTTGGATAAAGATTTAATTGGATGGGCGAAGGTAAGGATCATAGCTTTTTTTTTTTGAATGCCAAGGTTGTGATCATGCGGGGTATTTGATGGATTGATGAGGGGTAGAAATTGTGTGCAAGGCCCCTAGCTTGAATTTTTGCCTTTGGCTTTTTTTTTGCTTTTTTGCATTTTTTGCATTTTTTGCTTTGTGCTTTTTCTTTCTTTTTCTTTTGCTTTTGCTTTGCACTTTGAATTTTCTTTTGAATTTTTATTTCTTTTTCATTTTGCCTGGCATTAATGATTTTATGGAGGCTTGCACACGAGTTTTTGTGGTTTTGGGTATTGGAAGGTCGAAGACTTTTTTGTGGAGCTTTGAGTTTGAAGGATTGTTTTGGGTTATGTATCTGGAAGATATTGGCTTAAGGGATTTTATTATTTGGTTGCACGAGGATGGTGATGACTTTTGGAATGATGGAGGGAGGAGGGAAATAACTCCTTATCCAAAGTATGTCCATTTTTTCATTTTTCATTTGATTTTTGAATTTTTTTTATTAATCAAGGTCATTAGTGACATTTTAATTTGAGTTTCATCATTGAATTCGAAGAATGAATGATAGTGAAAGGCCAATGAAAATAAAAAGAAAAATATAACGATATGCATGAAAATGAAAAGGCTATAATAAATGAAGTCCTAGAGTGACATAAAATTGATGGGAAAGGACATAAATGGTTTAGGGTAATGACTCTCTGACTCAAACTAGGTAACTAGAAATAAAAGAGTAAGCCTTTTGAATTTAGGACACACTGCGTAAGGGGGTGTTGGTGATGGTGACTTTTGTTGTAGGAGGCATTATAAGTATGTTCATCATCAACCATGTTTTGCTATACATTCTTAGGATCCAACAGTAGATGTCATATGTTCATTACTTTAATGGTACCTGCAGTATAAGTTTTGGTTGCACATTTTGGATTTTTCTTTAGGTGCAGGGTTCGTAGTAGACCCTAAAGAAGTGATCCCGCCTTTATTGTGACGGCGTTTTATGACTCTAAGTGAAGTCGGGGTGGTAATAGTGCGCTTTGTGAGCCTTAGAGTGGGCTCATCTTTTTGTTTCTCCATTAGATGTTCCTAAGTTGCCATCTCTCGACCGGTCCTGAACATAAATTGAAAATGGACCTCTTTTGTAAGTTTTTCAAAATGACTTTCAAAAATGAGAAATGATTATGAGATGGACGATTTTAGAAATGATAGGGATTTTGGAATAGGGTAGGCTTGATATGATGGAGACATGAACCTAACTATATGCATATGCAGACATGGACTGGACTATGCAAGCAGACTGGACTTAATGATTAGGTCTTTATGGCGACAAGGAATGCTAGCTTCGCTAGACTTAAGGGGGTTGCCTTTATGGACTTAGGGACGACTAGCTTCTCTAGACTCGACGATTTGGATTGTTATGGACTTAAGGGAGGAGTATCTTAGCTAAACTCGAGGATATGGGCCGTTATGGACTTAGGGAGGAGTAGCTTCACTAGACTCGAGGATTTGGGCCGTTACGGACTTAGGGTGGACTAGCTTCGCTAGACTAGAGGATTTGGACTGTTGTGAATTTAGGGTATGAGTAGCTTCGCTAAACTCGATGGTTGGGCCATTATGGACTTAGGGAGGAGTAGCTTCGCTAAACTCGAGTATTTGGCCATTATGGAATTAGGGTATACTAGCTTAGCTAGACTTAAGGGTTGGGCCGTTATGGACTTAGGGATGACTAGCTTCGCTAGACTCAAGGATTTGGGCTGTTATGGATTTAAGGTAGGAGTAGCTTCGCTAATCTCGGAGGTTGTCGTTATGGTCTTAAGAATGACTAGTGTCGCTAGGTTCAAAGGGTGCCGTTGTGCCGTTATGGTTTTAAGGAGGAGTAGCTTCGCTAGACTCAAAGGGTGTCATTATGGTCTTAAGGATGACTAGCTTCGTTAGACTCAAAGGTTGTCATTATGGTCTTAATGGTGAGTAACTTTGCTAGGCTCAAGGGATGTCGGTATGGTCTTAAGGGTGAGTAGCTTTGCTAGACTCAAAGGTGACTAGACTTTGAACTTACATTTAGAGTAAGCAGGCTAGACAATAAGGAAGATTAGACTTTGAACTTACATTTAGAATAAGCAGGCTATACTTAAGGGTGACTAGATTTTGAACTTATATGGAGGATAAGCAGACTAGACACTAGGGGAGACTAGACTTTAAATGTACATTTAGAATAAGCAGGTTAGACTCGAAATTTGGCTCGTTATAGCGATAAGGAGGGCTAGACTTTGAACCTACATGGAGAGTAAGTAGACTAGACCAAAAAATTGAGAGATTTTAGAGTTTGGACTTCGTCATATATGGTAGGGGTGTGCAGTTTTGGACGGGGATCGAAACCAGACCAGATAGGAATTCCGGTCCGGTCTCCTGTCCATGAAAATTTGGGATTGTGAGTTTCCGGTCCGTCTAGTCCAAACCCGACATTTTCCGGTCCAGACCTGTGGACCAGAATTCCTTTTTTTGTTGCAAAATAAGTTTAAATCATACTAGATACTACTCTTAAAAAGCAAGGAGTTCACTACACTGTTCCTTATTAGCAGTGTTCTCACTTCCTTGCCCTTGCTATTTCACCAAAATAACGACACTACCATCCAATTGAACTATTACAATGAAATACCGAAACTGCCATCCAACCATCCAACTGAATCATTTTACAAGAAAATCCCGAAGCTGCCATCCAACTGACTTACAGGCCTGGGGTTCGGTTCCCCTTTTCGTTCCTTCTTTTTTCCTTTCCTTTTTGGTTTCCCTGCGCACGAACTCCTTCGCTGAGTTTGCCCAGCTTGATTGTGCTACGCCATTGGCTGGAATTGGCGTTTCCTGGTGTTGGGTATTCACAATCCATTAGGATGAGTGCATAAGTCCATTCGCATAAGTGAGTTCCTGATTTTGGTACTTTTCAGCTTTCCAACCTGAACCTGAACCTGAACCTGAATTGAGGAAACAATGGATTTGCGAAGATGGTCGTGCTTCATAAGGGGTCGAGGTCCTTGTTCCATTCGCATAAGTAAGTTCCTGATTTTGGGCCTTTCCAGTTTTCCAAATTAAATCTGAAACTGAATTGAGGAGGCAATGGATTTGCGAAGACGGTGGTGCTTCACAAGGGGTCGAGGTCCTTGTTCCATTCACATAGGTGAGTTCCTGATTTTGGGCCTTTCCATCTTTCCAATTATATATTTTTTTCACTATTGCATCCATTGCTGGTCGTTATTTTGTTTTTCAGGATTGTTTATTGCATCCATTGCTGTCAATTAGTTTGTTATCCAGGATTGTTGAAAACCATTTCCCCTTCGATTGCCAGTTGCTATATTACAATGCCGGGCCAATGTTTGGTGTTTCTGCCTAGAAACTAGTCAAAAGAGTTAGTGTGTTTAGAGAGGTTAAAATCCCGAGTTGGAGTATAATCCCGAGTCTTGTCAACCGAGGTCCTGCAAAATAAAGAAACCTAGCCCGGGGGTGTTCCCGGAAAGCCCCTCCGAGACGCTAAGTCGGTTGAGATTGAGGTAGAGAGAGAAAGTGAACAGTTCTAGAGAGAGATGCTCTGGTTTTGTTAGGTGAGAATTCAATACCTGTTCATTGATTGGACTTGCTGCTTTTATAATGTTGGGGATTCCCCAGACAGGAAACCCTATTGAGGAACCTCCATGTATGTAGGAAAGGTGTCCCCCTTTTATGGCAAAGTTGCTTTCTGTCTAAAAAGGCTGATGGGCTCCTTGGGAGCATACAGATCAGATCCTTTAGATGGGCTGTGCATAATGCCATTGGACCAGATCAGGGGTCCAAACAATTAGCCCCACGCCAAGTAATCGCAGTGAGATCCTCGATTTTCGGTGCGGTTGATTGGCGGAACCATAATGCTTTTGCCAATATTCTTTGAATGATGCCTTGAGTTAGCTATTGGCGCTAGGATTAACCAAGCACGGGGGTCTCGCTGCTCGGAAACGCCCTGGTGGGGGTTAGGGGGCAATGCCCCCGAACTTTTTAAAGTGTGCAGATCCCGAGGAGGGAGTTTTTGTGAATTTCTGAGCCTCAGGTCAATCCCGCGATGATGTGGGGTCAATAAGGCTTGCTTTCGGGCGATCCCGAGAAAGGGCGATCCCGAGGAGGCGCGTTGGGTTCCGAATGATGGGGCCTTCTTAAGTAATTCCGAGATGAGGAGTTGAAGCTTGGCCTTTGGCGATCCCGAGAGGGTGGAGGACCCTGCTTCCCCCAGGTGGCTCGTTGGACCCCGAGTACGTTCAACTTTCCTTACATGCGCTCCAACTCGGGAAGGCTTATTGCTCCCGACGATGGTTTTGTGCAGGCGCATGTTGAGCTCCATCAGCTAGTAGCTAGGGGGCCCCCGACCCGGGTAGTGCACACCCGACCAGCTCAATGTTGTTGTAGTGTCATAGGCGGGCCCCGAGGGAGTTTAATGTTCCTCAAATGAGCCCCAACCCGGGAGGGCTATATGTACCGGCTTGTTTCCGCGCTTTAGACGAATCCTGCGCGCCGTGCATTAACTGCCAGGTGAACCCCGACCCGGGTAGAACACACCCCGACTTGTTCCCCGTTGCTTGGGTGTCTTAGACGGACCCCGAGGGCGTTCACCTTCCATCAAACTCGGGAGCGTCTTGGTGAGGCCAAAGTGGGTATGCACCGACTCGGGGGATAATGAGCTATCCCTTAGGAACCCCGAGTGGGTAGTGGAGGTGCTCAGCCTTGTTTTGGCCGCGTGCCGAGCCCCCTGGCATGGACGAGGCGGGTATGTGCCAACTCGGGAGCTAATGAGCCCTCCCTTGGGAACCCCGAGTTGGTAGGGAAGTTGTTTAGCCATTCTTTGGCTAAGTACTGAGCCCTCTGGCAAGGCCGAGAAGGGTGATGCACCAACTCGGGGGCTAATGAGCCCTTCCCATGGGGATCCCGAGTTGGGTCTTAAGGTACTTTGCCATGTTTTGGTTAAGTGCTGAGCCCCCTGGCAAGGCCGAGAAGGGTGATGCACCAACTCGGGGGCCAATGAGCCCTTCCATAGGGATCCCGAGTTGGGTGTTGAGGTACTTAGCCATGTTTTGGCTAAGTGCTGAGCCCCCTGGCAAGGCCGAGAAGGGTGATGCACCAACTCGGGGGCTAATGAGCCCTTCCCATGGGGATCCCGAGTGGGGTGTTGAGGTACTTAGCCATGTTTTGGCTAAGTCTTGAGCCCAGCCCCGGCAAGGCCGAGAAGGGTAATGCACCAACGCGGGGGCCAATGAGCCCTTCCTATGAGGATCCCGAGTTGGGTGTTAAGGTACTTAGCCATGTTTTGGCTAAGTGCTGAGCCCTCTGGCAAGGCCGAGAAGGGTGATGCACCAACTCGGGGGCTAATGAGCCCTTCCCATGGGGATCCCGAGTGGGGTGTTGAGGTACTTAGCCATGTTTTGGTTAAGTGCTGAGCCCCCGGGCAAGGCCGAGAAGGGTGATGCACCAACTCGGGGGCTAATGAGCCCTTCCCATGGGGATCCCGAGTTGGGTGATTTTTTGTCGGTGTTTGAGTAATTGCTCATAGACCGTTGACTGTTGACCGTTGACTGTTTGACTTTATACCCGTAGGAAATTGGGCTTTTTGGTTTAAAGCTTTATCCATGGGCCTTTCTTATTGTTGGCCCAATCTTTTGAAGCCCATTTAGAGTGGTGCAGAGGTTGTCGCCACGCGGGGATGAAGAAAGATCTATATAGAGGGGATGGAGGGTTATTTTTCCGTACTTGCAATCATTTGTCAATTTCCTCAATCTCTCTCCTCTCTCTCTCTAACTTCTCCCAAGCTTGATCCAGTCCCGAGTTCACGAGTGCCTGTCACATTCCCGAGACCGAGAATTCCCGAGAAGGTACGCTCTTCCTCTGCAATAACATTTGTTTTTCATTGTTTTGGTAATTAGAGATCCCTAGGATGGATCCCGAGTCCGATCCGAATGTTCTCACTTCCCCTCATAGGCTGTCGGAAGAAATACGCGGGGTCGAGGGGTTTCTAGTAAGCACCCGTATCCCCTGTGAGGACCCTTCTTTGGTTCCCGAGGCGATCCCCTTGCCCAGTCCCTCTGACTCGCTTAGTGAAGAAGACGAGGGTGTGGTTCCGGGACCTTTTGACGTCTCCGTGGCCCATAGGCCTTGCAGTGCTAGCTACCTTGACAGACTTATTTCGGATGGAATAGTTACGATTTTCGAAGAGGCGGAGGATGAGGTCCCGACTACGTCGGGTCAGGAGTACCCTCCCTTGGACCTCGAAGGTGGTCCTCACACTTATTATCCTGAGTCCACCTTTATGGCGTATATGGAGAGGAATGCTAAGTATGTGGGGACTAAATTTTGGATTCCAGATCCCTACTTCGTAGTTCGAGCGAAGCATATTGAGTCGGTGTTGACTCCTCCACTGGGATGCGTATCAGTCTACCATTAGAGTATGCAAATGGGTCTTAGGTTTCCCTTGCATTCCTTCATCAAGGACCTTTTGAATGCCTATCAGCTGACGCTTACCAACCTTCTTCCTAACAGTTGGCTGACCATAAACGGCTTCATATCAGCTTGTGAACTCCTCGGTGTTACCCCGAGTGTGCGCTTGTGGCGCAATGTCTTCACACTAATGCTAGGCCCCGCTGATCTCCATGGCCCTGGGTGGTTCCGTTTTCAGTGTAGAGCGGGCTATAAAGTCGTCCGCGATCCCCCTTCAAACCAAAAAGGGTTTAGACGCATGTTCTACCATATTTACACGAGTGGTGAGTGGGGAATCCCCATCCTTCCTCCTGAGGAGGGGCCTCGCTCGGGTTGAATCAAACGGTTCCCGAGATGTCTCGGGGAGGAAGCGGTAGTGGGAATTTATCTTTCCACGACCCCGAGGACGTTGACTGGTGCCCTGACCTATGTGCCCCAGAATTGGCTACCCACCCGCCATGAGATGCGGAATGAGATGTTCTTGGCGTCGGCGGGCTTGAGTTGTAGCTGTGACAAGGGTAATTCCCTACCATCAGATGTGTGAATTTCACTTTTTTGCTAAAGTTTTGACGTTTCTTCTATTTCAGCTCTTGCCCGACACCGATTTGATCCCGCAATGGCTGAGAGGTATGTCGACAGCGTTGCTCTAGCAGCTAAACTCCTGGACGAGCTCGATGCCGAGACGATGTCTATCCCGCCACCTCCAAAGGTAACTTAGACCTGTTGATTGTTTGAGTTCGTCCCCCGACTTGGTACTAACCTCTAATATTTTCAGGATACCGACCCGAAGAGGGCCAAGAAGCCCCATGTTCGCTCTCGCCGGCTGAAAGGGGACACGGAAAAGGCTCAGGCCTTGGAGAAGGCCCATGCACAGGAGAAGGCTGCCTCCAAGGCTTCTGATAAGGCGACCTCGGGCGTTTCTTCGGGTAGTAAGAGAAGACCCGAGGTTCAGGACGAAGGCGATCTCCAGGTCTTTGATGATCTTCCCCCGAAGCGACCCCGAGTTGATCTAATTGGGTCGGATGTTCCGTTTACCGATATCACAAAATCTCAAAAATTGGCGAGGGTGAAGAACGCTGTCAAGGCGATCTATACGGACACCGATGACGAGGCCCTTCTGGCCTTAGGTCATGGGGAAGTTAATGCTCTTTATGAGTCCTGGCTCGAGGTATGTTCCTTTTCGAACTTGTGCTTGTTATTCCACTTAGTCGATTTTTATTGATTTCTATCTTTGCAGACTTCCATCCGAATGACCTCGGTTATCAACCGCCGAGCCCAGTTTGAGGAGGGCATCAGCGCATTGAACAAGGAGGTGGAGGTTCTGACCAAGAAGGTCTCGGATCAAGAGGCCGAGATTGTTAAGCTCAATACCGAGCTTGAGGGGCAGAAAGACACCTTCGAGCAGGCTCTAAAAGCGGTAAACGAGATGACCACACTAAAGGAGACCAACAAGCAGGTCAAGGCTGACCTCGAGGCTGTCAACATCGAGCGTAACACCGCTCAAAAGAGCGTCGAGGACCTTCAACTGCAGTTGGCCGAGGCGGCAAAGAAAGCTAAGAGCTCGAAGCATAAACTGCAGAAGGCTCGTTCTAAGCTCGAGAAGGTGCAAACCGAGTTTTTGCAGGAGTGGAAGAGGTCCCCCGAGGGTTTGGCCTTTCTGGGGAAGATGGCCACCAACTCCTACCGCCTGGCTGTTCGAGAAACGAAGGAGCGTCTTAAGGGAATTCTCGTTGGTCCGGACTCTTCTCTAAACTGGGATGACGTCGAGGCTGAGTTCGACCGTCGTATTGCTGAGGAACAGGAGGCACCCCGTGAAATCCCCCCTGCTGCTTCTCAGCCAGCTGTTATTGCTCAGGCTTCTACGACCGCTGAGGTTACCCCGAGCTCTGTGGATCCCGCTGCTGACACTGTTGACCCCGAGGGTCTCTGTTCCGGCAAGGATTCAGATGGGGATGGTGCTTGTGGTAGTAACCGACTGCCTCTCCTGACAAGACTTTGGCGGCTTAGTTTTATCTCTGTTTACGCATTTAAGTTTCTGAATTTTAGGACTCTTGGGAGTTATGTTCCCGGGGTCTTTAGGTTGTACTATTTTAACTTGATGAAATGAAGTGACTGTGTTTGTAGCATTTCTGAGTATATACGAATCTTTTCAATTTCCCGAGTTCAATTTTGTTAGATGCAACTGTTATGAACCCCTTGGTTTCTTTCATTCGCATTCTCGAGATTATCAACTATGGGGTACAACTTACTGCCCCGAGTTGTGTGTTAACAAAATGAACTGTAGACAAATGTGGCCAAGTTCCCAAAATCCCGCCAACTCTAATAGGGTATAAATGGTTGCCCCGAGTTGTGGTCTACCAAATGAACTGTAGGCTCAAGTGTGGCCAAGTTCCCAAAATTCCGCCAACTCTAATAGGGTACAAATGGTTGCCCCGAGTTGTGGTTTACAAAATGAATCTCAAGTGGCATAGTTTTAAATGTAATATTTCTTCAGATTGTCAGCATTCCAAGGTCGGGCCAGTGGGGTGCCTTCGGATGACTCGAGGCGGTATGTTCCCGGCTTGATTACTTCCGTAACCTTGTAAGGCCCATCCCACTTAGGCCCTAGCTTGCCTTTCAGGTGTGTCAACCCTGTGGCTTCGACCTTCCTAACCACCCAATCACCTACATGAATTGGCCTAGCTTTCACCCTGAGGTTGAATTGCCTGGTTACCCTTTGCTTGTTGCGGATTGACTTGAGTAGCGCATTACCCCGAGATTCAGGTAGTAGGTCTAGCTCGACTTTCTTCTCTTCTTCGTTCTTGTCATGCTCGTAGAAGGTCATCCTTGGAGAAGGTATCCCGACCTCGACTGGAAGAACAGCGTCACTTCCATAGACTAAGCTGAAGGGCGAGTTGCCTGTTGCTTCTTTCACTGTTGTTCTTGCTGACCAGAGCACACCCGGGAGATCATCGACCCATGACCCTTTTGCTCCTTCCAGTGACTTCTTAATCCCATTCAGCACCACTTTGTTTGCTGCCTCAGCTTGGCCGTTGGTCTGGGGTCGGGAGACGGCTGAAAACCGTGTTTGAATCCCGAATCTGGAACAATAATCCCGGTTGGCCCATTTGTTGAATTGTCTCCCGTTGTCTGATATGAGCGTTCTTGGGATCCCGAAACGGGTGATGATGTTCCTCCAGATAAAGTTCTGCACCTGCTTGTCTGTTATTGAAGCTAGTGGTTCAGCCTCGACCCATTTGGTGAAGTAGTCGATGGCTACTAGGAGGAACCTTCTCTGCCCCGAGGCTGCTGGGAACGGGCCTATAAGGTCCATCCCCCATTTGTCGAAGGGTAAGACAGCTTGAATGGTGGTTAAGGGGTTAGTAGGAGCCCGAGGGATGTCCCCATGAATTTGGCAGTTGGGGCATTTCTTTACCAGTTCAGCGGCGTCATGCTTCAAAGAGGGCCAGTAGTATCCGGCCCTTAAAGCTTTCCCGGCTATAGTCCGGGCCCTTGGTGGGCTGCTGAGCTCCTTCATGAATCTCTCGGAGGATGTAGTTCCCTTCAAAAGGAGTTACGCACTTGAGTAGGGGGTGGGTATAAGATTTTTTGTACAAGTGGCCCTCCTGCCAGATGAACCACCCCGCCTTCCTTTTTAGGCTATCAGCCTCTTTCTCATCCAAAGGTAATAACCCGTCCTTTAGGTACCCGATAATCTCTTCCATCCACGTGTCCGTCCTGTTGATGGTGTGTATCTGCGACGAGTTGATGCTTGGTTGGTTTAGGACCTCCCATATGATGGTTCGAGGAGTCAACCCTTCTGCTGAGCTTGCCATGCGGGCCAAGGCATCGGCTTGCTGGTTCTCAGACCTCGGGAGGTGTTGTATTTTGAATGCGGACGGCTTCTTGATGAGCTCCGGGTTTTATGGAGGTACATCCTCATGTTGTCCTCCTTGGCCTCGTACTCCCCGAGACCCGTCCAACTATGAGTTGTGAATCCGATTTTGCTCGTGATCGCCCGGGCTCCCGCATTGATGCGGATTTGGAGGCCTAAGATTAGAGCTTCGTATTCGGCCTCGTTATTGGAGGCCAAAAAGTCGAACTTCACCGCGTACTCCATCTTATCCCCGACTGAAGGAATGATCACAAGCCCGGCTCCGCTGCCGACTTTCGAAGCTGACCCATCCACCGCAACTCCCACGACTCCCTTTCTTCCGGAGTCCGGGGTCGGGAGCCGCATTCACCGATGAAGTCGGCCGGCGCTTGTGCCTTGATTGCCCTTCGGGGCTCATATTCCAATCCGAAGTCCGCCAATCGGTCCGCCCACTCGGCCATCCGAGTTGAATGATTTCGCTTTCAATTACTTTTCGATGGGTTGTCAGGTTAGGACCTTGATGGGATGCGCCCGAAAATATGGCTTCAACTTCCTACTCGCCATGACCCAGCGCGAAAACCATCTTCTCAATCCAGGCCGTATCTTGCTTCCGCTCCTCTATAAGCATGGGCGATGAAGTACACGGGGTCTTGAGTTCCCTCTCTTTCTCGCTACGAGTACCGCACCGAGGGCGTACTCGATACCGAGAGGTATATGTAGAGTGCTTCTCCCGCAAGGGTGATATGAGTTTGGGCAACGTTGCTAGGTGTTGTTTTAGTCCGTTGGAATGCCTGTTCGGCCTCGTTGTCCCAATCAAACTCCTTCCTTTTCGGCGCTACGAAGAATAACAAGCTCTTGTCGCCCGAGCGAGACAAGAAGCGGCCTGGGTTGCTAGGCACCCTGTTAGCCTTTGAACTTCTCTCACATTCCTTGGTGAGGACATGTTTAACACTGCGTTGATCTTGTCGGGGTTAGCCTCAATTCCTCTTTCATCTACCAAGAACCCGAGGCATTTCCCCCCTCTGACCCCGAATACACACTTCTTGGGATTTAACTTCATGCCATGGCGTCGTAGGGTGTTTAGCGTTTCTGCCAAATCCCCGACGTGATCAATCGTTTTTGCTCTTGACGATCATATCGTCTACGTAGACCTCAATGTTCTTCCCGAGTTGCTCCTCAAAGACCTTGTTGATTGTTCGTTGATAAGTAGCCCCTGCATTCTTTAGCCCAAAGGGCATCATCTTGTAGCAGTATACGCCTTGGGCTGTAACGAATGCGGTATGTATTCGGTCCTTTTCCGCCATCGGGATCTCGGTGATATCCCGCGTTGGCATCCATGAAGCCGAGCAACTCGTGGCCAGGCCGTTGAATCGACCAGCCTATCAATCTTTGGCAGCGGGTGATTATCTTTAGGACATGCCTTGTTCAGATCAGTGAAGTCGACGCACATGCGCCAAGCTCCATTAGCTTTTTTAACTAGAACAACATTGGCCAACCACTCGGTGTATTGGCATTCTTCAATGATACCCGCCTCAGCGGCTTCTTGACCTCTTCTGGCTGCCGCTGCGTTTCTCTCGGGTCCTTGATGTCCGAGCTTACGCTTGATTGGGCGGAATCCCTCCTTAATGTTTAGCTCATGTGATGCGAACTTGGGATCCGGCCTCGCATGTCCGAGGCGGAGTAGGCAAACACGTCCCGGTACTCACGCAAGGTGTTGATGAGTTTTTCCCCGACCTCGGGACTAAGGTTTTTGCCGATCCTTACCCCTTTCCCGAGGCCTTCGTCAAGCATTACTTCTTCATCTTCTTCGACTGGTTGGGGTCGTTCGTATAGTTTTGGGTTTTCTGATAGGTAGACCCCGAGGCCAGTCGGGGTTTCTGCGGGGTCTTCCCTCTTTCTCTTCCTTGGTCTTTCTTCTGAAGTTGGTGTTTTAAAACTGTTTGTGTAACACTCCCGGCCGTCTCGTTGATCTCCATATATCTTCCCGACTTGACCCTCGTCGGTCTCATATTGCAAGAGTAGTTGGTATACCGAGATGGTCGCCTTTATCTTGTTCATAGTGGGCCTGCCCATGATGGCGTTATAAGGAAGTGGGGTATCGACTACCCGAAAGTCGATCGGTAGGCTTCTTCCCTTGCCTCTTTCCCCGAGTCTCATGACCAACTTTACGAACCCGAGGGGGTACACCGGATGCTCCCCCGAAGCCTATCGGGGCCGACCGGGTCGGGGTTACGTCCTTCTCGGTATATTTCGGCTTCGTAAGCATTCTAGCGTGATGATGTCCGTCGAAGAACCACTTGTCGACCAATATCCTCTTGACCCTAGAGTTGGCAATTTTCATTTCTATGACGAGAGGGTCGTCATGGGGGGTGTGCAAGTGCCGGTCAGGCTCCCCAAACGTCATAACGGGGCATCCCGCCTTCGTGGGCTCAATTTCCAAGACTTGTTGCTTTATTGCGTGCAGGTGAGCTTTGCGGGCTCGACCGGTTAGGCCACCCGAGGCATGCCCCCTTGCTATTACCCCGACATACCCGTCGGTGTTGTCACTGTCATTTTTTCCTTCCTTCTCCTTTCCTTTCTCTTCCCGAGAGTGCTTGATGTATCTGTTCAACTTTCCTTGATCAGCCAAGTGATCCAAGGCCTTCTTCAATTCCCGACAATCCTTAGTGGTGTGCCCACATTCTCGGTGATATTCACACCACAGTCGCTGATCCCTTCTTTCCTTTGAGGTCCTTATAGGGGGAGGGATGGGCAATACCGACTTGTGTTTCAGATCTAGGTAGATCTCACGCCGATTTCGTTGAAGCGGGGTCATTCCCATTATCCGTAGTTCTCGGAAGGAGTTCTTTGGTTGCTTTTAGTGCTTTTGTTGGATTCCCGGTAGGGGGTTTCTTCCTTTCTTTTCCTCGACTTCTCCACAACAGGCTTGCAAATATCCGAGGCCTGAATGAATTTCTGGGCCCGACTCATGGCCTCAGTGAATGTGGTGACTTCATTCTCGGCCAGGGACCATCTGAACTTGCCGGGCCAGAGTCCCGACATCAAGGCGGTGAAGGCTACCCCATCTTGAAGGTCAGAGATCTTGAGGGATTCCTCATTGAAGCGCTTGATGTAGTCGGCCAGGCTTTCATGTTCCTGCTGCTTGATTGACATCAGGTGGATGCTTGTCTTTTTGTGCCGACGCCCGACAATGAAATGTTGGTGGAATAACGCTTCCAACACAGAAAAGTTCGTGATAACGCCAGGGGAGAGCCCCGAAAACCAGCTGAGTGCTAGGCCCTTGAGGGTAGTCGGGAAGTAACGGCACCACGCTGCTTCACACCCTCGTTTGTACACTCATCCGGGCCTTATAGGCGGCCATGTGATCGTCGGGGTCGCTATTTCCGAGTACTTGCTCAATCGAGGGACCTTGACTTTCTTGGGGTTAGGGACTTCCATGATCTCCCGACCGAAGGGCGTCATGAAGTTCAATACCCCCCGTTGATCAAGATGGGACTTTTGTTTCGTGGAGGTCCCGAGTCTCCTTCCCTTCCGTCCCTGGTCTTCTTGGACCCGAGGGGGGACACTTCCCTCCCCCGTCTAGGAGTCCTAGATTGAGCTTGCTCTTCCTGGCGAGTCTTCTCCTGGTTGGCTCTCCTTTTGTCATTAAGTAAGTTCCGAGCGTCCTGCTCCACCCGACGCCTACGACTCTCTTCGATGATTCGCCGGGCATCCGAGTTGGGTGTCCTACGGGAGTTGTCCTGTCGGGGCCTTTCCCCTCCCACTCGTTGCCCGTCCCGGTTAGGGACGTGAGTGTTTGGATCACCCCTGGGTTGCAGCTCTCCTTGGGTCAACTCTCGAGGTATCCCCTGGTTTAGTTGGGGGATTCCCGCTACGAGCTCCAAGCAGTTGCGTTGCATGTTTGCATTCAACTGCTGAGCTATTCTTTCTATGTCTGCCATGGTGATGGGGGTTTGATTAGCATGGTATTGCTCCCGGGGTCCGGTTTGCTCTTCGTTACGAGGAGTTGATCCCTCATCGTCGATGGCAAGTGACTCGACCAGCACGTTGGGTTGCTGGGATCGAATCGGGGTCGGTTGTGAAGGTGCTGAGGCTCGGGTTGTTTTCCTTCGGGGGGCCATGTTACTCTCGGTACGTAGCTTTGAGATGTGTCTTCCCCACAGACGGCGCCAAACTGTTTCTGCCTAGAAACTAGTCAAAAGAGTTAGTGTGTTTAGAGAGGTTAAAATCCCGAGTTGGAGTATAATCCCGAGTCTTGTCAACCGAGGTCCTGCAAAATAAAGAAACCTAGCCCGGGGGTGTTCCCGGGAAAGCCCCTCCGACGCTCAAGTCAGTTGAGATTGAGGTAGAGAGAGAAAGTGAACAGTTCTAGAGAGAGATGCTCTGGTTTTGTTAGGTGAGAATTCAATACCTGTTCATTGATTGGACTTCTTTGCTTTTATAATGTTGGGGATTCCCCGGACGGGGAAACCCTATTGGGGAACCTCCATGTATGTAGGAAAGGTGTCCCCCTTTTATGGCAAAGTTGCTTTCTGTCTAAAAAGGCTGATGGGCTCCTTGGGAGCATACAGATCAGATCCTTTAGATGGGCTGTGCATAATGCCATTGGACCAGATCAGGGGTCCAAACATTTGGGTTATGGATCTACAAAAAAATTGTCAACTTTTTAAATATGGTTTTACATGCCTCCATAATTAGATAATTTGTAATTGATGATTCTCTTTATTACCATAGGTGATATTAGATTTATATCAAATCCTATGTTTTAAACTATAGTGTTTGTGTAGTTACTAGGATTCGAACACTAATCACCTTAGCTCGGGCTAATATGAACCCTGAAGTTTCGTCGGCGTCTCAACCTACAGTGGAGGAAAAAGATCAAGTTTCTCGCTCAAACAAGAAATCCAAGCGAAAGATAACTAATTGGATTTTTGATGGTAACCCTATTTCGGATGAGCAGATGGTTGAAGCCAATTCAGATGGGCATTTAAATGCCCCTTCGAAGCACAATCGCATCACTGGTAAGACTTCCAATTCTAAATCTGAGCCACCATACCCCTCATTTAGGGACCTTGTGGCTAGTAATCATTCTCAAATTCAGAATCAAGAATCTTATATCCATTTGGAGAACGAAGAGGATGATTCGGATGACGATTCAGCACCAGACGAGTTCATAGACAATCCTCAATGCCCTGCCATTCTTCTAACCAAGGATGAAAAGATTAGGATGCGCCGTCCTTGGAGAAACGCTCTCATCATAAAAATGTTTGATGGGAAAATCGGTTACATGGGTTTGATGAGGAAATTAAAGAAAAAGTGGAATCTAAGAGGGGATTTAACCCTAACAGATATAGGATGTAATTTCTACATTGCTCGTTTTTCCAATGCTACTGATTACCAATTTGTGCTCACACAAGGCCCTTGGATGATAGATGATCATTATCTTACAATCCGCAAGTGGGTCCCTAATTTTCTCCCTGATGAAGCCCCTATCAAAATTCTTACTGCCTGGGTTAGAATCCCCAATTTATCTGTTGAATATTTTGACAGTGGGTTTCTGCAAAAGGTCGGGTCTAAAATAGGGAAGGTCCTAAGGATTGATAAAACTACTATCCAAGCTGAAAGAGGCCAGTTTACTCGGCTTAGTGTGGAGGTGGATCTCTCGAAACCCTTACTCTCGAAATTTTGGCTAAAGGGTAAAGTTTGGAAGATACAATATGAAGGCTTGAGGATGATTTGCTTCAATTGTGGTTGCTGGGGTCATGAAAGCGCCGATTGCATGAGATCGGAATGTTTGAATGTGAACCAGGAAGACACTAGTAGTGAGAATCAAATGGAAACTACAACTACACCAGCACAACCCCTAAATGAGAACCCTGAAGAGGTGGAAAATTTTGGGGCTTGGATGTTGGTGAAGAAACCGGTTCGGAGAAAAACTCCCAAACTGGATAAAACTCCGGCAGCCGCTATGCAGGGTGGCGCCTTTGAGCCTAGAGAAGGTAAAGGCGGGAATTCACATTTTAAAAGCCCGCCAAATGTGGAAAAATCTCTAAATGAAAATCAGGAAGGTGGATCTCGTTTTTCAATTTTGAATGACCAGCATCAAGAGGGGGAATCAGCCCTTAATCTCGTGAGTGCGAGTTTGGGGCAAATTCCATCAAATAAGGATTCCTTATCTTTTGATACTATTAATTTAGGAGATAATTCCCAAACTGCTAGGGGCGTTTCAAACAAATCTTTTAACTTAGGCAAGAGTCCTAATATTGATCATAGAAAATCAATCTTGACAGCTAACAAAAAGGTCACTCCAGGGAAAATTCGAACTCCTTCCTCTACTAGACTCAATGTGGTGACTAATGTTATAGCCGATGCCAACACTAAGCCCATAAAATCTTCAAACACTGGTCCTTTTAATCAAGTCTTCCCAGGCAAGGAAAATACTCCCTTGACGTTCTCAGCCATCCCTAAGGACACTCTTTCTGATATTCAACATGGAGGCCAACACATCATGCCTAATCGGCCGATCAACTTATCCCTTCCATCTTCACCCCCCAAATGTGATCAAACTCCGGTTGCCTCCGGAGAAAACCATGTTTGTAGGACAGCCTATGGAGAATCCTTATCTAGTGAAGACAAACCCCCTGATCCACACTGTAGAGGTGGAAATCCAATCTTGGAGAGAACCCCCGACGGCACCCCCAGAGCTGGTGGTGATGATGTCGATTCCCAGTGAAATTAATCGTCTTGTACGATTGATTAACCAAGCTTTTATGGCCACTCACCCAAATAGTTTGTCTTTTATGGATAATATTCCTACTCTTGCTGTTGATCTCATTCCAATCACTTGCATGATTTGGAACGTTCAAGGTGCTGGTAGTCGAGCTTTCCTTGCTGCCCTTAAGGAACTTGTGCGTAGTAATAATCCAAACGTTCTTGTTTTAGTTGAGACCCACATGGGGGGTGATCAAGCTGTCAAAATTGCTAAAATCCTTGGTTACCAGGGTCATACAAGAGTAGATGCAGTGGGCTTTTCTGGTGGAATATGGGTCTATTGGAAGGATGAAATTGTCAAAGTAGAGCCTATTGTGAAGCATGATCAGTTTATAACCATGAATATTACTCGTAATGGTGGTGTCCCTTGGTATTTCACTGCGGTTTATGCTAGTCCGGACCCTAATAAACGCCAAGATCTTTGGCGAGAATTGAAAGAATTTGCTATCTCTCACAATCATCCTTGGATGATGGCGGGGGATTTTAATGAAACTCGTTTCCCTTCGGAACGAAGTTCTTCGTGTGTAAATACCACGAGAAGATCAGCTTTCTTCAATAACTGGATAGATGAATTACAGCTCATTGAAATAGAATTCACGGGAGCTGCTCATACATGGGCTCGAGGGTTAACTGTTGATACTCATCAAAGTGGAAGACTTGACGGGCGTTATGTAACGGCGAGTGGAGTTTGCGATTTCATTCGGCCCATAAGAAACACCTCCCAGCAATACAATCAGATCATTGTCCTTTGTTTATTTCTCCTAATGGGTTTGCTCCTCTCCATTCCCTTAATAGGCCCTTTCGGTTTCAGGCAGCTTGGCTTACACATGAGGCTTTTCAATCTTTTGTTAAAGAAAAGTGGAGGGCCTCTGATGGCTTGGTGGGAGCTCTTTCTAATCTGGCTGATGAGCTGCAAATTTGGAACAAAGAGGTGTTTGGTAACATCTTTGCCCAAAAACGGACCCTTCTTGCTCGGATTGCAGGCATTCAAAAGAAGTTGGCTTCCAGTAAAGAGAGAGGTCTTATTAAACTTGAAGCTCGGCTTAGATTGGAGTTAGATGAGATTCTTGAAAGAGAAGAACTTTTATGGTACCAAAAATCTCGAATAGATTGGCTTAGTAATGGGGATCGGAATACGACTTTCTTCCATCTAAGTACAATAGTTCGCAGGTGGAAAAATTCAGTTAATGCTATCAAAGATCAGCATGGGGTTTGGATACATGACAAGGAATTGGTTAAGTCTCACTTCGTGGAGTTTTTCACTAACTTGTTTACAGAAGAAGGTGATGCTGACCTCTTTGTAGTGCCCCAGGATGTTTTCCCGGAGCTCCCGACCCATGTCTGGGCTGCTCTCTCTAAACCTTATTCGACAGTTGAGATTGATATGGTGGTTAACCATATGAAAGCCTTAAAGGCCCCTGGCCCGGACGGATTTCAAGCTCTGTTTTACAAAAAGAATTGGGAGATAATTGCTCCTGCAGTTCATAAGATGGCTATTGATGTTCTCGAAGGAAAGGGTTTGCCCAGCCAGTTAAACCAAACTTTCATTACACTGATTCCTAAGGTTGACCACCCGGAATTTGCATTTCAGTTCAGGCCCATAGGGTTGTGCAATGTTGCTTACAAAATCATTACAAAGGTTATTGTGAACCGTTTAAAGCCTATCCTACCTGGGCTCATCTCTAATACTCAGTCCAGTTTTGTTCCAGGTCGCCAAATCTCTGATAATATAGTGATAATGCAAGAAGTGCTTCATACCATGCGACGCAAGCAAGGAGCTAAAGGTTATATGGCTATAAAAATAGATTTCGAGAAGGCTTACGATCGCTTACGCTGGGATTTTATTCGGGATACCCTTCAACAGATGAATTTGCCTATTCTTATGATTAATGTTATTATGGAGTGCATAACTTCTACCTCCTTGCAAGTTCTATGGAATGGAGAACCTACAGAGAGTTTTAACCCAAGTAGGGGCATCCGTCAAGGGGACCCCCTTTCCCCATATATTTTTGTGATGTGCATGGAGCGGCTATATCAAACAATTGAAGCCTCAATTGTGGAAAATCATTGGAAACCTATTTATGCCAGTCGTAATGGTCCGAAGTTATCAAACTTATTTTTCGCCGATGATATCGTTCTGTTTGCTGAAGCTAGAATTGAGCAGGCTCGAGTTGTGCAGCATTGCCTTCATAATTTCTGCTTGGCATCGGGACAAAAAATAAGTTTATCCAAATCAAGAGTGTTTTTTTCGAAGAATGTGAATGGGGTTACTCAAGATAGGATTAGTGAGGAACTTAACATCGAACACACAGACGACTTAGGCATGTACCTTGGGATGCCCACTCTCACTAGTCGAGTTACAAGAGCTACTTTCAAACATCTTTGTGAGAAGATAGATAGGAGATTGGTTGGTTGGAAGACTAAGTATCTCTCGTTAGCTGGTCGAGTTACTTTGGCAAAATCCACAATTACAACAATCGCCAATTATTCAATGCAAACTGCAAAGATTCCCAGAACGGTTTGCGATGACGTTGATAAAAAAGTCCGGAAATTTATTTGGGGTGGTGTGGATGATAAGCGAGGAGTTCATATCCTGGCTTGGGATACGCTACAAAAACCAATCAATCAAGGGGGTTTAGCTATACCGTCTGCTCGACAAGCCAATGCTGCCTTTTTAACCAAGTTGGGTTGGAGATTACTAGTGGAGCCAAATGCACTCTGGGCTCGAGTTCTAAGGAGTAAGTATTGTAGCGGGCGATGTGATGTGGATATGTTCCAACCTAAAACAGGTATGTCCAACATTTGGCGGGGTATCACGGATAACGCTAAGGTGCTTTGTGAGGGCATTCAAGTTGCGGTGAGTAGTGGGAAGAATACACTATTTGGGATCATAGCTGGGCCACCAAACTACCGCTTGCTGCTATTGCAACTCAACCCATTCCTGCTGAAATTGAGGGTGCAACGGTTGAAGAAATGTGGGATTCGGTTCAAGGATGGAAATGGGAGGTGTTTGCGCCCTTCCTCACACAGGAGACTCTAAAGATAATTCAATCTCATGAGTTGAAAGAGGACGATACTAGGGGAGACTTGTTGTATTGGCGTGATGGTGCCAAAGGTAAGTTTACTATACGATCGGCTATGAGTATTATGCGCAATGATCATGATATTCTTGATGATGAATGTTGGAAGTTAATTTGGAACGCCCCTGTTCAACAACGGATACGTGCTTTTCTGTGGATTGTTGGGCATGACAAAGTGTTAGGCAACTCAGCTCGCTTCAAGCGTCACTTAACGAATGATCCCAGTTGCTTCATTTGCGGGGGGAAGGAGGAGTCCACTCTCCATATAATTCGTGACTGTCCTACAGCGAAGCTGGTCTGGGCTAAGTTAGGAGGGCCAGCAGATGATCCGAGATTTTATCAACAACCTCTCAAGGATTGGGTGATTTACAATCTGGGGTACAAAGAAGTGGCAGACGGTTATCCAGTTTGGGCCACTTTATTTGGTGTTACTGTTTGGTGGGTGTGGAAGTGGAGGAACTGCTTGGTGTTTGGTGGAATCAAGAAATTCCACATGATATCGGTGGCTTCATTCATGTTAGATATAATGAAATGCGAAGGAGTATAGAGTCTGGGTTAGGAACTTTAAACCAATCTAACGGGAAAGGGAGGAAAGAAGAGGTTGGTATCCAGTGGACTTATCCTCCAGAGGGTTGGTACGCTCTCAACACGGATGGTGCAGCTAAGGGGTATCCAGGTCCTGCAGGGGGTGGAGCAATCATCCGAGATAATAGAGGAATTCTCATTTCTGCACTTTCGTCAAATTTTGGAGTTTGCAGTTCCTTGAGAGCAGAATTTCTAGCACTGGCTAGAGGTTTAGAGCTTGCAAGAGATTTAAGCATTGAGCGTCTGATTGTGCAAATGGACAACCTTTCATGTGTACAAGTTATTCAGCAGCAAGATGGTGGCCGAAGCGAGAATACGCACACTATTAATCACTGTGTCGAGTTAATTAACAAGCCAGACTGGGAAGTTCGTATTATGCATGTGTATCGTGAAGGGAATAGAGCAGCGGATTGGCTCGCCAATAATGGAGTTACTCAGCTCCAACCCTCCATTTTATTTTCTTCCGCTCCTTTGGGTCTTAGTAGTATATTAGAGGAGGATCTCAGGGGTGTTGTTATGCCTCGTATGATTCCTCCGTAGTGTTTGTGTTTCTTAGTTCAGTAGCTGTAGTTGTTTGCTCTTTTTGTTGGTTTTTGTAGCTTTGGCCTTCTTGCCTCTTTTGAACCAAAAAAAAAAAAAACCATAGGTGATATTATGTTGGTTGGCATATGTTAGCTTGCTAATCTAATTTCTGCTTCATAAGTTGTCTAAATGCCTTATGTTTGCTTATTACATGCTTTCTACGGTAAATATTAGTCTCATTTATATGGTGAATATTAGTCTCATTTATTTTATTTGATTTGACATTCTCGCCTGTTTTTAGGATTCACAATTCCTAGGATTGTTTTTGGCGATCCAGTGGTTGTTGAGTATGCAACTGTTCACTCTGAAACCTGGACACCTTACCCATTACTTATATTGTGGAGAAAAGGACAAGCACCATGTTGCGTTTACTGTGGCCAATTGGTATACTCTGAAACCTGCTCCTCTTATCATCCCTTTTAAACTCCCTCTAATACATTGGTAATCTTCTTGCTGTGTAAGTACGTCCGGTTTCTTTGCCCTTGGTTTCCTACATCAAATGCTTCCTGTTCTCTTGCTTTTCTGACTTACCTCAGCCTTTGCTCTTTTCTCTATTCTCTATCCACTGCAAAAAAAAAGGTAGTGGTTCCTTGGTTTTATTCCTCTTTGCTTTGTATGGTGGTGTCTGTACCTATAGTTTTTTGTTTCCTTTCATGAATTATACACACCAGGAGTCCATTTCCCTAACATAATGTATAGCCTTTATTAATTTGATGGCCAGTGTACTATTCCTACAATAATGATCAAGCTTGCAGTTTCTATATTTCTAAGCAATGATGCTGTAGTTCACTTATGACTATTAAATCTGCAAAATGCAGTGTAACAAGGTCATCTAATGTTGGGTTGAATGCATAAATTATATATACCTACCAAAATTAGTGTCGCTGAGGCCGTTTTGTCTCTTCCTAAAGTCAATGTTGGTAGTGCGTGTCATCTTATATGCTTAAAGAAAGTTGTTCTTATTATTCCTTGCCTTTTTGTATGTCCATTTATGACACTTCCTGCTGTTCTTGACACGTCAGCTGAATCTGTGTTTTTTATTTTTTTTTGTGCATTTATTGACTTATAATACTGTTTCACACATTCCAGTTGAAGTTCTCATTCTAATTCTTTGCATGGATGTCTACTTTATCCCTTTTACTATTGCTCTTTCCATATAGGTATGAGTTAGCCACTTTTACTGGTAGCCTTTCTGGATCATTTGAAATTATTCTTCTGATTTATTGCCTTTTAGTTTTTTCTGATTTATTGCCTTTTGGTTTTTTAATTTATTGGTTTGGTGTACTGCTCTCTAAATACCTTCCTACCTAATCTTTACCAGCTCTGTTATAAAATCCTTATAATCTTTCCAATCCAAACCAAAAACTATTTTCCCTTCTTCATAGATTTAAATATAAGAAACTTGTACTCTCTTTGTTTGTATTTAAACGTTATTAATGTTTGGAGGTATATTACTCTAAGCCCCCTAATTATAGGTGTAGTCTTGTTGATTTCATAGAGAATCTATGCCTCAGTTACTCTTTGTTGGAGCCATCTGGTTAAGTGTACTAAGACTTTGCATCGTTTCAGTCTTACAGGTTATGGATCCAGTACCTACACAAGTTGTGATTCCTTTCCACCCTTTGCTAAAACAGATTACTACATGCCTCAAATTTCCTGATCCTGTGTATCAGTTTCTGAATGCTTCTAAGAACAATGTGTGTGTCTCTATTAGGACAGACTGTGGTCCTATTGCTTATACTTATATTGGTGGGGAGGTTGGGAAGGTAGAAGAGTCTTGCGAAAAGGCCACGCAAAAAGCTGTCCGGGACCTTATGAAGAAGTATGGGGTGTATGTTGAGGATGTTACATCTATTAATAGAGAGGTGTTTGGCCGATGTGCTGCTATGTATCGTTTATAGGAAGTCGAATTAGAACGTATTGATGAAGGGCTCCCAAAGATTGCTTTGCACGAGAGCTTGTCTAACATTGTTTGTAGTGCAAGCAAGCATGTGTGTATTGATTTTGTGTCGGTCTTACGGTATGTTTTTAAATCAATTGCCATACGCTGCACCCCTATTGAAACCATTGAGCACAGCCCTGGCCAGTACACCTCCTGGTTCACTATGACACCCCCAAATAATACCTTTGGTCTTGAATGCATCTTTGGTGATTGTTGTGCTACCCTTGCTGCAGCCAAACAGAGCCTTTCCAAAAAGGCTATTTTCTACCTCATAGGTGTTTACGGTTTTGAAGTTGTTGATGCAAATTATAACCCGTCAGGGTATAAGTTTGAAACTGCTTTGTGTACCCTTGCAAGGGAAAGGTACATGTGCCTAAAGGAACGTGTTATGGGACTAAAAGAAGATCTTGAACCTTCTTTGATTCTTGTGGAGCAAGATTGTCTCACTCCTCGAGGTCCTGCATTTCAGATACCTTCTGTTGGTCCTCTTCTGGTCCCTCCAAAGAAACGCAAGTCCCAACCGGCTATTGTAAGCCTTTCGGCTGCTGCTGCCTCTGAAACTGAAGTACCGTTTTATTTCGCAAGCTTACCAGAACTTGATACTATTTTTAAGCGTGCCAAATTTGCCTAATTGCCGCAGTAGCTTCTGGCCCGTTTAAGTACTAGGATTAGGCCCCATGTAATTGTTGTTTTGGTACTACAGCTGCATTGGGCACGCTTGTCCAACTAGATGTTTTTGGTGTTATTATGCAGCCATGTAGTCACACTAATAGTTATTTCTCATTGAAAGTGTTGTTGCCGTGTCCTACTCTGTATGTCTCTCACCTTTGGTGTGCTGGTGTGTGTATGTTTTGGGTTTGTAACTCTTAGACTATGATGTATCTCTGTACGGTTAATGAAATGAATCTGTTTTTGGAATTAGCTCTTTGTCTCCCGTCTTTTTATATGTATTTGTCAATGTTATTTCAAATGTATATGTATATTATATTACAGAGGTAATTAGGGGGAAAAACAAACCCTGTCATAAGATGCTCCACCTGATGTTTGCACTTATTGCACATTTCCTTGTCTCCTTGACATATGTAACTATACACTCAACTTTTTAAAAAAAACAGTTTCTTCGTTACTAGGGGAGTTTGATTACAGTGATACCAAATGTGAAGCAAAGAATGACATAGTGCATTTAACATTAAGTATTCATTGTATAAAGTTGTCATCAGATTGTCTTCGCAAATTTGTTGTACTGGCCTCGATTTGTTATAACCTTATAACTTTGTATTTGTAAAGGTTGTTTGTCGAGAACCACTTGCCCACACTTCACTTTTGCGTTGGGTATGGCACGTGGCTGTCCTGTTCACTTCATACATGGGTAACTTCTTCTAATTTGATGCAACTTTCTTGTTTTAGTAGCTAGAATGAGTTATGTTCTTTGGCTATAAAACAACTTCTCTGGTATGTGTACTAAATTTGACTGGTGTACACCAATTGGCAGACAAGCTACTACGTTGTTCCCGCATGACCAAACGCATGAGGGCTATTCAAGAACAACCTGAATCTGCTTCGACCAGGTTATTTTGTGATTTTGCACAAACTTCCATCATTGCATTACAGTAACATAACCTAATTAATGTAAGAGGGCTCCATAGTGGTACTGGAGGAGAAGGGGCCCCACCACCTAAAATACAACGAACAAGGCGTCCAAGAATAAGGCCTGAAAGTAAGTATACCTATATTTTTGCATTGTGTTTTTGTTAAAGGGCTGCAATGAATACACTACTCAACATGATAAGCGTTATTTATGCATCAGAAGTGCCTGCTGCAATTATTGGGCAGCCATTGCCAATAGAACCGCTGAAGTTGCTTCAGCCTTACCATTGCTTAAAATGTAACGCAAAAAAATTTGCTTATGAATCAACCCATTTCTGCTGTGGTGATGGAGAAATAGAATTATTTTCCAATGATTATCCCCCCAACTTGCTAGGTTGTTTACTTCTATGGAGGAGGATGCATTGCACTTTAGACAATATGCTCGGCTCTATAATAACTTATTCACTTTTAGCTCGCTTGGTGGAGATTATAAAGCAACCACCGAGAAAGGAATATATGTCTTTAAATTGCATGGCCAGATTTATCACTTTGTGCCTGATTTACTTCCTGATGGGGGAAAACCTAAATATCTACAACTTGATTTTTATGATGCTCAACACGAAGCTGAACATTGTGCGGGTTGTTTTCCAGAGTTACGACAAGATATAATAGATATCCTGATGAATATTACACAGAACAATCCATATGCCCAATTTTGCCGTTCCTTGAAAGAAATTGGAGTAAGCGAAAGTACAGAGATTGTTATAAATAAAAATACTGTGCTAGACCAGCGTGTTTATAACGCTCCTACATCTGATGAGGTGGCTGCTATATGGGTTGACAATGGTTCTTCAGGCCATACTAAGACCCCTCATATACTTGTCTCTGGCAAGTCAAATAATTCGCATAGGATCATGCATTTTTATGGTTGCTATGATCCATTGCAATATCCGCTTCTTTTTCCTTGTGGTGATTGCGGATGGAACCAGGGGCTTAAGAAAAAAACAACGGGGGGTCAGAGACAACGAGCTACTTAGCAAGACCCCGTTGCCTCATGTGCTGTGCACAATGCCGAGGCTTTGATCGTAGAAGAAGCCCTGCGTATGCATACTATTCTTTATTTTCCAAATATTTAGCGCATATACATGTTTGAGATGACAGGGAAAACGAGTGCCTAAACGTTTTTCTTCAACAGGTGCAACAGGAAGAAGGTTCAAAATCGGCCTAATAATATGCTCCTCAGAGCTGGGAGATGCTTGCAACAATATATATAGTTGATATGTATGTAAAGGTTGAAAACACACGGCTGGATTTTTGTTGCAACAATCAAGACACCATTAGAGCAGATTTATACCAAGGCATACTTGATACCCTTGGAAGTGGCGAAAATAGTGCAGCTAATGTTGGGCGCCGTGTGATCTTGCCACCCTCTTTCCTTGGAGGACCTCGGGACATGAAAAAAAGATATCTCAATGCAATGTCCTTGGTCCAACGATATGGCAAACCTGATTTGTTTATCACCATAACGTGTAATGTCAATTGGCCGGAAATAAAACAGAAATTAGCTGCTGGAGAAGCAGCACAGAACCGGCCTGATTTGGTTGCAAGGATCTTCCGGGCCAAATTGCTTGCACTAAAAAAACTAATCATGGTGAAGCATGTATTCGGAGAAGTTGCTACTATGGTTTATGTTGTTGAGTTTCAAAAACGAGGGCTTCCACATGCACACATGCTCATTTTAAAACCCAATTTCAAAATTAGGTGTCCTGCAGATTTTGATAAGTTTGTGTGTGCTGAGATCTCCCCGTCAAGTAACCCTACCCTTAGGAAAATAATTCTAAAACACATGATGCATGGTCCGTGTGGGCATCTCAACCCCGAGTGTGCATGCATGAAGCATAAAAAGACTTTGGGACAGTGTAAATATGGATATCCAAAGAGATTATGTGATGATACAACAAACAATGCAGATGGTTATCCAATGTATATGAGACGGGATACTGGCGATAGTGTTAGAATTCGCAGAGTAACATGGGATAACAGATGGGTTATACCATACAACCCGTACCTGTCATCTCTGTTTGATTGTCATTTAAACGCAGAATTGTGCTCCACGATCCAAGCGGTCATGTAGCTCTACAAATATGTGTACAAGGGCCACGACAGAGTGTCGTTTAATGTTCGCCAGACAGGCGAAGCACAATTGTCGATGAGATAAAGCAATATCAGTCAGGGAGGTATGTTTCCCTTTGTGAAGCTGCGTGGAGAATCTTTGGGTTCGATCTTTTTGAAATACACCCCCCGGTCATGCTGCTTCCAGTCCATTTGCCTAATATGCAAACAATTCAGGTTAGGCCTCATGAACACCTTGATGCTGTCATCTCTGATGACAAGCGTTGCCGCACTGCTCTCACAGAATTATATAGAACCAATCGTGGGATTGTTGATGGTACGGGTTACCAATATGGGGAATTTACAGAGTTCTAAAGATGGGATGCATCTGCAAAGGAATGGTTTAAAAGAAAGAACAAAAGGATTGTTATTGGGAGAATTGCATTTGTGGCCCCTTGTGAAGGTGAAAGGTATTTCTTAAGGTTGTTACTTATCCATGTGTGTGCACCTAAGTCATTTGAATATTTACTCACTGTTGATGGTTATCGATGTGCAACCTTCCAAGAAGCAACCCTAAAATTACGGTTGCTAGAAGAAGACGATGCAGTTGATGCATGCTTAGTTGAGGCATGTCAAGTTCAAATGCCATTTGCCCTCCGGCGCCTTTTTGCGACTATTTTGCTCTTCTGCCAACTAAGTGACCCTAATGCAATCTGGCTCAAGTACTACGATGCCCTCTCAGAAGATTTCAGGCGTGAATTTCCAAATTGCGTAGAAAAGGTAAAACGGCTAACAGCTAGGGCTGTTGAACAGTTTGTTGAGGCAATGGGAAAGTCACTTAAAAGCTTTGGCTTGGAACACATAGTAGAGGCTGAAGACGAAGAATTAAGAAGGACCCGAGATATTGTGGATGCATTGGATGCACCAATACCGCAAGAATGTATTGAGTGTCGTGGCAAGCTAACTACATCGCAGCAACAAGCCTTCGATGTGATCATAAATCATGTCAAGCAAGGCAAACCTGGTGCATTCTTCATTGATGGACCAGGCGGAACAGGAAAGACATTTTTATACAAGGTGCTTTATGCCGAGGTCCGTTTGATGAACCAAATCGTGCTTCCCACTGCAACTTTGGGTATTGCTGCAGCGAACATACCTTCTGGGAGAACAACACACTCGAGATTTAAAATACCTGTTGATTCAGATGCTTCATTGGCGTGTGATGTTCCTAGGCAGAGCAGTCTAGCAGCATTAATCCGAGCAACAACATTGATTATTTGGGATGAGGCTTCGATGGCGAACAAACAGAATGTTGAGTCTTTGGATTTACTTCTGAGAGACTTATGCGACGCAACCATGCCCTTTGGGGGTAAAATTGTAGTTTTTGGGGGAGATTTCCGACAAGTGTTGCCTGTTGTTCCCCGCAAATCACAAAGAGAAGCAGTTTATGCTAGCTTGGTAAGCTCTATCCTTTGGCCTCGATTCATCAAATTTAGGCTCTTTGAAAATATCCGAGCTAAACAAGATCCTGAGTTTGCATCGTTTTTTGCTTGCACTGGGTAATGGGGAACAACAGACTGAAGATAAGGATATTGTGCAGCTCCCCAGGCAAATTGTTAGGTCTCCACAGGAAGGTACAAATCCTATTGATGAATTAACTGCAGTGGCATTTCCTGAAATGGCGCTAGGCACACTTACCCCTGATATGTTCACAACTAGGACTATTTTGACTCCTATCAATGATGATGTTGATGCTATAAACGCTGTCCTTATAGAGAAGTACCCTGGACACGCTGCTGTCTATAAAAGTTTTGATACAATCCTAGATGATAAATGTGCTATTTATCCTACTGAGTTCATAAACAAGTTGTGCCCCGGTGGCATGAGCCCACATGAACTTATCTTAAAGGAAAATTGCCCTGTCATTTTGCTTCGAAATATTCTACCATCTGTTGGTCTGTGCAACGGGACGAGGCTTATATGCAAAAGTTTCTTCCTAAATGTCATTGAATGTGTTATTACAACTGGTCACCACAGCGGAGACCACGTCCTTATAGCACGAATCAAGCTACGACCAGCTGCTGGTTCTAACTACCCGTTCCAATTTCAAAGGAAACAATTCCCTATAAAGCTCAGCTTTGCAATGACAATCAACAAATCTCATGGCCAAACACTTTCTCAGGTTGCTGTCTATCTTCCTAAGCAATGTTTTGCACACGGCCAGTTGTATGTAGCACTGTCTCGTGCTAAGGAATCGGCTAAAGTCAAAGTGATTTCGGCACATACTGCACAACATCATTCTGAGACCAGTGCCAGGAATGTTGTTTCTTTTGATGTTCTAAGAATGGCAGGCATCATATAGCTAAGTACATGTGCATGTAAGTTATTTCTTGCAATCTGATCTATTTGGGTCTAAATATGTACATGCTAACCTCTTCAGTATATTTATTTTCTTGACATGATCTGATACTTAATCTAAAGAATGGGGCTATTCCGTTAGTATGCATTAGATCATAACTGTTTTGCCTGGTTGCATCACATGCTTCATTTTTCCCTTTTCTCAGGACATGGCTTGGTGGATAGTTAGAGCCTTCAATGCATCCAGAGCTCACCTAAAACTTTTTGAACATCGTGAGCAAGCCTCCAAGAGAGGCGTGAAATCATTAGTTGTTGGCTATAAGTTTCACTTTTCAAATGTTTTTGTGGTTGAACATGAGGTTACATCTGTGCCTGTTAGCAGATTTCCACCTCCACATTTTATATTTCCAGTCACTCATTATTCTTGAATATTGCTAATGTAATTGAATTGATAAATAGGAAATCTGCCTACTTTGTTAACTTTGTTATTGTTTTGTTACTTATTCAATTTACTCTCTAAACGAGTTGTAGCAATGATTCTTTTCTATTTAGATCCAAAAATCTCAGGTAACAAAGTTTTAGAGTTGCTTATTCAGTTATAAAGATCTTATTGTTCTGATATGCACTGTGTACATATATCTATGTTTTGCCTTCCACTTCATGATATATTTATATTAAACACATACATGCAGCCACTTGTAACAGGCAGAAGATGAGGTTCTACCTAGGAAAAAGGATAATTAGCGTTTGAGGATTACTACTCCAACTAAGATTGCGAGACTGCACATCTAAATCACACGACAAATTGGATGCCGCAGATAGAGAACACGAGGTATGCTATTAGTAACCACTGTCAAAGTTAACTTTAACTAATGCATACAAAAGTTGTGACATAGTCTACAACTCTTAAAACATCCTAAATACCTAGACAATAAAAACAATAGCATTTCTAACTTGTTTATTTAAAACAGATGTGTACAAAAAGGAAGGGCAAAGATATGACAACAATGAATCAGTTTACAAGAAAAAATTAAGATAGAGTTTGCTAAAAGAAAGGCACTCAGAATATGTAGGTAGCGTGATATGACTAATTGAATGAACAGTTGTGCACAATAGGTTACCTAAAGATATTTCCTAAAAAAAACATTTTCTAATACATTATACTAGACTAGGTAGTACTTGTGGAGTATGGGGTTGTACTGCTAAGGCATGGCTATCAATGAAAACAAGCCAGATGACCTCTTCTTACACTTAATCAAGTACAACTTAACTACTGTTTGTAAACAGTGTAGTTGTTTTGCCCAGAACTGGCCCCTTGTTTGGTAAGTCAGCAAAACTTACAACTACAAATTTAGCTTTCTAACCATTTCACACGTTCAATTCCTGGTTGTAAAGGCATAGAGTTCCTACTTCCCTAACTTCTAGCAACTTCAAACACACTCAACTTCCATAACAGGTACTAAGAAAAAAAAACCCTTTAACATTCTTGTTTCTTTGTTTTTCCTTGAACTAATTGACATAAATATCACATTCCTCTGCATATCCTTTTTTAAAAGAGCATAATACTAACTGTTATTCAATTTTGCTTGCTTACACTTTTTTTTGCTTAGATTGAACCTAAAACATGTTGTCATACATGCTATGTCCTTCTGTATATTAATTTGGTAATCTCACTATAGATGTTTGTTTCTATCTGCATACTTTTAAAAAAACAGAGCATAATACTAACTGCTATTCTATTTTTCTTGCTGATAGTTAATTTTTTTGCTTAGATTGAACTTGAAACATGTTGTTATACATGTTATATTCTTTTGTCTATTAATTTGGTTCTCTCACTATATATGCTTGCTTCTTTCTGCATATTCTTTTTTTAAAAGAGTATAATACTAACTGCTATTCAATTTTGCTTGCTTACACTTTTTTTTTTTCTGCTTAGATTGAACCTGAAACATGTTGTCATACATGTTATATTTTTTTTGTATATTAATTTGGTAATCCCACTATAGATGTTTGCTACCTTTTTAACAAACAAGCCTGCAATACATCTTGTTCAAATTGGTTGCCTGACATAGTTTATGTACCATATTAATACTTGATTCAAGCTCTACCTGAGTGCACTAAGACACCCTATATAATAAATCCAACGGTTAACTGAACTGTCTTTTTTCCCAAAGATCATTTACATTGATAACAAACAGTTGTCAATAATGTTTTGCTGTGGAAAAGACAAATATAACTGTTAGGAATTTTGTTACATGAATGGTTAATCGAACTTGTGTAGAATAATCAACCATTTAAACTATGAATGAATGTTAACACAGTTAATTTAGGCTGAACATGATCACTTGACAGTTGATGAACAGAAAAAAATAAGAACCTAAGTAAATATATCTGGGTACTTATATTATTTCAAGCTTTTGGACCACTTCAAACATTCAACATTTCTTATTTATACCTTCAATAATCTCCATTCCAAATCTTCATTGCATAGCTAGAGTTGTTAACAGATATAGTTGTTAAATGGGCACAATATGCAGACTTTGAAGATGAAAGCTGAGCGCGTCTTCTTGGACGAACTGAATTCTAGCAGTAAGGCATACAAGGTGAAAGTGAAAGTCATCGAGAAAGGCCGCCCAAAGGTTTCTCCTAAAAAAGGAAATGTTTACCAAAATCTTCTTCTAGAGGATGATAAGGTATGTTGTCTTTTTGCCCAAACCTATTAGCTTTCCATGTAATCCCCCATAATTTTAAAGGATTTTATAAATATATTTTATCATTTATATATTTATATTTTAGTTGAAATGATTTTATTATTTAAAGAAGGTTGACTATTTGAAAAGTCAAATGAAATTATTATAAGAATTTAAGAAAGTTGGAAATATTTTAATTAGGCATGCTTTGAAAAGGTTTGAAATACGAATTTGATTTGGAAAAGAAGTCTAAGTGGACTTGAGGAGCCCAAATTCTAAGTAGATTAGGAAAGAGGAGTTATATTGATGCTAGGAGTTCTAATTTATCAATCCTAGTCGTCATCAAATTCTATTCAAACTCAATCTCCTTTTCCTAAGCCCAAAAGAAAACCCTACTTATAAATACCTTAAGCTCAATTATTTTTACCACACAAAGATTATTTTCTCTCTCCTCTCTCAAAACTCACGGCACACTATATTCTTTCCCTCCCTTCACTCGTTTTTTTTTTCTCTCACCCGAATCTGATTGTCCAGATTTCTCATAGTTCCGTTTATTTTTAGCCAACAATTCCTTATGAGAAATTGTAGATCTCGAAAAGTTATTGAACTTAGGCTCAAGAATCACTCGATTCCGATTATTATTCTATCAGTTATGGCCTCTGCAAGTTTCGCAATTTTGCTGGCATATTTCACTCGCGATTTCGGTATTTCACTCTTTTTCTCCCTTAATCTTTTGATTCTTTTCCTCGTTTTCTTATATATTGATTTCATATATATTGATCTAATATTTCAAAGTATTATTTTGTTAAATTATTGTTTAAAGATTGTATCTTTAATTATGTCAGATTATATGTTTCATATTATTAGCAAAAAAAAATTTCAGATTTAATATTTTATGTTCAAAGAGAGATTTAAATATTAAAGTCTTGATTTTTGAGGTTTTAAAAGCCTATTTTAGTAGTACCATATTTTAGGGTTTGAAATATTTAATCTTTGGTGTCAAAAGAATTTTAGAAAAGGTTTTGACATGTTTTTAAGTGAAGTTTTATTGCTGTAAATTTATTGGTATATTGATATACCAATGTTTTGTATTTTGTTAGGTGGAGATTATTCCCTAGGCAACTTTTAGAGTAGAAAAGTGGCCTCTCAATTTGTCTATACAAGGTACGTACATACTTGTGTGATTATATGATTAGTATCATGATTTAAGGAGGAAAAAGTTGTAGTATCATGTATAGGAACTTTATAAGTTCATATATGATTTTTAGTATGACTGATTTCTACATGTTTTATGCCTGTGAGTAAGCATGTTAATTATTATATTTATTATGAGTAAAGAATTGTCATGTTTGTATGGATTCATTGATGCAAGCATGTGGATGGGAACTTAAATTATTAATTCACATGGGGGAATTAATATGTTATTAAGATTGATTCATGATTATTCATGTGTTCCCTTACAAGTATTATTTTCACTACTTTATGAGGACTGTGGGCCTTATTTGGTAAGTTGATAAGTATGCCTTTTAAAAGTAAGTTTGATTATTGGCTAGGTTCAACAAATAAGAAAGTTGAGATTAAAAGAAAGTAAGTCTTGGGTTGTAAGTTGTGATCACTTATTAAATCCTAAGATAAAAGAAATTCAGTTGTGAATGTTTGAATTGTATTTCTGTGTTGCTTGTATGTGTGTCATAACAAGTAATAACTTGTAAAGAACGTAAAGTGTAATGAGGATAGTTATAGACTTTAGACTGGTGCACGTCTAGAGGTGGACATTAGGAGTTGGGGTACATGGTGAGCGAGCCATGGCTTTTTACAGGAGATGGATTGATCACCATCCCTTTTTCAGTTAGCAAAGGTTCCTCGATATCGCAGGTCATTTCTAGAATACGTGGTAGCTCCCGTATTTCGTCTTCGTAATGAAGGCATTAGTAGATAAGACAACTCAGGTCCAATAACTATTCCATTTGAGTAATAAAAAAAGATGTTTAGAGTTAGTTCAGTTAAAAGTTGTCTGCAGAATGTTATATGGTTAAATTATTAATTATCCCTGCATGTTATTTATGTAGTATCATGTTAGGAAAGTTTATGTATTATTATGTAGTACTCAGCTTTGCTGATTACGTGCTTTGTTTGTATGTGTTGATCATGGCTTTGCCTTATTGATCCTGTGATGACCCAATTTTGGTGAGCAGATTCTCTAGAGCATTGATATTTACAGGTTCGCAAATGTAGCATCATTGGGAATCTGGGAATGGAGAGCTTGTGTAATTTAGTTTATCATGTTTCCGCATTAGTAGGAACATATTTTAATAAGTTTGTTTGAGTAGACATTTATAGAGTAATTGTTTTTGAAGTACTTAGTTATTTATTTATTTATGTTAATAAAGTATAGATGTTTTCCGCTGCAAAATTCTGAATAAGCCGATACGTTATCACACGGGCGATAATACTTGGGTAATTTTCTAAGTTTTATATTATAAAGGTATTTCTGAAAAGAGAGAATTATCGGGGTGTTACAAAGTAGTATTAGAGCTTTAGGTTATTTTTAAAATTTTTAGGCGCCTAACTAACTAGCTTACTAGTTATTTGAAGAAATTATTAGAATTGCTCCTACTTATTCATTTTGAAAACTTATAGGAATATATTATTATATAAATTTTAGAGGTCCGAAAATTTTTATAGGAGACCGAATTTTTTTTTTCTTTTCTCCGAAAATTTTATTGTCGAATTTTTTTTTTCTTTCGAAATTTTGTTATAGTTCGAAAATTTCGAATTTTCGAAATTTTCTTAGAATCGAATTTTTTTTTCCTTAGACTTTTATAGGTCCGAAATTTTTTTTTATGTCGAAATTTTTTTTTAGACACTTAATTATTATTATCTTATAAAAGTGTCTGCATTATTTTTCATGCCTTTGAAGTTTTTACTTGTTGCATTGTGAGAATGGGTAGTATATGAAGGGCATATAGGATATAAATATTATATGCCTGCATTGAATAGTTAGTTCAGCATATAAACATTTTCTTCCCTACTAACTATTCATAATTATTTTTCTTCCCTGCTAACTGTTTATATCTTTCTTCCCTGCTGATTGTTATACTTTGTGCCTATGATATTAGTGGCATCTTTTATTATTATTGTTGGGAATTACGTACAGTGAGAGTACTAAGTATATCCATTGGAATTGGTTTAATTTATTTGTTATAGATCCCTAACCATGTCTGTCAGGCAAGTTAATAGAATTGGCAGGCAAGTTAATAGAGTAGGAAGCCATCATAACCCAATTGTATTGAGTGATGATGAGAATGTTCGATATCATGAGCCTGGAAGTGATAGCTACACTAGCTTAGAGAGCATTATGCGTTATGTGTTAAAAGTATGCATCCCTGTTAGCGATATATGAAGTAATTCATGAGTTTGATCGTACTACAGCGCAAACCTGAAAGGACATCTACAATGTTACTTGGAGACCTTATCTGAGCGATGTTAGTGATTTAGAGATGGATGATAATGGACATCAACCCAAAAGGATTCGAAGATCTACTAGATCTAGGAATTCAAGTTATTATTATTATTATTATAGTGAAGACTCTGGAGACTTTGAAGATGAAATGTTTACTCCATAAAAGCATAAAGGAAATAAGGATAGGAATGATAATGTAACTCCATAAGAGTATTTATTTATGCTTAAAGATTAGTTGTTGGAAAGTAGTCAAGCTACAATGGTTTAAATTTCCTTCTTTAGCATCTTTATATTGTTGAGGAATAAGTTGGTTATTTTGGATTGGAAAATATTCTTGTTATCGTTCGAGGAATAAAAGTTATTATTCAGTTATTTGAGTTTAGTGAGAATATATTTTAGTACTATGATTGGTTTCATTTGATCCTTATGTGATTATTTATTCATGCGTGAATATATGATTGTTATGGTTCATAATGTGTGAACTTAGTGTTATAGTAACTTCATGAGAAATTGTTTGTTGATGCGATCTTTATGGTCAAATCAAATGTTGTCTTCGTAGGAAATGGCAAGTAAGTGTGAATCGAAACCAAAGTAGAGTTACGTTAAATTTCAGTCGCGAAGTACAGTGTCAAACAACAATGATGCCTTAGCTTCGCTATTCGCCTATTGGCGAGAGAAATTGACTCACGAAAGAACTGAGAGTCCCGATTCTGATGGGGACATGTTTGAGAGACTAGCTAAGATTAAATCGTCGTACTATAAGGGGCAAGCGGCGACCCTACCTTCTTAAAGAGTGGATTAGGGAGTTTGAAAAGATTTTTGGGCCGTGAACGTCCCGAAGGTATGAAAGTAGGTTAAGTTGTCGTATCCGAAAGATGAGGCCGACTTATGGTGGAAAGAAAATGGAAATAGACTTAGTGTTGTGGAAGAGTTTAATTGGGAATCCTTTATTCTTTGCTTTAAGGGAAAAATTTTACCCTGTTTTTATGAGAAAAAAAAGGCTCGGGAGTTCATAGACCTTAGGATGGGGAGCATGACCATCTCTGAGTATTATAGCAAATCCATAGCATTGTCTAGGTTTTTAGGTAGTAGCCACCGAGGAGTTAAAGGCTCGGTGATTTGAGTAAGGTTTGATTGAGGAAATTCAATTGGGGTTAGTAGATTATGAAGAAATTGACTTGTCATCGGTATTCCTCTTTGGGGAGATCATAAGGTGTACCACTATTTGTTTAGAAATTTGCCTTTGAAGATAGGAGACTATGTGTTTCCAATCTGACTTAATAGAATTCAATTTGGGAGACCTAGATGTGATTCTTGGGATGAATTGGTTAAGTCTTTACAAGGCCAATATCGACTGTGAGATTCAGAAGGTAGGTTTAAAAAACCCTTTCGGGAAAATTGACCTCCTATAGACGCTTTGGGAAACCTAAGAAGTTTGGAGTTATCTCTGCTATGCAAGTAAGAAAGTTGATGAGAAAGGGGTGTGAGCTATTCTTCTGTAGTAGGATGTGAGTAAGGAAGTTGAAGTGAAGCTTGAGGATGTTCCGATTGTGAACGAGTTTATGGACGTGTTTCCGAGTGAGATTTTGGGTATGCCGCCTGTTAGAGCTGTTGAGTTCACCATAGACTTAATTAGTTCCTGGAACTGCACCTATATCTAAAGCACCCTATAGAATGGCACCTCCGGAGATGAGTGAGTTGAAGACGCAGTTGCAAGAATTGTTCGATAAGGGTTATATTAGACCTAGTGCATCATCGTGGGGAGCTCTTGTGTTGTTTGTGAAGAAAAAGGATGGACGCATGAGGCTATGTATTGATTATAGGGAGTTGAATAATATAACCATCAAGAACAAATATCCCTTGCCTAGAATAGTTGACCTATTCGACCAGTTGAATGGAGCGAGTGTGTTCTCAAAGATTGAATTACGTTCAGGATATCATCAATTGAGGGTAGCTGATAAGGATGTACCTAAGACTGCCTTTAGAACGCGTTATGGTCACTATGAGTTCACTGTAATGCCATTTGGGTTAACCAATGCTCCTGCTATATTAATGGACTTAATGAATAGGATCTTTCATGAGTTTCTAGATAAGTTTGTGGTAGTTTTCATTGATGACATACTGATATATTCGAGGAATGAGGCTGAGCATGATAAGCACTTGAGGATCATTTTGGAGACATTGAGGAAAAACCAATTGTATGCCAAGTTCTCTAAGTGTGAGTTCCGTTTGGAGAAAGTAGTGTTTTTGGGTCACTATGTGTCTAAGGAAGGAGTCTCAGTAGATCCTGCTAAGATTCAAGTTGTGAGTGAGTGGCCAATTCCAAAGAGCGTGTCAGATATCAGAAGTTTCCTAGGTCTAGCTGGTTATTATAGGAGATTTGTGAAAGATTTCTCAAAAATAGCAAGACCTATGACCAACTTGATGAAAAAGGAGTCAAAATTTGAGTGGAGTGAAAAGTGTGAAGAAGCCTTCTAGATTTTGAAAGATCGTTTAACCTCTGCACCTGTTTTGATCCTGCCTGATGGGAATGAGGGATTTGAGGTATATAGTGATGCTTCGAAGAATGGTTTGGGATGTGTGTTGCAACAGAATGGGAAGGTGATTGCGTATGCATCACGTCAGTTGAAACCTTATGAGGCCAATTACCCTACCCATGATCTAGAGTTAGCTGCCATTGTATTCGCCTTGAAGATTTGGAGACACTATCTGTATGGGGTAACTTGTAAGATATTCACAGACCATAAGAGCTTGAAGTATATCTTTACCCAGAAAGACCTCAATATGAGGCAGAGGAGATGGCTAGAGTTGATAAAGGACTATGACTTAGACATCCAATACCATGAGGGGAAGGCAAATGTAGTCGCTGATGCGCTGAGTAGAAAGTCGAGTCATAGTATGAATGCCTTGATAGTTCCTGAGGAGTTGTGTCGAGATATGCAAAGGCTTAGCCTAGAAATTCTAAATCCTGGAGAGATCGAGGCAAGGTTGAGTGTTTTGTCATTGGGATTGTCAATTCTAGACGAAATCAAAGAAGGTCAAGTCGGGGATGAGCATCTAGAGAAGATTAAGGAGAAGATGAGCCAGGGAAAAGAAGGTGATTTCAAGGTCTATGATGATGGTAGTTTGAGATTTAAAGGAAGGTGGTGTGTACCACAAAAATGTGATGAGCTTAAGAGACGTCTTATGGATGAGGGCCATAATACACCGTACTCTGTGCACCCTGGGGGTGACAAGTTATATAAAGACCTTAAGGGTGTCTATTGGTGGCCAAACATGAAGAGAGAGGTAGCTGAGTATGTGTCTAAGTGCCTAACCTGTCAAAAGGTGAAGATAGATCATAAAAGACCCATGGGAAAAGTTCAATCCTTAGAGGTTCCGGGATGGAAGTGGGATTCCATATCGATGGATTTTGTAACTGCTTTGCCTAGAACAAGGAGTGGAAACAACACTATTTGGGTTATTGTGGATAGATTGACCAAATCCGCTGTGTTTATACCCATTAAGGAGACATGGAAGAAGAAGCAACTTGCGAAGACGTATGTTAAGCATGTGGTGAGACTACATGGAGTTCCAAAAGATATCATTTCTGACCGTGACTCTAGGTTTTTTTCGAAATTTTGGAAAAAGGTCCAATTAAACCTTGGGACAACATTGAAGATGAGTACAACCTTTCACCCTGCGACTGATGGTCAGACTGAGAGGACTAACCAGACGATGGAGGATATGTTGAGAGCATGTGCTATTGATTTTAAAGGTAGTTGGGAGGACCAATTAGACCTGATCGAGTTTTCTTATAACAATAGTTACCATGCGAGCATTAAGATGACACCTTTCGAGGCCTTATATGGACGAAAATGTAGAAGCCCCATTTGTTGGAATGACTTTAGTGAAAATATAGTCTTGGGGACAGAATTTATTGAAGAAACCGTCAAGAATGTCAGACTGATTCAGGCTAGAATTCAAGCTGCGCAAGATGGACAGAAGAGTTATGCTGACTTGAAGCGACGTGAAGATGAGTTTGCTATAGGTGATAAGGTGTTCTTGAAAGTATCACCCACTAAGGGCGTCATGAGATTTGGGAAAAAGGGCAAGTTAAGTGCTAAGTATGTAGGCCCATATGAGATTCTGGAGCGAATTGGGAAAGTAGCCTACCGATTGGCTTTGCCAATGGAGTTTGAAAAGATGCATGATGTCTTCCATATTTCCCAACTTAAGCGTTACATTCCTGATGAACGTCATGTCCTAGAGCCTGAGCGAATTCAGATCGATAGTAGCCTCACATATGAGGAAAGGCCTGTCAAGATTCTCGACAGAAAAGTGCGTAGTACACGCAATAAAGACGTCCACATCGTGAAAGTACTTTGGTCCAACCACGAATCTGAAGAGGCAACGTGGGAAGCCGAATATGAGATGAAAAAGAAGTATCCAGACTTGTTCCTCGAGGTGAGTTACGAGGGCGTAACTCGTTTTCTTTAAGGGGGATAGAATGCGATAAATTTCGCGCTTTTTGTCTATTTTTATGAGATTTTTTATGCATATGTACGCCTATGTTGGGCAATTTGCACATGTTAGTGCTAAAGAAGTAGATTCTCCGCATAAGAAAGCGTGTTCATAAGTAACACAAGTGTTTTAAGTTAGCAAAAGTGTGCACAAGTAGCACAAATCTTTGTAAACTTTTGAAAAGAAGAGTTCAAGTTTTGAAAAATATATGAGATTTCGTGTCAAGTTTCGGGACGAAACTTCTTTTAAGGGGGGTAGACTGTAATCCCCCATAATTTTAAAGGATTTTATAAATATATTTTATCATTTATATATTTATATTTTAGTTGAAATGATTTTATTATTTAAAGAAGGTTGACTATTTTAAAAGTCAAATGAAATTATTTTACGAATTTAAGAAAGTTGGAAATATTTTAATTAGGCATGCTTTGAAAAGGTTTGAAATACGAATTTGATTTGGAAAAGAAGTCTAAGTGGACTTGAGGAGCCCAAATTTTAAGTAGAGTAGGAAAGAGGAGTTATATTGATGCTAGGAGTTCTAATTTATCAATCCTAGTCGTCATCAAATTCTATTCAAACTCAATCTCCTTTTCCTAAGCCCAAAAGAAAACCCTACTTATAAATACCTTAAGCCCAATTATTTTTACAACACAAAAAATATTTTCTCTCTCCTCTCTCAAAACTCACGGCACACTATTCTCTTTCCCTCCCTTCACTTGTTTTTTTTTTCTCTCACCCGAATCTGATTGTCCAGATTTCTCATAGTTCCGTTTATTTTTAGCCAAAAATTCCTTATGAGAAATTGTAGATCTCGAAAAGTTATTGAACTTAGGCTCAAGAATCACTCGATTCCGATTATTATTCTATCAGTTATGGCCTCTGCAAGTTTCGCAATTTTGCTGGCATATTTCACTCGCGATTTCGGTATTTCACACTTTTTCTCCCTTTTTCTTTTGATTCTTTTCCTCGTTTTCTTATATATTGATTTCATATATATTGATCTAATATTTCAAAGTATTATTTTGTTAAATTATTGTTTAAAGATTGTATCTTTAATTATGTCAGATTATATGTTTCATATTATTAAGCAAAAAAAAATTTCAGATTTAATATTTTATGTTCAAGGAGAGATTTAAATATTAAAGTCTTGATTTTTGAGGTTTTAAAAGCCTATTTTAGTAGTACCATATTTTAGGGTTTGAAATATTTAATCTTTGGTGTCAAAAGAATTTTAGAAAAGGTTTTGACACGTTTTTAAGTGAAGTTTTATTGCTGTAAATTTATTGGTATATTGATATACCAATGTTTTGTATTTTGTTAGGCGGAGATTATTCCCTAGACAACTTTTAGAGTAGAAAAGTGGCCTCTCAATTTATCTACACAAGGTACGTACATACTTGTGTGATTATATGATTAGTATCATGATTTAAGGAGGAAAAAGTTGTAGTATCATGTATAGGAACTTTATAAGTTCATATATGATTTTTAGTATGACTGATTTCTACATGTTTTATGCCTGTGAGCAAGCATGTTAATTATTAGATTTATTATGAGTTAAGAATTATCATGTTTGTATGGATTCATTGATGCAAGCATGTGGATGGGAACTTAAATTATTAATTCACATGGGGGAATTAATATGTTATTAAGATTGATTCATGATTATTCATGTGTTCCCTTACAAGTATTATTTTCACTACTTTATGAGGACTGTGGGCCTTATTTGGTAAGTTGATAAGTATGCCTTTTAAAGGTAAGTTTGATTGTTGGCTAGGTTCAACAAATAAGAAAGTTGAGATGAAAAGAAAGCAAGTCTTGGGTTGTAAGTTGTGATCACTTATTAAATCCTAAGATAAAAGAAGTTCAGTTGTGAATGTTTGAATTGTATTTCTATGTTGCTTGTATGTGTGTCATAACAAGTAATAACTTGTAAAGAACGTAAAGTGTAACGAGGATAGTTATAGACTTTAGACTGGTGCACGTCTAGAGTTGGACATTAGGAGTTGGGGTACATGGTGAGCGAGCCATGGCTTTTTACAGGAGATGGATTGATCACCATCCCTTTTTCAGTTAGCAAAGGTTCCTCGATATCGCAGGTCATTTCTGAAATACGTGGTAGCTCCCGTATTTCGTCTTCGTAATGAAGGTATTAGTAGATAAGACAACTCAGGTCCAATAACTATTCCATTTGAGTAATAAAAAAAGATGTTTAGAGTTAGTTCAGTTAAAAGTTGTCTGCAGAATGTTATATGATTATATTATTATTTATCCATGTTATTTATTTATTATTATGTAGTACTCAGCTTTGCTGATTACGTGCTTTGTTTGTATGTGTTGATCATGGCTTTGCCTTATTGATCCTGTGATGACCCAATTTTGGTGAGCAGATTCTCTAGAGCATTGACATTTACAGGTTCGCAGATGTAGCATCATTGGGAATATGGGAATGGAGAGCTTGTGTAATTTAGTTTATCATGTTTCCGCATTAGTAGGAACATATTTTAATAAGTTTGTTTGAGTAGACATTTATAGAGTAATTTTTTTTGAAGTACTTAGTTATTTATTTATTTATGTTAATAAAGTATAGATGTTTTCCGCTGCAAAATTCTGAATAAGCCGATACGTTATCACACGGGCGATAATACTTGGGTAATTCTCTAAGTTTTATATTATAATGGTATTTCTGAAAAGAGAGAATTATCGGGGTGTTACATTCCAATTAAATACTTCCCAACTGTTATACAGTCTTCAATTCTTTCAGACAAAAGCAAATCCAATTAGAGTTATTATTCATAACCATACATCCAAGAGTTATTATGCATAGGTACTTCCCACAGATTTAGCGTATGTGGACAAAAAAAAACTCTTTTGAGATACACTAAATGACAAAGAACACGTTTTAAAACCACCATAGCTAAAAAGTTGTACACAAACAGGTAATATTGCTTACTAAATACTTCATGTATACCTATTAAGACACCTACATAATCCTTTTAAAAAAAACAAACCACTTCTCTTTTTACAGGGCAACAGAATGCGTGGTGCACTTTTTGGAGATCAGGTAGAAGGATATAAGGAAGCTTTTGTTTACAAAGGAGAATACAAAATAGCCAATGCTCCAATTAAACCTATGGAAGAACAGTGGAAATCCAACCCTTCAGAGCTTAACTATCAAATGAGTTTTGGAAGACAATCTGTCATCCAACCTGTCGATGCTGAGACAAATCCTCTACAGGCAGACTACCAGAATATTACTGCAATTCCAAAAGCTGGAAATCCCAATGAGAAATTTGGCGAGGAACGTTGAATATCCTTTTAAAACATTTCAATGCCCCCAACAATATGCATTTCCGTTATTAGCTTTGTGCATCTTTGTATGTTCTGTGCTGTACTTGTGTGTTTTTTATTCAATGATGCATTACTTAAAATGTTTTAAGCACATTCACCCACACATAAGTCATTAATGTTTAACACATGCTTCATTCCTTTTAATTATATGATGCACACGTTCTTAGTTTATAAATGTCCTGTGACGTAGCGCTTCATTCACTATTGTGTAGATGTCCTTGGCGTAGTTCTCTATGTCGAAGAAGCTGCACAGACCATAGTTACATCCAATGCACGTGAAAGCAAGGTCCGAGAAATTATCATAGCTGACCACAGGTATGCTAAACATCTGATTGTAAGCTATTTCCTTTTGCATCAACACTTAATCAAGGAAATCTGACATCTTATGCACAAACCACAATGCAACACTCAACAACCTTTGGTCATTTCTGCTTGGAATGATCTTGCTGGAGAAGATTGTGACCGTCTCACTACTTGTGCTGAAAAGTTCAAAGTCGTTGGAATAACAGCCCTGAAAGTAACTACTCACAAAGGTATTTTCCTACCTAAACTTACAGTCACATTTAGCTATGGAATCATAAGCTTTTTCCGCTATTATGTTCTTTGTACATAGGCTTTTCACTAGCAACAACCATGTCAACAACCATTGTTCATGAACCTCAAGGGGACAAGGCAACCGCACTAGCTGAGTCGTAATGTACCCTTTCAAACTTCCTGTGATAGTAACAACTAACTAGTGAACCCAACACGTAAATGTAGCCCACTAATATTACTTATGTTTTCCAGGGCACTTCGTCACAGAGTTGCCTTAGCTGACAAACAAGCAAGAATCCTTTATGTAAGGTTCACATCAAAAGAGAAAGTAATCATGCAAATCAGTGATTTAAGGCTAAAAACAGTTAGCTGTTACACAACACTATTAGCCAGTTTTACTAAGCACTATTTTCAAACAAAACAACATTGTTAACAGGGTGTTTGTTATTAACTACCACCTCTAAACACGCTGCAAGAAGAACGGATCTGGTTCAGAGTCGCAATACCTTAGGCTGACTTTGAAAAGGTCCATGCATACCCTGGCTGTTCTAATTGTGGAAAACGCACAGATGTACCCATAAGCAATGGGTTCACATGTCCAACATGCTTTGGAAAAGACGTCATATCAGTTCCTAAGTGCGTTTTTGATATACATATCAACTAGCTATTTAATCATATGCACACCCTTTCCTATCACTAACATACAACATTGTACATATAGGGAAACATTTAACTGTGAGGTATCTGATGGAACGGGCACCCTTCTAGTCACGTTGTTCACAAGTGATTCGGAAAAGCTTTTCAAGATGCCAGTTGAAGACATCTTCAGGCTAAAGCACTCTGTATGTGTCTAAAGCGTTCTATGAAATCCAGCTTTACAAAATTTAAACTTTAAATCTACATTCGTATTTAATCAGATGAACTTACAAGTGCTAGGGGTAAAACGTTAACATAGTGCCTAACTCTTGTACTACAAAATATCCCAGGATGATCAGCAAGCCTTTGCAAATATCTAAAAACACCTTAGCAGCTGCCATTTTCTCATTCAAGTGGAGCCAAAAACAACCCTCTCCTGCAACAACGTCCTTCAATGGATCTTAAAAAGAGTCGTCCTCGAAGATGAAGCTACGGAAGATAATAAAAGCACGCCCGACACTGCCGTAGAACCTAAGGACAATGTTGCTGCTCAGAGTCCCGAAGACACTCCTCCAGGCTTTGCTGCCAAGCCTGTTTATGAAGACTCCAACTAATCTGTTCCAGGGGACTCATAAATAAACTATTTGCTTAATTAGTATTTGCTGTACTAGGTACTTGCATGTGTCCATGCTTTGCCCTTAAGAAAAGCCTCTGGAAAAACTTGTTTTTGTCTACTTTTCAAGACAAGTACCCTATTTAGGTTAGAATATATATAACAATGATGCACGGGCTCCTACAGGAACATTGAGAACTACATGTTCCAGTGTTCCATGTGTTCATGCTTTGCCCTGTACAAGGTATTGCTACCAACACTAGAGTGGTGCCTATTATCTATTACAACTGCTTGTATTATGCTAACATAGACATGGTACTAATACACAGTCCTTACAAGTGCAGCTATTGATTACACGTATTATTGTCTCTTCTTTCACACGTTTATTTTAACACAAAATATTTTTATGGAAAGATGCTTCTGAGATTAAGTTCCATTTAGCCATATAATAGTTAAATTTAACTATTGAATTAGACGACAAATAGTCAATATTTGTAGGTCAATCTAAGTTACGGATCGTTTTGGGAAGATGCACTCAAAGTTGAGCTCACTCCAAGTTAATCAAGAGTCAACATCTTTCAAAATCGACCAACTACAATTGGCCTAATGTTGCCTTCTTTTGGATGAAAAATGCCATACCGCATATAATTGTCCATTAATCTGACCTCAACTTTGTTGTTCTCCTTTAGGGGCAAGTGTTAAATGTAATCGCTCCAACCTTATTACTTGAATTAAACTTTTTGAAATTAAACTAAAAAACATTGAACATATTAAATTCTATTAGAAATCTACCATCCAATGCATCCCTTTGTTTTATTCCCAATTGCGCATGCTTCCCTTCATCCCCCCCTTTTCCATGTCTGCTACCCCAAATGGCTACTTAATTAAAAGAGATTATAAGCACCAGATTCACTACATAACAACTTCAATTTAACTATCTAAGATACAACTAGAGATAATCATTCCACTGATTTCATATTAACCAACTGAATTACATACAAAAGAACTTATCACACGAATACCAAGTTAAACACTATATACTAATACCTAACATCTTTCAGTTAAGGAATTGAATAACACATGTACACAAAAGATGTCCATTCCATATTCAGTTCATTGCCTACATTAGCTAATTACATTTCCTAAGGGCTAACCACACAAAAAAAGCGAAGCCCTCGTCACAACCAAATCCCCCCGCTGCGATCGTAACATCAACCACCCAAAACGAAACCCAAACAAAATTATTTCACTCAGATCATCTTATAGCAGGGGAGGCTTGTCTTTTATTCCTCGTAGTCATCATATGACCTCTCAAATTCATCATCTGACTCCTCATGCATCCATCTTAAATACCTTGCATCATTGTGGATGATGTCCCAGCATATCCAAGACTCAAATCGGTTCCCCCATTGCTGAACCCTCTCTGGAATCCACCACTTCCAATGCCACATCTCCTTCCATCTCTTGCACACCAAAGAAACAACCCCCTTATCCTTCCTAGACAATTTGGGGAACACATACATACACATGATGTGCTCGTTGAAGAGTACATCCTCAGCAGCTTGTGTCATATCCATAACAAACCTTCAACAACAAACCAATAGTTAGTAAGATTTCTCATATCAAAAACAAAAGATTGTTATAACTTGCTGCAAAATAGCATAAACACAGATCAATAACTAAGAGGCTTGAATCTGCCCTTCTTTTCTATTTATTGGGCATAAACTTGAATCTCTACCATTAAAACCTGTTTGACTTGTAATAAAATTGAATACTCAAGCAAATACAATTATACAGAACTCATAACAATTACCTACTTAGTTCAAATAAAATTACCAAATGCAGGTATGTATGAACTACCCTTTACATGAACAACTTCAATAAATGGGCTATGAAATTCTAATCAAAGCACTTAACAAGATCATAAATACATAGTTAAGCATGGTTCAAACAAAATTAACACCAATTGATAATTTAAAAAAAAAAAACAAACACCCCTTGTTATAACAATCTTCACCAAAATGTAACCACAAACAAGTTAGTATTTTCCAGCCACGCTTCATGGTTAGTCAAAAAAACAACATCACAAAGCCATATACAACCATAATTCAGCCAATTTAACGACACTTTTGCATAGATTTATATTGTATAAAACTCCAAAACCAAACAAAACCCTAACTTTTTAATCTATTGAAACTTATAGATTTTGATGAAATGTAAAACTAAATTACCTTGAAAATTTGTGTGTTCTTCCACAGAAATTCGCCCTGAAAATCCTCGCCTTCGACTCTGACAATGGGGGGTCTTACTGACAAGCTTGGAAGATGGAGAATAAGAAGTTTTAGACTGTTCAGTTACAGAAGTTCCTTGTACGAAGCGTTTTCTGGCGCCAACATAGTGTCAACCATCAATAAAACCAAACGATGCGTTCTGTTTATTTTGGGCTTTGACAGTTTATTGGCTTAAATTTGGCCCAACACATTTAACTCTTTGTACCACTTTCAATGGCCCACTGATTAGCCATGGTAAGTATTAGAAAAAAAAACAAAAAAAATACTCATAATTCCCTCTTAATATTTTTCCAAAACAAACAAATACTCTCAACAATTTCCTTTTCCTATTAAAAATAAACCATGTTTTTAAACCATATAGGACCCTTAATTTTAAAAACACTCACTATAAGCAATTCCCTCTTGATACTCACATTATAATTGTAACTTGAAAGTAATCATTTTCTTTTACAAAGACAAAACTAAAATTACATTATCGAGAATTTCACGCCTTCAGATTAATACAAAACGGATTATACCGATCTTGGACGACCGCACGTGTTAGCGTGCGGGCCAACAACTAGTGTTAAAAAAAGTTTAAAATTTAAAAAGTTAAAACCTCATCTTTGTCGTTGCCTTTAGGATTATTCCTTTTAGAATTATTAGATTTTAATGTATCGAATTTATAAATATGTTCACTAAAAAAAATACAAATTATAGTCCAACCGGTCCAAAACTGGATCGGACTAGGAAATTTCCGGTCCACAAAATTTTCAGATTCCAGTCCACTGGTCCAATCAGTTCCGGCCCCGTCCGGTGCTGGACTGGTGCACACCCTTACATATGGGTTCGGAATTGGACTTGACTAGGGGTTAGTTAGAGATGCAAACTAGACATAGGATTTGAATTGGGCCTTTATTGGCGTAAGACTTGACTAGGGCTTACATGGAGATGCAAACTAGACCTATGGTATGAATTGGGCTTATATGGGTTTAAAGTAGCACATAGTCTAGATTTTGGATTGTACTGGGATTAGCATATAGGTTTGACTTAGGATGGGACACGCACATAGGCTTGACTAAGATTAGACTTAGATTGGGCCAACAAGGGGTTGACATAGACTAAGGTTCACATAGAGATGTAAATGGGCTTATATTTTGACATTATAGACACATAAGTGTGTCTCCCCATTGGAGTACCCTATGATGACTAATACCCCGCCCTAATTGGTCCGTATCGAGGAAAGAATAAAGAACGAATCTAAAATAGAATATTTTAAGCCCGGTCCATTTTCAAACTCTTTTTAATAACCCATTTTCGAAAACCTTTTTTTATACATAGTTTTACTAAGCACACTTTCAAAAGCGTTTTAAAATAGCCCATTTTTTAAAAACGCTCTAAATATAGTTTTATGAAAGCCCATTTTCTAAAATCCATTTTCTAGTCCATTATAATCAATAGAGTATATTAATAATATTATTCAGTTTTATTAATTATCTAATATTTTCCAAATAATCTTTTATAAAAAAATTCATCTTTATATATTGTATTTTCATCTATCTTTATCTGCAGGGCCGGCCATTAGGGGGAGCACCCTGAGCGACGGCTCAGGGCCCCCCGATTTATGGGGCCCCGGAATCTATAGGGCTCACTAATTTTTGCAATATATCCTAGTCTGCGTAATCTTGTATTAGGTTAATGGGTTGTGGTGTAGTGGCAAAGATTACATCTCCCACATTAGAAGTTGCAAGATCGATTCTTCACATGGGTTTTTTTTTGGAACAAATTATTTGCATTTTATTGCTTGTGCTGTTGTGCGTCTCTTTTTCTTCCCCCAAGAAGTCATGGTTCATAACTGGTTTTATATTTACAAGAAGTCATCAATACCCAACAATTTAATTTCATCTATGCAGTATTTGGTGGTTCCTATTTTCAATAAATCAAATTATTTTAATCCTTAATGTTAATTTTACTCTCTTTCTCTCACATACCTCTTGTTCTCCTTCCACCTCCCTCTCCTTGAACCTCGTTGGAGCAGCCAATGCTTCACGGTTCACCATATAGCCTCGTTGGCCGTGCCAAACCACCTCCACCAGCCATCCGTTTCAAGATGCATGCCACCATTCCATTCTTTCCTTTTTCTCTCTTTCTTGTTAATTTTGTTTAAATTGCTACTGCTTGTCTATATGGTTTGGTTTTTGATTGATTTTGTAAGGGTTTTCTACATGCTCTAATTATTTATTTAATTGTTAGTCCATCAATTGAAATGATGGGAACCTTTGTTGTTAAGAATACAATTCACTGATATTACCTTGTGAACTAATTTTCAGATTTATGATCTCAACATAAAATACTTGTGTTTGATGCTAATGGTTTGTATATTTGCTTTGTAATAGTTTTGACTATTCTAGTATATTAATCAAATTTTCATAATGTTCATGTGAGAATTTGATGTTTAAGTATATCTCTTGGTCTATTGTTAAATAAAAAATGAAGGATAACTTTTATACATTATTGGAGGGCCAAGGGCCCCATTTATAATGTTCGCTCAGGGCCCCCAATTTCTTTGAGACGGCCCTGTTTATCTGGAATCTTTTCAATAAAATATCTTTCAAAAACCTATTTGCTTTCAGTTAGCTATTACTCCATAAACACTAACACTATGTCACTATATATCATCTACACCTCCATACCTCATACGCACAATTCCCTCACTCATCTTCGTACAATTTTCCACGCCTCAGCTCTCTAATTCCCACACCATCACTCTAATTCCCACACCATCACTAATTCTCCAAACTGATCATATAATCACCGCCTACCACAGCCTAAAACTAGTCTCCCTCATATTAATACCTCACGCTATCTATCCTACATATTCCTACACCCAACTTATTATTCAACGCTATAAAATCCTCACTAATCTCCCTCGTTGACTCTCATATCTAAACATCACATGCTATTATAACTGGTGTGCCAATCAAAGTATCATTGAACTATTAGATATCCAAATATATTCTATTGCTAATTTAGAGCTCACTGTTAATAATGTGATGCTGCCGTCGAGACACTGGAATGTTCCGCTCCTAAACGAATTAGTCCCACCACATATTGTACACATGATTTTGGGAATTCCTATTCCTACCTCTCCCACCCCGTATAGTCCTTATTGGGGGTTGACTAGTTCTGGTGAATTTTTCGTTAAAACGGCTACCTGGCTAGCTCATGGAATTACACCTTCTACCAGTATTCCCTGGCAGTTCAACTGGATATGGAAAATTGACATATCCCCAAAAATCCAGATCTTTCTCTAGCAATGCTTGCAAAATGGTCTTCCACTAAAATCTAATCTGGGCCTCCGACAAATCACTAATGATACCCTCTGTCCTATTTGTAATTCTACTAATGAAACTATTGGCCATTTATTCTTCTCTTGCCCATCCATTTGTCAATATTGGAATTCACATTTTATACGATAAAAAATTCGTAATATAGTGCCCCAAGAGCTTGCTCAATGCCTTACTTGTCTCCGTCCCTACCCGAAAGCCTTACAATTATTCTGTTATAATCTCTGGAGTATTTGGAAGGAGCGTAATTCAATTGTATTTGAAAATAATACTCTTAATTTCAGTCGTATTTATTACAGAGTCTGGCATGTGTATTTGGAATGGAATACTCGAACTATGATGGATTTTTCGTTTACTATCTCTTCTCTTCCTCCTTGCAGGTCTCATAATTCCGTCATAGTCAGTTGGCAACCACTTCCCTCTGGTTATTTCAAGTTAAATTTTGATGGTTCGGTTAGTGGCTCATCAGCTGCTGCTGGAGTGGCCATCCACGACTCTACTGGCAAGCTTGTGGGTGCTGAAGTTTATCGATTTGACCAAATCTCAGCTCTTGTTGCAGAAGCCTAGGGGTTACGAAATGTGCTGCTTCTTGCCATCCAACAACAAATCCAAGATTTATTCATTGAAGGAGATAACCAAGTAGTTATAAGAATTTTGCAACGGCACTATGCTTGCCCCTGGCCCATCCAAACACTCATTGAAGATATTCGACATCTGCTTCGCCACTTCAGATTCTATACCATTAAACATATTTTCGGGAAGCCAATCAAGTAGCGGATCTCCTATCAAAAAAAGGTCACAATAGTTCTGGTACCTAAGTTGACATAGATCCCTCCATTGATCCTAATCTTCAAAAATTTGTATTACTTGATTCGTTAGGGTTCTCCCTTGAGAGAAGGGTGTCCTAACTTCACTCATGTATAAAAAAAAAAATTTCAACGTCGTTGATCCTACCCCCTAATCTAAACACTCACGACCGCGGTTAACCGCCAACCTAAGTATTCCTCCTGATCACCCTTCATTCTTGCGCCATTAAATCATCATCACTCACGCCTAATACAGACCCTCATATTACTATTCCATGAGATACAAAACAAGAAACAAGAACATTATTTTTACTTGACGCAAGACACAAACTTTTCGGGCTTTTTCAATATTCGATCCAAGATCCATAAAAATCAACGACCCAGACGGAGTTATAATTTTTGAGGGTCATTCAAAGTAATAATTTTTATTTTCTTTATTTGATTCTTTTATTTATTTATTGAAGTTACTAACCTTCTATTTATGAGTAGATTATTAACATATTCACGCGATTGTAGATAGTTATGTATTACAACTAACCTCCTACAATATTTTCTTTTCTTATTTTTATTTCTTTTTCATGAATATTATTTTTTGAGCTTGATTGAAATATTTTCCACCTCGTATATTATTGCTAATCAAGACCTAAATAAATATTTTAACACTTAAATCAGATAACATGGACAGCTTGCTAGGAACTTAGTAATTTGATTGCTAAATAAATTGTCACTAAAACAGTAGTCTTTTATGTGTTTAATGAACCAACCTAGACTAATCTTTTTTAGGGTGCTTAAAAATATGGAAAAATTGGTGCGAATAGCACCAACTATTGGTTTGGTGCACAAAACAGCACGAACGAAACAAGGTGTGATGCACAACACAAACTTTATGGCATGAGTGCATGAATCAACATAAACAATGATTTTGGCATGGTTCCACAACACAATCTTTCAGGCTTGGGTAAACGAATCTCGTGCCAAAATCGTCATGTATGTTGATTCGCACACCTATGCCATAAAAGTTTTGTGCTAGGCACCACACCTCGTTTAGTTCGTGGCTCGTTTTGTGCACCAAACCAATAGTTGGTGCTGTTCGCACCAATTTTTCCTAAAAATATTATGTGGTTGTTCGTTTGCACAAAAGTTGTTATGAATCGTGTTTTCTAGTGGCCAGCAATGGGAGAACGTGATTTCTGATCGTACCCTCACCCCCGAACTTAATTTTTGGTTCATAACCATTAATGAAGTTATGACCGGAAAATGTACATTGGATAAGTCTCTAAGATGTCCCTAAGTTTCATAAATATCCAATTAGACTTATGTGTCTTTCTTTAAAGACTTGTTGGCGACTTCAAAAAACGTTTTTAATAAAACCTATAATGAGGTAGTGAAATACGCGCTCACACCGCGTAGGCGAATAAAAAACACGCCTACAATTTGGTGACTTCACTGGGGAGGATTTAAAATTAATTTTAATAAGTGGGTGAAACTTGAAAAATATGCTTTTGAATAACAAATTGTTTCGCATATGCTTGGCTACTGATTTAAGTCACTATAAGGACAATCGTCCCTGCCTCATTAACGCATGTTCTATGCGTGACGCCACCGCCGGAGGGTTTGTGCTTTGTCCTTCCGAAAGCTTCCTGAGCGATAATGTTGGATCTTAGTCATTAGCAAACCTACCCAACTAACCACGGCATTGTTGTCTTATACCTGACTTGAGAAGTGGAGTGCGTCTTACACGTGGCCACCTTTTTAAGCAAAGGTACGAAGGGTGGGATCAATCTCAAAGTCATGAACCCTTTTCAGCCTTAACGTAAACCTGACCATTATTTCAAGCATAGGTCTTGACTCCAGGATGACAACTACATACTATTTCTTGCCTATTTGACCTTATTGATTGCTTGTTTGCTATGTACAACATGCTTTCTCCCTTTATTCACTCCGAATGAGGCTAGTGTAGACACATAATCGTGTCTCCCCATTTAAGGGGCCAATGATGAAACATACCGCGGTCTTAATTGGTACGAACCAAGGGCAGAACAGTCTGAAGAGCCAAAGCTATTTTAAAAGTGTTAAAATCGTATTTTGAGCCCAACTCTTTGAAAAGCCCATTTAATTATTCATTGATAATTAATTATTTTATTTAAATTAATTAAATATTTTGAAAGACATTTTTATAATTAAAATCGGATTTTATCCCGTAAAATCAGATCTCCGGAGTTAGAAGATAAAAGAAAATCGTTAGAACGCGTTTTAAAGAAAAAGTTGTCAAAACGTGTCAAAAGCAAGGCGGTGCGCTGAGCGCACCAACGTGCACCGAGCGCACCAGCCTGCGCCGAGCGTACACCCCGTGCCACGTAGACCAGTATGTCACACAGAGTCGTGCGCCGAGTGCATTCCTCTGTGCGATGCACATGCTGTCAATTTTATCTTTTTTAAACATGTGCCACGTGGGCTCTGATGATTGGTCATGCCGCATCAGGCGCACCACTGTGCGCCTGACACGTGTGATTGTGCGTCCCACAACCACCTGCACCTGGCGCACCTGGCGCGTGTAGCGCAATTTCCTTTTCCCTATAAATACTCTTCGATTTTCCGAATTAAAGAACGGTTTTTCATACACTTTAATACTTTGACTTTGACACTTATGAATACCTTACGAACTTTACGAACCTCTGCACAAAAACTCATACTTTTCAAATCTACAAACACATTCAGACATACATACCAGTTCAGATTTTCAGGCTTCACGATTGCTCGTCCCGAAGGTTGTCAATCTTTCAGACCCAAGCCACAGTATAACCCTGAGGGTCCTTAAATTATCTATTTTTTTATATTGAAGGTACGAACGATTTCTGTTTTAATGTAGTTCTTTATTATAAAATCGCTCTTTTGTACATTCTAATCCTCTTTCTTCTTTGATTTATTTTCATATATTATATGCATTGTATTCCATGTTTTGATGATGCCAAATACTTAGGTTATTATATAGTTTTTATTTTGTGAAAAATATAAAATCCAAAAATAATGTAATGTTTATTTAAGCATTTATATCTTGTGGAGAAAGATTATTTATTTAATCTAAGTCAAGATATTAGTATTATACACTTTGAATTTTATCATATGGTATGTTTAATATTCTAGTAACTTAGAATCTTTGAATAAAATATTCTCCAAGTTATTAGATATTTTGCTGTTGTTGTTAGTGCTTGAAAATAGGTTGAATGAGCGTGGCATGTAAAGTGGAACAAACCGCTTGAAGTTCTCCAACAAACTGAACTACATGCGTGTGTTTTGCCCACTAACGGATAGTGGAGGTTGTTATTTCCCGTTGCAATGTTCGTGGAGTGTGTGCAGCGAAAATCAAGCCATGATCCCCATTACGCCACTCACGCTAATCAAGGAGAACATGGATCATTACATTTCCAGAAGAAGATGATAGTGCAGCAGCTATTTAAAAAGTATATAGTTGTGCAGAAAATCTAAGAACTTTCACGCATTCAAAAGTTAATCTTTTATATTGAAAGTTTTTCTGTAATTTTCTTCTTCTCCTACAATACTTATCATTGTAATATTCATAGTGTTTGGGTGAAAGAAAAATTAGAGAATATCCTTGTAATCAAGAGAGAGAAAGAAAGAAAGAGAGAAAAGAGAAGACTTCGAGTGAAGACAAAGTGAGTGTCATCAGTTCAGGGGGAACTGAGTGACTGGGAACAAGTTCCTAGAGGAACAGAGAAGGTTCGTTAATAGGTTGTAAAAGATCGAGTCTTTTGGCCTATTATAGTAAAGAGAGTTTGAGTCAAAATCCCTCGTGGTCAAGGTTTTTCTTCCTATTGGGCCTAGGAAGTTTTCCTTGTAAAAATCTCGTGTGTTTGTCTCTTCCTATTTTTAGTTTCTTTTAATTCCGCAATACAATTCGAAAATTTTCCCTCAACTACAATTCACCCCCCTCTTGTAGTTGGTCTAGTGTTCATACTAGAATAACAATTGGTATCAGAGCCTAGTACCTCCAGAATCAGCTCACACTGAGGAGACTATACCTGGAACAATGAACACTACGGGAGAAAAGCTTGATGAAGGGTATTCAACTCAACGCCCACCTATGTTCAATGGCAAACATTATCCATACTGGAAGAATCGTATGGAAATATTTATCAAAGCAGAGAATTACCAAGTATGGAAGGTAATTGAAATTGGTGACTTTGAAGTCACAAAGAAGAACGAGAAAGGGGAGCTCGTTCCTAAACCCCTTGCCGAGTTTGACAAAGAAGACTTCGACAAAATGGAGATGAACAACAAGGCCAAGAAGCTACTTCATTGTGGTCTTGGTCCCCATGAACACAATCGAGTCATGGGATGCAAGACTGCTGAGCAAATGTGGGAACTCCTTCAAATCACTCATGAAGGAACAAGCCAAGTGAAACGATCAAAGATTGATATGCTCATGCATAAGTACAAATTGTTTCACATGAAACAAAAGGAGCCTAGACATGCTCACTCGCTTCTCAAATATCATAAACGAACTTGAATCTCTGGGAAAGATAATCTCTCCAGAGGAATAGGTTCGTAAGGTACTAAGGAGTCTACCATAAGATGAGAAATGGATGGCCAAGATAACGACACTGTTGGAAACCAAGGACTTCACAACGTTCAACATTGAACAACTTGCTGGTTCCTTGATGACCCATGAGTTACACCTAGAAACTCATGATGCTGAATCATCAAAGCCTACGGCTCTGGCTCTCAGCAGAAACTGATGATGAAGAAGCTGCTATGATTGTAAGAAGATTCAAGAAATTCTTCAACAAGAATTACAAAGGAAAAGTCACAAAGAAACCAATGAAGCTAAGTTGCTATAAGTGTGGAGGCCTTGATCATTTTATCATGGAGTGTCCTCAATGGGAAATCGAGAAAACAAAAGGGAAATACAAAGAGAAGGGCAAGGAACAACAAAATACCTTTTCGAGAAATGATATGAAGAGAGCCATGGTTGCAGCATGGGGAGAGTCTGACTCAGAGGAGGAGCAGGAACAGACTGAGGAAGAAACTGCCCATCTATGTCTCATGGCGAATATCGAAGACAAAGTGGAATCATCAAACCCCAAGGTAAGTTTTAATGCCATTGAAGAAGAACTTACAAAACTTAATAAAAGCCAATTACTAAAACTTTTATTAGAAACCTTAGATGACTACAAGGAAGTTTGCACTAAAAGAGATCAATTAACTAATGCCTTGAAAGTCACTAAGAATCATTCTAATTGGCTTAATACATTAAAATGTGATACTGAAAAAAGATTCTTTGAACTTTTTGACAAGAGTAGAGTTTATCAAGAAGCATTTGAAAAAGTCAAAAACGAAAATTATCTTTTAAATTTGGAATTGACAGAATTGAAACTGTTTGTTCCTGAAGGAACCGGCTCTTCAACTAATACCGGAATCAATGTTAAAAATATGAAAAATGATTATGAAAATGTTTTACAAGAAAATCTGGTATTAAAGAAGAAACTGGAACCCTCAATATTGGAATTCACATTTTATACGATAAAAAATTCGTAATATAGTGCCCCAAGAGCTTGCTCAATGGCTTACTTGTCTCCGTCCCTACCCGAAAGCCTTACAATTATTCTGTTATAATCTCTGGAGTATTTAGAAGGAGCGTAATTCAATTGTATTTGAAAATAATACTCTTAATTTCAGTCGTATTTATTACAGAGTCTGGCATCTGTATTTGGAATGGAATACTCGAACTATGATGGATTTTTCGTTTACTATCTCTTCTCTTCCTCCTTGCAGGTCTCATAATTCCGTCATAGTCAGTTGGCAACCACTTCCCTCTGGTTATTTCAAGTTAAATTTTGATGGTTCGGTTAGTGGCTCATCAGCTGCTGCTGGAGTGGCCATCCACGACTCTACTGGCAAGCTTGTGGGTGCTGAAAGTTTATCGATTTGACCAAATCTCAGCTCTTGTTGCAGAAGCCTGGGGGTTACGAAATGGGCTGCTTCTTGCCATCCAACAACAAATCCAAGATTTATTCATTGAAGGAGATAACCAAGTAGTTATAAGAATTTTGCAAGGGCACTATGCTTGCCCCTGGGCCATCCAAACACTCATTGAAGATATTCGACATCTGCTTCGCCACTTCAGATTCTATACCATTAAACATATTTTCGGGAAGCCAATCAAGTAGCGAATCTCCTATCAAAAAAAGGTCACAATAGTTCTGGTACCTCAGTTGACATAGATCCCTCCATTGATCCTAATCTTCAAAAATTTGTATTACTTGATTCGTTAGGGTTCTCCCTTGAGAGAAGGGTGTCCTAACTTCACTCATGTATAAAAAAAAGAAATTCAACGTCGCTGATCCTACCCCCTAATCTAAACACTCACGACCGCGGTTAACCACCAACCTAAGTATTCCTCCTCATCACCCTTCATTCTTGCGCCATTAAATCATCATCACTCACGCCTAATATCAGACCCTCATATTACTATTCCATGAGATACAAAAGAAGAAACAAGAACATTATTTTTACTTGACGCAAGACACAAACTTTTCGGGCTTTTTCAATATTCGATCCAAGATCCATAAAAATCAACGACCCAGACGGAGTTATAATTTTTGAGGGTCATTCAAAGTAATAATTTTTATTTTCTTTATTTGATTCTTTTATCTATTTATTGAAGTTACTAACCTTCTATTTATGAGTAGATTCTTAACATATTCACGCGATTGTAGATAGTTAAGTATTACAACTAACTTCCTACAATATTTTCTTTTCTTATTTTTATTTCTTTTTCATGAATATTATTTTTGAGCTTGATTGAAATATTTTCCACCTCGTATATTATTGCTAATCAAGACCTAAATAAATATTTTATCATTTAAATCAGATAACATGGACAGCTTGCTAGGAACCCAGTAATATGATTGCTAAATAAATTGTCACTAAAACAGTAGTCTTTTATGTGTTTAATGAACCAACCTAGACTAATCTTTTTTAGGGTGCTTAAAAATATGGAAAAATTGGTGCGAATAGCACCAACTATTGGTTTGGTGCACAAAACAGCACGAACGAAATAAGGTGTGATGCACAACACGAACTTTATGGCATGAGTGCATGAATCAACATAAACAATGATTTTGGCATGGTTCCACAACACAATCTTTAAGGCTTGGGTAAACGAATCTCAGGCCAAAATCGTCATGTATGTTGATTCGCACACCTATGCCATAAAGTTTGTGTTGTGCACCACACCTCGTTTAGTTCGTGCTGTTTTGTGCACCAAACCAATAGTTGGTGCTGTTCGCACCAATTTTTCCTAAAAATATTATGTGGTTGTTCGTTTGCACAAAAGTTGTTATGAATCGTGTTCTCTAGTGGCCAGCAATGGGCGAACGTGATTCTTGATCGTACCCTCACCCCCGAACTCAATTTTTGGTTCATGACCATTAATGAAGTTATGACCGGAAAATGTACATTGGATAAGTCTCTAAGATGTCCCTAAGTTTCATAAATATCCAATTAGACTTATGTGTCTTTCTTTAAAGACTTGTTGGCGACTTCAAAAAACGTTTTTAATAAAACCTACAATGAGGTAGTGAAATACGCGCTCACACCGCGTAGGTGAATAAAAAAACACGCCTACAATTTGGTGACTTCACTGGGGAGGATTTAAAATTAATTTTAATAAGTGAGTGAAACTTGAAAAATATGCTTTTGAATAACAAATTGTTTCGCATATGCTTGGCTACTGATTTAAGTCACTATAAGGACAATCGTCCTGCCTCATTAACGCATGTTCTATGCGTGACGCCACCGCCGGAGGTTTTGTGCTTTGTCCTTCCGAAAGCTTCCTGAGCGATAATGTTGGATCTTAGTCATTAGCAAACCTACCCAACTAACCACGGCATTGTTGTCTTATACCTGACTTGAGAAGTGGAGTGCGTCTTACACGTGGCCACCTTTTTAAGCAAAGGTACGAAGCGTGGGATCAATCTCAAAGTCATGAACCCTTTTCAGCCTTAACGTAAACCTGACCATTGTTTCAAACGTAGGTTTTGACTCTAGGATGACAACTACATACTATTTCTTGCCTATTTGACCTTATTGATTGCTTGTTTGCTATGTACAACATGCTTTCTCCCTTTATTCACTCCGAATTAGGCTAGTGTAGACACATAATCGTGTCTCCCCATTTAAGGGGCCAATGATGAAACATACCGCGGTCTTAATTGGTACGAACCAAGGGCAGAACAGTCTGAAGAGCCAAAGCTATTTTAAAAGTGTTAAAATCGTATTTTGAGCCCAACTCTTTGAAAAGCCCATTTAATTATTCATTGATAATTTATTATTTTATTTAAATAAATTAAATATTTTGAAAGACATTTATATAATTAAAATCGGATTTTATCACGTAAAATCAGATCTCCGGAGTAAAAAGATAAAGGAAAATCGTTAGAACGCGTTTTAAAGAAAAAGTTGTCAAAACGTGTCAAAAGCAAGGCGGTGCGCTGAACGCACCAACGTGCACCGAGCGCACCAGCCTGCGCCGAGCGTACACCCCATGCCACATAGACCAGTATGTCACACAGAGTCGTGCGCTGAGTGCATTCCTCTGTGCGATGCACATGCTGTCAATTTTATCTTTTTTAAACATGTGCCACGTGTGCACTGATGATTGGTCATGCCGCATCAGGCGCACCAATGTGCGCCTGACACGTGTGATTGTGCGTCCCACAACCACCTGCACCTGGCGCACCTGGCGCGTGAAGCGCAATTTCCTTTTCCCTATAAATATTCTTCGATTTTTCGAATTAAAGAACGGTTTTTCATACACTTTAATACTTCGACTTTGACACTTATGAATACCTTACGAACTTTACGAACCTCTGTACAAAAACTCATACTTTTCAAATCTACAAACACATTCAGACATACATACCAGTTCAGATTTTCAGGCTTCACGATTGCTCGTCCTGAAGGTTGTCAATCTTTCAGACCCAAGCCACAGTATAACCCTGAGGGTCCTTAAATATTCTATTTTTTTATATTGAAGGTACGAACGATTTCTGTTTTGATGTAGTTCTTTAATATAAAATCGCTCTTTTGTACATTCTAATCCTCTTTCTTCTTTTATTTATTTTTATATATTATATGCATTGTATTCCATGTTTTGATGATGCCAAATACTTAGGTTATTATATAGTTTTTATTTTGTGAAAAATATAAAATCCAAAAATAATGTAATGTTTATTTTTTCATTTATATCTTGTGGAGAAAGATTATTTATTTAATCTAAGTCAAGATATTAGTATTATACACTTTGAATTTTATCATATGGTATGTTTAATATTCTAGTAACTTAGAATCTTTGAATAAAATATTCTCCAAGTTATTAGATATTTTGCTGTTGTTGTTAGTGCTTGAAAATAGGTTGAATGAGCGTGGCATGTAAAGTGGAACAAACCGCTTGAAGTTCTCCAACAAACTCAACTACATGCGCGTGTTTTGCCCACTAACGAATAGTGGAGGTTGTTATTTCTCGTTGCAATGTTCGTGGAGTGTGTGCATCGAAAATCAAGCCATGATCCTCATTACTCCACTCACGCTAATCAAGGAGAACTTGGAGCATTACATTTCCAGAAGAAGATGATAGTGCAACAGCTATTTAAAGAGAAGATAGTTGTGCAGAAAACTAAGAACTTTCACGCATTCAAAAGTTAATCTTTTATATTGAAAGTTTTTCTGTAATTTTCTTCTTCTCCTACAATACTTATCATTGTAATATTCATAGTGTTTGGGTGAAAGAAAAATTAGAGAATATCCTTGTAATCAAGAGAGAGAAAGAAAGAAAGAGAGAAAAGAGAAGACTTCGAGTGAAGTCAAAGTGAATGTCATCAGTTCAGGGGGAACTGAGTGACTGGGAACAAGTTCCTAGAGGAACAGAGAAGGTCCGTTAATAGGTTGTAAAAGATCGAGTCTTTTGGCCTATTATAGTAAAGAGAGTTTGAGTCAAAATCCCTCGTGGTCAAGGTTTTTCTTCCTATTGGGCCTAGGAAGTTTTCCTTGTAAAAATCTCGTGTGTTTGTCTCTTCCTATTTTTAGTTTCTTTTAATTCCGCAATACAATTCGAAAATTTCCCCTCAACTACAATCCACCCCCCTCTTGTAGTTGGTCTAGTGTTCATACTAGAATAACAATTGGTATCAGAGCCTAGTACCTCCAGAATTAGCTCACACTGAGGAGACTATACCTGGAACAATGAACACTACGAGAGAAAAGCTTGATGAAGGGTATTCAACTCAACGCCCACCTATGTTCAATGGCAAACATTATCCATACTGGAAGAATCGTATGAAAATATCTATCAAAGCAGAGAATTACCAAGTATGGAAGGTAATTGAAATTGGTGACTTTGAAGTCACAAAGAAGAACGAGAAAGGGGAGCTCATTCCTAAACCCCTTGCCGAGTTTGACAAAGAAGACTTCGACAAAATGGAGATGAACAACATGGCCAAGAAGCTACTCCATTGTGGTCTTGGTCCCCATGAACACAATCAAGTCATGGGATGCAAGACTGCTGAGCAAATGTGGGAACTCCTTCAAATCACTCATGAAGGAACAAGCCAAGTGAAACGATCAAAGATTGATATGCTCATGCATAAGTACAAATTGTTTCACATGAAACAAAAGGAGCCTATTCAAGACATGCTCACTCGCTTCTCAAACATCATAAACGAACTTGAATCTCTGGGAAAGATAATCTCTCCAGAGGAATAGGTTCGTAAGGTACTAAGGAGTCTACCACAAGATGAGAAATGGATGGCCAAGATAACGACATTGTTGGAAACCAAGGACTTCACAACGTTCAACATTGAACAACTTGCTGGTTCCTTGATGACCCATGAGTTACACCTAGAAACTCATGAAGCTGAATCATCAAACCTGCGGCTCTGGCTCTCAGCAGAAACTGATGATGAAGAAGCTGCTATGATTGTAAGAAGATTCAAGAAATTCTTCAACAAGAATTACAAAGGAAAAGTCACAAAGAAACCAATGAAACTAAGTTGCTATAAGTGTGGAGGCCTTGATCATTTTATCAAGGAGTGTCCTTAATGGGAAAACGAGAAAACAAAAGGGAAATACAAAGAGAAGGGCAAGGAACAACAAAATACCTTTTCGAGAAATGATATGAAGAGAGCCATGGTTGCAGCATGGGGAGAGTCTGACTCAGAGGAGGAGCAGGAACAGACTGAGGAAGAAACTGCCCATCTATGTCTCATGGTGAATATCGAAGACAAAGTGGAATCATCAAACCCCAAGGTAAGTTTTAATGCCATTGAAGAAGAACTTACAAAACTTAATAAAAGCCAATTACTAAAACTTTTATTAGAAACCTTAGATGACTACAAGGAAGTTTGCACTAAAAGAGATCAATTAACTAATGCCTTGAAAGTCACTAAGAATCATTCTAATTGACTTAATACATTAAAATGTGATACTGAAAAAAGATTCTTTGAACTTTTTGACAAGAGTAGAGTTTATCAAGAAGCATTTGAAAAAGTCAAAAACGAAAATTATCTTTTAAATTTGGAATTGTCAGAATTGAAACTGTTTGTTCCTGAAGGAACCGGCTCTTCAACTAATACCAGAATCAATGTTAAAAATATGAAAAATGATTATGAAAATGTTTTACAAGAAAATCTGGTATTAAAGAAGAAACTGGAACCCTCATGGAACACGCTTCCTGATCCAGTCACTTGGATACAAAAATATCAAAACAAAGGAAGAGATGGTCTCGGTTTCAATTACAAGAAGAAGATCAAAAAGAAAAAATATGTTGATCTGCCAAGCAGCAAAATATGTTCTTACTGTGGGAACAGTGGTCACATTGTGTCTGACTGTTCCGCTAGAGAAGAACGTATTGAAAGGAACACGTACCTAGTGAAACAGGTTTGGAAAATTAAGAAAGACTCAAGTCCAACAAAGGAACCCAAGCTAGACTGGGTTCCTACCACTAACTAGTTTGCTATGGAACAGGCTGAAGTGAGGGGGAACAGCCTGTGGTACCTCGATAGCGGTTGTTCTAAGCACATGACAAGAGATAGATCCAAATTTCTCTCACTCTCAGTCATCAATGGAGGAACTGTGACCTTTGGAGACAATCTTACAGGTAATATAGTAGCAGTTGGTAGGATTGGTAAATCTCAGTCACATTCCATAGATATTGTATTTTTGGTCGAGGGTTTAAAGCATAGTTTACTTAGTATATCTCAGTTTTGCGATAAGGGAAATTCTGTGAAGTTTACTAATGAGTCTTGTGTAGTCAGCAATGAAAGTACAGGAACCAAGATTCTAGAGGAAACGAGGAAAGGGAACACCTACATGGTCAACCTAAACCTTGTTCCTAGGAATAATCTCACATGCTTAAGTGTGATCGAAGCTGATCCTCTACTATGGCACAAACGTTGCGGTCATGCAAGCCTGTCCCTACTGCATAAACTAAGTGGGAAAGACTTGGTAGTCCACTAGAACTTCTTCACATGGACTTATGTGGCCTTGTACGCATCCAAAGTCGATCTGGTAAGAGATATGTATTAGTCATAGTAGATGATTTTTCAAGATACACATGGGTTATTTTTCTTCATAGTAAGGATGAGACGTTTGATGAATTTCTAACCTTTGCTAAAAAGATTCAAAGAACAAGTGGTTTTAAATTAAAACATTTAAGATCTGACCATGGTAGGGAGTGTGAAAACATTAAGTTTGATGAATTTTGCAGCAATGAAGGGTTAGATCACAACTTCTCAGCTCCAAGGACACCACAACAAAATGGTGTAATCGAAAGGAAGAACCGGACCCTTGAGGACATGGCAAGGACGATGATAATTGCAAGCGGTCTTCCGAAGAATTTTTGGGCTGAAGCAGTGAATACGACATGCTACATCATCAATCGTGTCATGCTAAGACCAATCACTTTGAAGACACCTTATGAGCTCCTTAGAGGAAGAAAACCCAATATCGCTTACTTTCGTATTTTTGGATGTAAATGCTTTGTACATAATAATGGAAAGGATAACTTAGGAAAATTCGATGCTAGAAGTGATGAGGCTATTTTTCTAGGATATGCCTTAAGTAGTAAGGCTTATCGTGTTTACAATAAGCGAACAATGTGTGTTGAGGAAAGTATCCATGTTATATTTGATGAGACTAACTCCTTACAGGATTAGAGTTATAATGATAACTTTGAAATTGGTTTGACTCATCCTGATGAGTTTAATCATTGTGATGAGGAACTAACTTCTGCAGGAAAAGAGAAGAAACAAGCTCCTGATCCAGAGAACCCTGTGCCAGATCCTCACGAGGAACAAGCAACAGGACGAACTCAGGAAGTTGAAGGAGCTCCAGAATCTGAAGAAGATCAAGTGAATCAATCACCTCAAGAAACTCAAGATGCAACTAGGAGACTTGATCCAAAGCCTTGGAAACACCTAAATTCTCATCCCTTAGAATTGATAATAAGTGACATTGAAAAGGGAATTCAAACGAGATCTCAAATGAAGAATTTTTGTGCTTTTCACGCTTTCTTATCTATGACAGAACCTAAGGACCATATGGAAGCGCTCAAAGAGGCTGATTGGATCAATGCTATGCAAGAGGAGCTAAATGAGTTCCAGAGGAACAAGGTCTGGCACCTGAAGACTAAACCAAAGAACCAGAAAGTTATCGGACTTAAATGGGTCTTCAGGAACAAGCTCGATGAGCATGGAACAGTGGTAAGGAACAAGGCCAGACTTTTAGCCAAAGGTTATAATCAACAAGAAGGAATTGATTTCGATGAAACCTTTGCTCCTGTTGCTAGGATAGAAGCAATTAGAATTTTGATTGCCTTTGCTGCCTTTATGGGATTTAAGTTGTACCAAATGGACGTCAAATGTGCATTTCTCAATGGTTTTTTACTTGAAGACGTCTATGTGGAACAACCTCATGGATTCGAAAATCCGAAACTCCCAAATCAAGTTTATAAGCTTGATAAAGCTCTTTATGGGTTGAAACAAGCTCCTAGATCTTGGTATGAAAGGTTGTCAAAATTCCTGCTCTCACATGATTTCATAAGCGGTAAAGTTAATAGAACCTTGTTCCTTCGATCAAAAGGAATAGACATATTAGTAGTCCAGATTTACGTTGATGATATAATATTCGGTGCTACTAATGATCTTCTTTGTAAGGAGTTTGCTGATCTTATGAGTAGTGAGTTCGAAATGAGTATGATGGGAGAGTTGAACTTCTTTTTGGGATTACTGAAAGAGGAACAATGATCCATCAACAAAAATATGTCAAGGAACTGCTGAAGAAATATGGACTGGAACAATCAAAAACCAACCACACTCCCATAGGAACAGGAACAAGGTTAGATGAAGATTCAGATGGTAAGTGTGTAAACGAGAAGCAATATCGAGGAATGATTGGTTCATTACTTTACTTAACAGCAAGAAGACCCGATATTTCTTTTAGTGTTGGTTTATGTGCTCGATTCCAATCAAATCCCAAAGAATCTCACTTAACGGCAGTTAAGAGAATTCTAAGGTATTTGAAGGGAAGCGATGACTTATGTTTGTTTTATCCTCGAAATGATGTTTTTAACCTAGTAAGTTATTCGGATGCGGATTATGCTGGAGACTTGGTTAATCGTAAGAGCACATCAGGCATTGTCCAGTACCTAGGAACAAGCTTGGTCTCTTGGAGCTCAAAGAAGCAAAATACTGTTGCCTTGTCCACTGCAGAGGCAGAGTATGTGGCTGCTGCTGCATGCTGTTCCCAGGTCCTTTGGATCAAGCAACAAGTAAGAGACTTTGGCATTAAGTTTAAGTGTGTTCCTATCTATTGTGATAACACTAGTGCAATTTGTATTTCTAAGGATCCAGTTCATCATTCAAGAGTCAAGCATATTCACATTAGGCATCATTTCCTTAAGGATAATGTAGAAAAAGGTCATGTTAAAGTCGAATTTTGTCCAACAGAAAAACAAATAGCTGACATATTGACTAAACCACTTCATAGAGAAAAGTTTGAGAAAATTCGCTTAGAGCTAGGAATGATTAGAATTCATTGAGTGTGCTACTTCAAATAAAACCCTTAGTTACAAGATTACACTAAGGGTCCGTTCGGTCAACCTTTTTTTAAACTTTTATATAAGGTTTTTATAAGACCATATTAATTATAAGATAAGAAGATAAGATTAGATAAGATAAGATAAGATCAGATAAGATAAGATCTATAAGATAAGATAAGATAAGATAAATAAATAGGTTGTTAGACACACAAATAAACTCATCTTATAAGATAAGATAAGGATTTTTTAAGAGATCTTATAAGATAAGATAAGATAAGATAAGGGTAGAGATATGATTTATAAGATCTTTATGATAAGATAAGATTAGGTTAAGAAAAAAAAAAAAAGACAAAATAAGTTGAACAGAACAGACCTAAGTGGTCAGCAATATTTTGTGAATTTATTCACTCATTACACAGTCATTGTAAAGGACTCACATTAGTCTTCATAATACTCCCCTTATTGTCCATACATATACTTGAGCAAAATAGAAAGGTCACTGTACATATAGCTTGAACATGTAACATGCATGAGTTCACACTTTATATTCCTTTTATTTCTTTCCACGTAAATGTTATCTTCATTTTATTCTATTTTATTCGATTTTATTTTTCATCAATTTATTATATTTCTTCATTCATCCCCCACAAATAAATTTTTTGGTGGCAACACTTCACCAGCGTTCATGTACAAACCTGAAAATCAAATAATTCAACGGATTTAAAGAAGGAAAGGAAAAGCCGCATTTAATTTTTTTTCACCATCTCCCATAAATCTTCCCTAAATAAAAACCCATCAAATCAAACCAAAATTTACACGACAAATTCACCTCTTTTACCCAAAACCATTAACTCTGCAAAACCGCCTTTCTCTTTCTCTCACACAAAATTCTCTCAACTTCATCTTCTTCACCTAAACCCTAAATGGCTCCCAAACGAAAATCCTCCGATGATACGAAAAATTTTCCGGCAGAAAAATCTTCACCTGTGGTGGATTACAACGAAAGCGAGAATGAATCTTCCAACTCAAATGAAGATTCCCTGGGTTCTCAAGGCAATTCGACTGAAAATGAAGTAATCTCTCCAAAGAAGGAAGACGATTTGGATGATGCGGAAACAAAGTAAGAAAAAGAAGTCTTGGTTCCTACAAAAAGGGGTAAGAAATCTAAGTCTTCCAAGTACATCATAGGGTTTTGCGTTGATTTCTCCGGGTGCAAGAAAATTAAGTGGAGTCAGTTTCTTGATCTTGTTAAGTTTTAAAAATGGGTTAAAGTGTTAAGTTTCGATGAGAGTCTTTATGAGAGTGACATGAGTGAATTCATTGCATGTTTTGAAAATATTGAGGGACTGTGCATTATTGTCGTTAATGGAAAACTGGTTAAGTTCACTGAAAAGAACTTGGGTGAATGGTTTGAGGTACCTACTGAAGGGTACAAGGAATATGTTAAGGGTAGGGCTAAGTTAAATGTAAATGATGCTTCAAATTCTACTATTCTGAGTTTCTTTGGGGGTAAAGATTCTGACCTGTCCCTAGATAAGAAAGATCTCTCTCCATATCATAAATTTATGTTTCATTTAGTTTGGCATTTTATTTTGCCAATAACCTCCAAGAGAACTCAAGCGAGCCTCATGGATCTTTCTTTGATGTTTTGCCTTGCTAAGAATATAAAAATCAACTTCCCTGCTTTAATGATCTCTCACCTTTCCTACTGCATTACCCACAACACAAAAGTTGGGTATGCCAACCTTATTTCTGTTATCCTAAAAAAGAACCAAATCAAACTCCCTTCCAGTACCTCCTTTGATTTAGAGCCTGATAATTATTTGACCAAAGAGACTTTATCCAGGCTGTCTCTGTGGGTACAGGGTGGGAAGTTAGAATTTGAGGTTGTAGAACCTAAGGGAAAGGTAGAGACTGGGATCAAAAGGAAGTTTGAGGAGGAGGTCAGTGCTGAAGGACCTAGGTCAGTAAGGAAGAGTCGGAGGATTCTTGTGACCAAGGCTCCCAAAGAACGAGGGTCGTGGTCTGTTCATATTGATCTGGAGGAGGATCAGGCTCCCTCAGGATCAAGGGTTGTTGATTTTCCCCTTCTTTCCACTACTGGTCTCCATGGGATTCTACATTCAATTCAGGAGTCTCTGTCCCTCCTGCACACAAGAGTCCAGGGTGTTGAAGCCAGGATTGTTAGAATTGATCTTCAACAGGAGCAGATGCTTGCAGAGTGAAGAGAGGATAATCAGCAGTTCGTAAGAAAATTGACGCTGTGGTCGCTTCTTATGTTGTTCGCCCCAAGCCCTCTAAGCCCTAATCCCCTTTCCTTCCCTATAATCTGATGAAACAATGTTAATTTTTTTTTTGGTTTTGTATTAAACAATGGTGGATGGTTGTTACTATCTTTTTTTTTACCCTTTTAGATGTGAATCACACATCAGTTTCTGGTGATATTTTTTTTTATCTCTTTTATCTCTTTTTGTCTCTTATTATTTTGCTTCTCTTATTGTTCTCTTTGCTTCTTTCTTTTATCTTCATCATGAACTCAACTTGTGCATTTCTCATGTCTACGTACCTTGATCCCATCTTAATATGCTCATTAAAATGTTCAAATGGCTAGTATTATTAGATGAATGTTTGAGCTACTAAGCCTTGACATTGTTGTATATGATGCACTCTTAGAGTCCTGCTGGGTACTTAGTTGTTTTTGATGATGACAAAAGGGGGAAGCAGAGGGGCACATAAAAAATTCAATTCTAGTCTTCTTAGTATCTAGGTGATGTTTTTCTGATTTTTTTGCCTTGTCTTCAAGACTGATTTTTGTTAGTTTAGTATTAGTTTTACTTTTTAGTTTTAAAGTCATTAGCTCTTGATTCTTTTGCTCTGGTTGTTTTATTTTTCTTCTTTAATTTATTTGTTTTTGTTCATTTTATATTTTTATATGCTTATATTTGCTATCATAAAAAAGGGGGAATATTGTTGTATTCCATGTTTTGATGATGCCAAATACTTAGGTTATTATATAGTTTTTATTTAGTAAAAAATATAAAATCCAAAAATAATGTAATGTTTATTTTAGCATTTATATCTTGTGGAGAAAGATTATTTATTTAATCTAAGTCAAGATATTAGTATTATACACTTTGAATTTTTATCATATGGTATGTTTAATATTCTAGTAACTTAGAATCTTTGAATAAAAGATTCTCCAAGTTATTAGATATTTTGTTGTAGTTGTTAGTGCTTGAAAATAGGTTGAATGAGCGTGGCATATAAAGTGGAACAAACCGCTTGAAGTTCTCCAACAAACTCAACTACATGCGTGTGTTTTGCCCACTAACGGATAGTGGAGGTTGTTATTTCCCGTTGCAATGTTCGTGGAGTGTGTGCAGCGAAAATCAAGCCATGATCTCCATTACTCCACTCACGCTAATCAAGGAGAACATGGAGCATTACATTTCTAGAAGAAGATGATAGTGCAGCAGCTATTTAAAGAGAAGATAGTTGTGCAGAAAAACTAAGTACTTTCACGCATTCAAAAGTTAATCTTTTATATTGAAAGTTTTTCTGTAATTTTCTTCTTCTCCTACAATACTTATCATTGTAATATTCATAGTGTTTGGGTGAGAGAAAAATTAGAGAATATGCTTGTAATCAAGAGAGAGAAAGAAAGAAAGAGAGAAAAGAAAAGACTTCGAGTGAAGTCAAAGTGAGTGTCATCAGTTCAGGGGGAACTGAGTGACTGGGAACAAGTTCCTAGAGGAACAGAGAAGGCCCGTTAATAGGTTGTAAAAGATCGAGTCTTTTGGCCTATTTTAGTAAAGAGAGTTTGAGTCAAAATCCCTCGTGGTCAAGGTTTTTCTTCATATTGGGCCTAGGAAGTTTTCCTTGTAAAAGTCTCGTGTGTTTGTCTCTTCCTATTTTTAGTTTGTTTTAATTCGGCAATACAATTCGAAAATTTTCCCTCAACTACAATTTTACCCCCCCTCTTGTAGTTGGTCTAGTGTTCATACTAGAATAACAATATGCTTGCCTGATTGTCCTGTTATGCTTTTTATCACCCACATGTTATTTTTGCTAACCAATGACGTAAAGAATTGTTCTAATATTAATCAGATAATTTGGACAACCTGTTACGAACCTTGTAATTTGATTGCTTAATAACATATCACTAAAAAAATAGTCTTTTATGTGTTTCCTGAACCAACCTAGACTAAATTATTTTTAGGGTGCATGAAAATATTATTTGGTTATTCTAGTGCATAAAAATTGACATGGATCAATATTTAGTAGAGGCTAGCGATGGGCTTATGACGGTATTCGTACCCTCACCCCGAACTCAATCCATGGTTCATTTTGACCATCTATTGAGTCAGAACGGAGAAATCTACATGGGATAAGTCCCTAATTTGTCCATACGGTTTCCCAATATCCAATTAGGTTTATGCGTCTTCCTTTAAAGACTTGTTGGCGACTTCGAAAATATTTTCAATAAAACCTTAACAATGGGGTAGTCAAATACGCACTCACACCGCGTAGGCGAAATAAAAACACGCCTACAATTTGGCGACTTCAATGGGGAGGATTTTTTAAAAAAATATTTTTTTTAAATGAGTGGGTGAAATTCGAAAATACGATTCATACTCTTTTCATGCTTTAGAATGACATTACAGTTTTGCATATGCATGGCTATTGTTTAGCCACCATGAGGACAATCTACCTTGCCTCATTAGCGCATGTTTAATGCGTGAGGTCAACCCCTGGGGGGTTGCGCTTTGTCCTTCCAAAAAGCTTCCTGAGCGATAGTGCTGGATCTTAGTCATAAGCAAACCTACCCAACCATGGCATTGTTTTCTTGTTCCTGACTTGAGAACTAGAGTGCGTCTTACACGTGGCCACCTCTTTAAGCAGAGGTACGAAGCGTGGGATCAATCTCTTAGTCATGGACCCTTTTTAGACTTAACCTAAACCTGACCATAGTTTCAAACATAGAACTAGACTTCAGGTTGGAACTTTTGCATCCATGTTACATGACATTTGCTTGTGATTGCAAATTTTGCCTGCTTTTATCTTGTCAAATCGTCAATATTATGCGTCGTACCTAAAATAGCATCTAAAAATAGAAAAAAGATCGTCAATTGGCCAAAACTTTGCCTAAACCTCCGAAAAACATGTCGGGGAGTAGTGCGCCAAGCGCATTAAGTTGCACCTTGGGCAGTGTGCCGCGCGCAGCTATGCTGCATGGCACGTAGTCTGTGCATCGTATGCTTTTCGTTGATTTAGTCGTTGTGGTGGTCGATCCTATGTCTGGTCCGTTTGTATCCGCATAAAAGCACGGTCATTTTAGGGGTCTCACCTAAAAAACAAGATTAATAATCAGTCTTTTCATGCAAGGTCAAGTCTGTCCTAAAAAAAGTACATCTAGAAAAGTGGTCATGGTAGAGTTAGAATTGTCATGCATGTCTACCTTCTCCCTGCTATCCAACTAATCTTCCCTATCAATATTACCTTACCATATTCATTAATTTCAAAAAACTTACATCTTCCAAAATCAATCCTACACCCTCCTCTATTCTACCTTTTTCGAAAACAATTACTAATCACCTACCACATATCGAAAAAAAATATTTTTCAAAATTAATCCATCATCTTTTCCTAACAAAAGATAAAAACAAGGGGTTCCTTTCAAAAAACGAATTTCGAAAATTCTAAGCCCAGTCCAAATACCTTCATTCAATCAAATCCAATCATCCCAATTCATTTGCATTCATTCTAGATCGAACTAAATTTGAGTCCATGCATTCATTTTAAGCCCATATGCATTAGAGTCCATTTTGCATTCATCCTAGGCCCGTCTAAATTTGAGTCCATGTATTCATTTTAGACACGCTAGCATTAGAGTCCATCTTAGGCCCATATAAGTCTAGTTCATGTCAAAATCTAGGCCCATTTGCATCTTTATGTGAACCCTAGTCTATGTCAAGCCCAGTCCAAGTCTAATCCCAGTCTATTCCACTCTAAGTCCAATCCTAGTCCATTTCCAATGTCAAGCTCATGTGCATCTCCCAGTCTAAGTCAAACCTATATGGCAATCCGGTCCAAAGTTAGGTCCATTTAGGTCCAATTCATATCCTAGGTCTAGTTTGCATCTCCATGTAGGGCCTAGTCAAGTCCAACTCCTTCCTAAGTCCATAATGGCCCAAATCCCTTAAGTCTAGCGCAGCTGGTTCTTCCATAGATCCATAACTACCCAAATGGCAACCCCTAAGTCTAGCGAAGCTAGCATTCCGGAAGTCCACATGGGTAATTTGTTAGTCTAGCCTGCTTAGTCTAATGTAAGTTCCAAAGTCTAGTTGTCTAGCCTGCTTGTTCACCCGTAAGTTCAAAGTCTAGTTGCCTAGCCTGCAAGAGTCTAGTCTCCCTTATTGTCCCGCCTTTCTTAAAGTCTAGCCTACTTGCTCACCCATAAGTTCAAAGTCTAGTCTCTTATTTCATCACCAAAACTCAGTCATGGAGTCCAGTCTGCTTGCATAGTCCAGTCCAGTCCAGTCTAGTCCATGTCTGCATATGCATATAGTTAAGCCCATGTCAGCATCATGGTCAAGCCCATACTAGTCCAAAAATCCATAACCATTTCTAATCCTCCATTTCAAAATCATTTCCCATTTCCATTTCCTATTTCAAATTTTCATTTTCCATTTCTCATTTCTCATTTCCCACTTCTCCATTCCTCATTTCCATTTCTCAGTATAAAAAAATTCATTTCCAAAAACATACAAGCAAGGTCCACTCGATTCTGTTCATGACCAGTCGAGAGATTGCAACATCAGGAACGCCTGGAGGAACAAATGTGAGCCTACTCTATGGCTCATCAAGTGCACTATCACCACCCCAAATTCATTTAGAGTCATGAAAATTACTTTCGACCGCCTTCGCAATAGAGGCGCGATCACTTCCATAGGGTCTACCGCCTTCACAATAGAGGCGCGATCCCTTCCATAGGGTCTACGCCGAACCCTGCACCTAAAATAAAATTTAAAAGGTGCAACCTATATTTTTACCGCGAATTCCAACGAAATAATGAACAACTGACATCTAGTGTCAAATACCATCAATGCGCTGCGAAACATGATCGATGATAATAGACTTCTAATACTTGCTACAACGAGAATCAGCATCATCAACAAGCCTTTTGCACAGTGCATCAACAATTCAAAGGCTTAGTCTTTTATTTCTGGTTTCCTAGGATGAGTCAGAGAGTCCTTACCCTAAGTCATTTATGTCCTTTCCCATCGAGTTTATGTCACTATAGGACTTCATCTATTATAGCATTTCCATTTTCATTACATTTTATTTTTTCTTTTTATTTTCATTGGCCTTCGATCATTTCATTTATGCTTCTAATTCAATGATGAAACTTAAATCACCTAATGATCTTGACTAATTAAAAAAAATCTGAAAATAATATAAGAGAAAAATGAGAAAAGGACATACTTTGGATTAGAAGTTATTCCCCTCTTCCCTCCATCATCCACAAACCATCTCATGCAACCAAACAAAAAAAATCCATTAAACCATCATCCTCCATGATCATTAGCCAAATAACCCTTCAAAATCAAAGCTCCACAAATAACCTTCAATCCTTCCAATACCCTAAACCAATAACTTGTGTGCAATCCTTACTACAAAAAAAAAAAACTAATGCCAGCCAAAAATAAAAAAAAGTAAATGAATTCAAAGTGCGAAAAAAAGCAAAAGTAAAAGAAAACGCACATGACAAAAAGAAAAAAATTGCAAAAAAGAAAAAGCCGAAGGCAAAGAAATAAAAGGTCAAGCTAGGGGGCTTGAAAACAAGTTTTATCCCTCATTCAAATCCTTTCAATCCATCAAAACCCTAATCCATATAATTCAAATCCATGATCCTACTTTAGCCAAGGTAATTAAACCTTCATCTAAAGCCTCAAGCCTTAAACCTTTCAACCTTTCATCAACCCTAACTCCTTTTTCAAGGTATGTCCAAGCCCGCTAGATTGAAAACCCGAATGGGCAGCCTAGGCAAAAGTTAGGGCACAAAAAAAAAGAAATCAGATCTGGAACTACGAATGGTCTGATTCCACAAGGATATGTAGGAATCCTCATCTCGAGGTCCGACCGCTTCAATAAAATAAAATTAATCAAGGTCTAATGATTTGAATTTCTAGAATTCAGAAGCATACTCTTTCTAGATCCCGACATAGACTCGAGTCTGCACCTAGCCTCGTTAAAGCCTTTCCCACCTATATTTATTTGAGTCACAAAATTTAAACCTTTTTATTTTTCAATCCCAAGCTCTCCTTTTCCCTGAAGGACTCTCCGACAATTCCATAGTTTCTGGCGATATTTGACTTTGCCTAAGTCAACTCCCCAAAGAAGAATCCCCAATGAAGAACTTTAAACGATTCTAGACAGATCAACTACATTTCAATCAAGGCTCATAGAGCTTAATTCAAGACAAGCTTACCCAAAGTTGGTGCTTCCTATATATGTGGTGGTTCCTCCAAATCAAATCAAACTCCCGAAGAGTTGTAATTTGCGGATCTCGTTTATGGACCCCTATTATTTATTAAAAACAATTTTCGAAAATCTTTCTATCTATATCTGATCATTCCAACATATCCATATCTTCTAGCCTTGCAAAACCCTGACCTTGCATTGCATTACATACATTCCAGTTTTGCATAACCATGACCTTGCATGACGTGTCATATTCCTTAGCTTTGCATAACCTTAATCTTTGCATAGCGTCTCATGCATCCTTAGAGAGTCTAAGTTTGCATTATTTGCATCATTATGTGCCTTATCTGAGTTGTTTGCACTTATCTGCTAACATCTTTCTTCTGCAGCTAATCAAATTGCTTGTGGTTATTGTCCAGCGTACTAACATTGTTGTTTTACAGAGAGCGGCGTATATAGACCAGTTCTAAACTGCAGAGCGTTTAGAATCGTTCTCCGTCCCGACGACACCGTATAACTTTTACTATCGGTTTCCTGAACCTCAGTCAAAGTGGGGGCTTCTGTAGACACATAATCGTGTCTCCACATTTAAGGGCCAATGATGAAGCATATCGCGGTCTTAATTGGCCCAACCCAAGGGCAGAGCAGTCCGAAGAGCCAAAGCTATTTTAAAAGTATTAAAATCGTATTTTGAGCCTAACTCTTTGAAAAGCCCATTAAATTATTCATTGATAATTAATTATTTTATTTAAATAAATTAAATATTTTCAAATATATTTTTATAATTAAAATCGAATTTTATCCCGTAAAATCAGATATCCGGAGTAAAATGATAAAAGAAAATCGTTAAAACGTGTTTTAAAGAAAAAGCTGTCAAAACGTGTCAAAAGCAAGGCGGTGCGCTGAGAGCACCAACGTGCACCGAGCCCACCAGCCTGCGCCGAGCGCACCATAGTGCGCCAAGCACACGCCATGCCACGTAGTCATGTGTGTCACACAGAGTCGTGCGCCGAGCGCACTCCTCTATGCGATGCATAGGCTGTCAATTTTATCTTTTTTAAGCGTGTGCCATGTGGGCACTGATGATTGGTCATGCCGCGTCAGGCACACCAATGTGCGCCTGACACGTGTGATTGTGCATCCCACAGCCACCTGCGCCTGGGGCAGCTGGCGTGTGAAGCGCAGTTTCCTTTTCCCTATAAATACTCTTCGATTTTTCGAATTAAAGAACGGTTTTTCGTACACTTCTGATACTTCGACTTTGATACTTACGAATACCTTACGAATTTTACGAACCTCTCTACAAAAACTCATACTTTTCAAATCAACAAACACATTCATACATACATACCAGTTCAGATTTTCAGGCTTCACGATTGCTTGTCCCGAAGGTTGTCGATCATTCAGACCCAAGCCACGGTATAATCTTGAGGGTCCTTGAATAATCTATTATTTTTATATTGAAGTTACTAACGATTTCTGTTATGATGTAGATCTTTAAAATAAAATCGCTCTTTTGTACATTCTAATCCTCTTTCTTATTTTATTTATTTTCATATATTATATGTTTGCCTGATTGTCCAGCTATGCTTTTCATCACCCACATGTTATTTTTGCTAATCAATGACGTAAATAATTGTTCTAATATTAATCCGATAATTTGGACAACCTGTTAGGAACCTTGTAGATTGATTGCTTAATAACATATCACTAAAAAATAGTCTTTTATGTGTTTCCCAAACCAACCTAGACTAAATTATTTTTAGAGTGCATGAAAATATTATTTGGTTATTCTATTGCATAAAAATCGACATGAATCGATTTTTAGTAGAGGCCAGCAATGGGCGAATGTGGTTCATTATGACTGTATTCGTACCTTCACCCCGAAGTCAATCTATGGTTCATTTTGACCATCTATGGAGTCAAGAAGGGGAAATCTACATTGGATAAGTCCCTAATTTGTCCCTACGGTTTCCCAATATCCAATTAGATTTATGAGTCTTCCTTTAAAGACTTGTTGGCAACTTCGAAAACATTTTTAATAAAGCCTTAACAATGGGGTAGTCAAATATGCGCTCACACCGCGTAGGCGAAATAAAAACGCGCCTACAGAAATCATTGAAAAACGACCAATACATCAATGAAATGCAAAAACCGCTCCGCGAAATCAATGCGCCAAACGCACCGAGCTTTCGTCACACGCAAGCCTTATGCAGTAAGCGCACAAAGCTTGTGTGGCATGCAATGGCGGCGCGTGGTGCACAATCCATTTCGTGGCGTGCAATTTGCGTGTCGCACAATTCATTGCGTGGAACGCGATACCTTTTCGTCGGTTTATCCCTTATCCTCTATCTTATCTTTCCATGTACATCATCTCATCTTTTCATGTACATCATTTTGGATTTCTTTTTAGTGCCTACCTTATTGTAAAAATGTCATCCACTTAAGATTCCTAACTCTATTAGAAGTCCATTTAGCCCATATGTCAAGGTTCATCCAGTTTCACTCCATTTAGAGTTCTTAACCTCGTCTAACTCCATTCACATTAGGAGTCCTAATCCTGTCTAAGTCTAGGGTCATCCTTACCATCTTATGAGTCTAGAATCCATAGAAGTCCACGTCTAACAGAAGTCTAAATCCATTAGAATTCCACGCATCTTAGGAGTATAGAATCCGCACAAATCCACGCATACTATGAGTCTAAGTCCATTATAATTTCATCCATTTTAGGAGTCTAGGTCACTAGAGTTTGATGCATATTAGGAGTCTAGCATCTTTAAAAGTTCACTAAGTCTAAACTTCTAGGGTCATTAGAAGTCTATCAAGTCTAGGCACTTAAAGTCCACAGGATTCCGTGTCCACTAGAACTGCATTCATACTAGAATCCCTTTGATTGCATAGTCCATCGTTCATATACTTCATGCATAACTAAAGTACATAGGAATTTAGGAGTCTTATTGCATCCACACTCTTTTATATAGCATATTCCACATTTAGTAGTCCTGAACTACAAGCGATTGGATTCCCTATTTGGGATATGTAGGTAGCCTTTTTAGGCTCACACGCATAAATAGAGTCATGCATACATGCATTAGGTCTAGGTATCTCCAAAAAGGTCGTCCATACATGCATTAGGTCTAGGTGCATGCATCCAAAAAAATATTCAAAAAAAAATCATTCAGGTAGGATATGCTAATTGTTCTCAGAAGCTCAAACTTTGAAAATTACCTTTTAGGAAAAAATTCATTCCTTTCATGCCTTCTTCCCACCTCTTCTTTCTCTAAAGTTTTCATTGATGATCCATGCAGAATTCACGAGACATTGAAATGGGTAACCCATTAAATACCCAACAACAATTCACTAAAATCGCTAGAGCCTTAGCCAAGCTTACTAGTATGATGGAAACAATAGCTATAAGACTTGAGAGGGTCGAGTCTGGTGAGTCTCCTGGATTCAACACGAAATTGGAGAGTGTTGTTCATAGGGTAACCAATACCAATTCCTATTATGAGCCCATTGATAAGACCAAAGTGAAGGGAAAACTTCCTGAAAAATTCTCTACAACTGACATGTCTAAATTCAAACCAACTGATAACCCAAAGTATCATCTAAGGAATTTCCGTGCAACCATGATCATCAAATTAATTGCCCCTAAATTGTACCCAACGGTATTCCCGATGTCATTAGACCCAACTTGCTAAATTTGGTTCTACTGGACCCCAAGCAAATTGAAACTTGGGAAGACATTACTATTGCTTTCATGAAACAATATGAGTCCAACACACAACTACAAACCTCCTTTAGAGAGCTCGAGGTTCTTAGACAAGGTGAAAATGAAGGTTTTACCACTTATTTGAATAGGTGGAGAGAGAAATCAACCCATGTGGTATCAAGGCCTTCCGAAAAAGACTTGGTACGAATATTCGTTTCTAACCTCCTCCCTAAATTAAAAAAACACCTTAAATATTTGGGTCTAGATAGCTTTACAAGAGTATATGATGTGGGTATCCAGATTGAGAAGGATTTGCTGAAAAACACCGAAGACAATGACCTCAATGCTATTGAATTAGACATATCTCCATGCCCAATCATCATTAATACATTGGACTCGCTTAGGTCCTATTAGCCATGGAAAAGGATATGCACCTCCTCTCTTTTCATTTAGAAAGAGACCTTGAAGCAACGTACTCTTCTTGTCACACGACGTAGAAGTCAAGACTTAAGATTTCATTTTTTGTTTTATTTCACTTATCTGCCCAATCTAATATAGGATTCCCTTTATTACATGTATTATTCATTTGCAATTAATAAATGATCATTTATTTTCATTTTTTAATCTTGCATTAATGAGCATAATGAAAATTATCATGATTGTCGTTTGAAAAAAAATGAATTTCTAATTCTCACAACTTTTCTAAATAAAGGCAATGAACATAATTGGCATAAAAGAGGCATTACTCCCTTCACCATAGCCATTTCTCCAATCTTTATCATCTATTTTAACCTAAACACATAACCTCCCCCTCTCTTAACCTACCTCATATGAAGTACATTTGATATCAATTTAATATAAGGGGCAAGCAAACAAAAGAGAGTAACAACAAAAATCAAAGCAAAAAAAAAAAGCAAAATCGAAAAATAATGAATAAAAAGGGGTAAGCCCATCAATAGTGTAGACACATAATCGTGTCTCCCCATTTAAGGATCCGATGATGAAACATACCGTGGTCTTAATTGGTCCGACCCAAGGGCAGAGCAGTCTGAAAAGCCAGTCAAAACCATTTCGAAAAGTGTTAAAGTCCTATTTTAAAGCCCAATTAATTATTCGTGATAATTAATTGTATTTGAGCCCAATTAATTGATAAATTGATTTATTTTAATAAATAAATATTTTCAAAAGATATTTTTTTTAGGTCAAAATCAGATTTTATCCCGTAAAATCAGATTTCCGGAGTTAAAAGATAAAAGAAAATCTTTAAAACGCGTTTATATAAAAAAACTATCAAAAACAAGGCGGTGCGCTGAGCGCAGCTGACTGTGCTGAGCGCAGCTGACTGTGCTAAGCGCACGTGTCCTGCTATGTGGACTTCCACGTAGGCTGCGCCAAGCGCACAGGCTGTGCTAAGCGCACCAGAACTGCCACGTAGACTTCTGTTTCATGTAGAGTCCTGCGTCAAGCGCAATTCTCTGCTTGAGACGCGGAATTTCTTTCTTATCTTTTCTAAAAGTGCGTACCACGTGTACTCTTTTTATTGGTCATGCCGCGTCATGCGCTTGCCACGTCAACTGAGCCAGACGCAGCCAGCGCGTGAGGCGCAGTGCCGTTTTCCCTATAAATAGGCCTGATTTCCGAACAGATTGAAAAAACTGATTTTTCACATTAACACACTTCGAACTCGATGAATACTTTACGAATCTTTCTACAAATTACAAAACTTCCCTATAAAATTCATACCTTTCAAACACAAAATACATTCAATCTACATACTTTCATACATTCCGATTTTCAGGCTTCACGATTGCTCGTTCCGAAGGTTGTCAATCTCGCAGACCCAAGCCACGGTATAATCCTGAGGATCCTTAAATAAATTATTTTTATATTAAAGTTAATAACAGTTTTCTTTCTAGATGTAGATCTTTAATGTAAAATCGCTATACAGTATATTCTAACCTCTTTTCTCTTTATTTTTATGGTTTTTTCACCATATACCCCTTACAAATTTTTTGTTGCACCATATACCCTCGCAAGTTTTCAAATTCACCATATACCCCCGACGTTTTAAAAAATACATCCACTTACCCTTATGATTAATGGAAGGCTAACGCCGTTAGTCATTAACCCCTAATCCTCCCTCTAACCCTAATTAACTAACCTAAATCTACCTCTAACCCTAACCCTAACCCTAACCCCTAATCTAATACCCTAACCCTAACCCTTACCCTTACCACCCCTCCCCCCACCGGCCCACCACCTAGCCGCCCCACCACCCGACCGCCCCACCTCCCAACCGCCCCACCACCCGGAAGCCCCACCACCCCGAAGCCCCCTCCCCACGCACCCCACCTCCCGTGCGGCCCCCCACCACCCCCCACGCACCCCCCACCACCCTCCCCACCACCCCCCGAATCCCCCTCCCCTTCCTCTTCCCCTGCTGCGCGAACCCCCCTCCCCTCCCCTTCTTCCCTCGCTGTGCGAACCCCCCCTCCCTCCCCAACCGATTTTCGGTGCCCTATCGAACTCTCGAAGCTCTGCAAACGATGAAAAATTCAGCGATTTTTACAGATTTAGCAACGACATTTTGCGATATCAAGAAATTGAGAAACGAATTTCACATCCAATGATTCTTTGGAGATTGTGGAAAAACTAAGAGATTCCGTCACTAATACATTCAATAAATCTTCGGAAACCGAAGCGAATTCAAGCATTCAAGCTCTTCTTTGCAACCTAAACGAAAAGTTGCAATCAAATTTCGTAAATTGAAATCAAATTTGAGAGATAGAGAAATTAGGTTTAAGAAATTATTACTTTTTGATACTTTTTAGATTGCTCGGAATTTGATTGTATCGACGGAGAATCCTTTGGCCGGCGATGAGAGATGTGCTTGTTCCGAGGAGTTTGAGTCTCCTTCATTTTCTCTCTCTTACTCAACCGTAGTGTTGGGAACAAGGGGAGGGGAGGGGGTTCGCGCAGCAGGGAGGGGATGGGGAGGGGAAGGGGGGAAGGGGGGGGTGGTGGTGGTGGTGGTCACTTAGTGGTGGTGCGGTGGGGGGTAAGGGGGTGGGGGAGGGGTGGTTAGGGTTAGGGTCTAAGTTAGTGTATTAGATTAGGGTTAGAGTTAGGATTTGATTTAGGTTAGTTAATTAGGGTTAGGTGACGATTAGGGCCTAATGACTAACGGAAGTTTAACACCGTTAGTCAAAAGGGTAAGTCGATGTATTTTTTGAAAGGTGAGGGGTATATGGTGAATTTCAAAAGTCGAAAGGGTATATGGTGCAAAAAAAATTTGTCAGGGGTATATGGTGAAAAAACCGTTATTTTTATTTATTTTCATACATTATTATATGCCTGCCTGATCATTCTATGCATATTATATGATTGTCCTGTTTCAATGTTTTTATCACCCACATGTTATTTTTGCTAATCAAAGACCTAAAGAACTGTTCTAATATTAATCAGATTAATTTGGACAATCTGCTAGGTTCCCTGTAAATTGATTGCATAATAACTTGTCACTAAATAATTAGTCTTTTTATGTGTTTCTTGAACCTATTTAGACTAAATATTTTTCGGGTGATTTAAAACATTATTTGATTATTCTCTGGCATAAAATCTGTAATGAATCGATATCTAGTAGAGGCCAACTTTGGGCGAATGTGGTTCATTATGACTATATTCGTACCCTCACCCCCGAACTCAATCTTTGGTTCACTTTGACCATCTATGGAGTCACGACGGGAAAATCTACATTGGATAATTTGTCCTTATGATTTTCCCATATCCAATTAGGTTTATGATTCTTCCTAAAAAGAATTGTTAGCGACTTCTTTCAAAATAATTTTCAATAAAACCTTTACAGTGGGTAGTCAAATCTAATACGCGCTCACACCGCGTAGGCGAAATAAAAACACGCCTACAATTTGGCGACTTCACTGGGGAAGATATTAAAAAAATTAATTTTTTTTAATGAGTGGGTGAAACATGAAAAATACGATTCATTCTTATTTTTATGCCTTTGAATAATATACAGTGTTGCATATGCATGGCTATTGTTCAGCCACCATAAGGACAATCAACCTTGCCTCATTAGCACATGTTCTATGTGTGAGGTCACCCCCGGGGGGTTTTCGCTTTGTCTTTCCAAAAAGCTTCCTGAGCGATAGTGTTGGATCTTAGTCATAAGCAAACCTACCCAACCATGGCATTGTTCTCTTGTTCCTGACTTGAGACTGGAGTGCGTCTTACACGTGGCCACCTCTTTAACCAGGGGTACGAAGCGTGGGAACAATCTCTTAGTCATGGACCCTTTTCAGACTGAACTTAAACCTGACCAATAGTTTCAAACATAGAACTGGACTTTAGATTGGAACTTTTGCATCCATGTTATATGACATTTGCCTGTAATGGCAATTCTTGCCTGCTATTATTCTGTCAAATTGTCATAATTATGCGTCGTTCCTAAAACCGCGTCTAAAAACAAGAAAAATTCATCAATCGGCCAATTCGTCGCCTAAATCCCCGAAAAACGTGTCGGGGAGTAGTGCGCCAAGCGCTTAAGTTGCGCCTGGCACACCATTCCCGCGCCAGACGCACGGTTGTGCGCCGCGCAGAGCAATGCTGCACGGCACACAGTCTGTGTATCACACGTTTTTCGTCAATCTAGCCGTCGTATGGTCGATCCTACGTTCAGTCCTATGCTTGTCTATCTGCATCCGCGTAATACATGGTCATTCTAGGAGTCTCACCTAATCAAACGTTCAAAAAAGGTCTTTTCATGCAAGGTCGAGTCTGTCATAAAAAAATGCATCTAAAGGGTCATTGTAGAGTTAGAGTTGTCATGCATGTCTACCTCTTCCCACTTTCTCCCTGCTGTTCAACTATTCTTCCCAATCAATCGTACCTTACCATATTCAACCAATTTCAAAAAACTTACATTTTTTAAAATTAATCCTACACCATATTCTATTCAACCTTTTTCAAAAGCATTTACTAATCACCATAATACCACGACATTTCAAAAATATATTTTTTTCAAAATTAATCCATCATCTTTTCCTAACGAAAAATAAAACAAGGGGGTCCCTTTCAAAAAATGAATTTCGAAAATTCTAAGCCCAATCCAAACACCTTCATCGAATCCAATCCAATCAATCCGATTCACTTGCATTCATTCTAGGCCCATATGCATTAAAGTCCATTTTGCATTCATATAGGGTCCATCTAATTCGAGTCCATTAAGCCCGCTAGCATTAGAGTCCATCTTAGGCCCATATAAGTCTAGCCCCTGTCAAAATCTAGGTCCATTTGCATCTTTACGTGAACCCCAGTCTATATCAAACCTATATGTTAACCTAGTCCAAACTTAGGTCCATCTCGGCCCAATTCATATTCTAGGTCTAGTTTGCATCTCCATGTAGGCCCTAGTCAAGTCTATCTCCTTCAGAAGTTCATAGTAGCCCAGATTCCTCTAAAGTCCAGCCTGCTTGCTCACGCGTAAGTTCAAGGTCTAAGCATTCCTTAAGTCTAAAGGCAATTTCTGTGTCTAGCCTGCTTACTCACCCGTAAGTTCAAGGTTTAGCATTCCTTAGGTCCATAGGCAATTTTTGAGTCTAGCCTGCTTAGTTTAAAGTAAGTTTCGAAGTCAAATTGTCTAGCTTGCTTGCTTACCCGTATGTTTAAAGTCTAGTTGCCTAGCCTGCTTGCCTTAAGTTAAGAGTTTGGTCTCTGTTTTTGTCCAGCCTTCCTTTGTGCCTAGCCTGCTTGCTCACTTGTAAGTTCAAAGTCTAGCATTTCATAAGTCCATAGGCAATTTTCGAGTCTAGCCCGCTTAGTCCAATGTAAGTTCCGAAGTCTAGTTGTCTAGCTTGCTTGCTCACCCGCAGGTTCAAAGTCTAGGTGTCTAGCCTGCTTGCCTTAAGTTAAGAGTCTAGTCTCCCTTATTGTCCAGCCTTCCTTGAAGTCTAGCCTACTTGCTCACCCGTAAGTTCAAAGTCTAGTCTCTCCTATCATCAACAAAACCCAATCCAGTCTGCTTGCATAGTCCAGTCCGGTCCATGTCTGCATTTGCATATAGTTAGGCCCATGTCTCCATCATGGTCAAGTCCATATTAGTCCAAAACCATACCCATACCCATTCATAATCATACCCATTTCTAATCATTTCCCATTTTCATTTCCATTTCCATTCTCCCATTTCTATTTCCATTTCTCATCTCCTTTCATCATTTTGAAAATATTATTTCTTAAAACATACAAGCAAGGTCCACTCGATTCTGTTCATGACCGGTCGAGAGATTACAACTCAGGAGCAACTAATGGAGGAACAAAAAATTGAGCCTACTCTAAAGCTCATCAATCGCAATATCACCACCCCGACTTCATTTAGAGTCATAAAGATTACTTTTGACCGTCTTCACAATAGAGGCGCGATCACTTCCATAGGGTATACAACCTTCACAATATAGGCGCGATCACTTCTATAGGGTGACTCCAAACCCTGTACTTAAACAAAAATTCAAAAGGTGCAACCTACATTTCTACAGCAAATTCCAACGGAATAATGAACATATGACATCTAGTGTTGGATCCTACAAATGCTCTGTAAAACATGGTCGATAACAACATACTTCTAATGCTTACTACAAAGAGAATCAGCATCACCAGCGACCCTTTTGCGCAGTGCATCAACAATTCAACAGGCTTAGTCTTTTGAATCTGGTTTCCTAGGTTGAGTCACAGAGTCCTTACCCTAAGCCATTTTTGTCCTTTCCCATCGAGTCTATGTCACTATAGGACTTCATTTATTATTGCCTTTCATTTCATTTCAATTTTATTTTCATTTTCATTGGTCTTCCATCATTTTATTTATGCTTCTAATTCAATGATGAAACTCAAATCACCTAATGAACTTGACTAATAATAATAAAAAGAGATCTGAAATAAAAAAAAAAGAATAAAAATGAAAAATGGACATACTTTGAATTATGAGTTATTCCCTTTTCCTCCATTATCCATAAACCATCATCCTTCATGATCCTTATAACCTTTCAAAACCAAAGCTCCACAAATATCCTTCAAGCTTTCCAATACCCTAAACCAATAGCTTGTGTGCAAGCCTCACTACATAAAAAAAAAAAATGTTAATGCCAGGCAAAAATAAAAAGTGAATAAAATATCAAAGTGCGAAAAAATGAAAAAAGCAAAAGAAACTGCACAAGGCAAAAAGAAAGAGCCAAAGGCAAAAAGAAATAAAAGTCAAGCTAAGGGGCTTGCACACAAGTTCTACCCCTCAATCAAATCCTTCAACTCATTAAACCTTAACCCATACAATCCAAATCCATGATCCTCCATTAGCCCAACCAATTCAACCTTCATCTAAACCTCAAGCCTTAAACCTTTCAACCTTTCAACCTTCCATATTCAACCTTAACTCCTTTTTTCAAGGTATGTCCAAGCCCGCTAGGTTGAAAACCCGAAAGGGCGGCCAAGGCAAAAGATAGGGCACAAAAAAAAATGATAAATAAAAAAAAGAAATCAGATCGGGAAGTACGAATGGTCTGATTCTGCAAGGATACGTAGGAATCCTCATCTCGAGGTCCGACCGCTTCAATAAAATAAAATTAGTCATGGTCTAATAATTTGACTTTCTAGAATTTAGGAGCATACTCCTTCTAGATCCCGACATAGACTCGAGTCTGAACCTAGCCTCGTCAAAGCCTTTTCTCACATATATCTATTTGAGTCATAAATTTAAAACCTTTTTATTTTTCAATCCAAGCTCTCCTTGTCCCTGAAGGACTCTCCGATAATTCCATGGTCTCTGGCGATATTTGACTTTGCCTATGTCAACTTCCCAAAGAAAAATCCCAGTACAATCCCAAGTGAAAACTTTCAATGTTCAAGACATAGCAACTACGTTCAATATCTAATCAAGTACATCTCAATTAAGGCTCAAGCCTAATTCAGGCAGGCTCACCCAAAGTGGGGGCTTCCTATACGTGTGGTGGTTCCTCCAATTCAAATCAAACTCCCGAATAGTTGTAATCCGCGGACCTCATTTACGAACCCCAATTGTTTACTATAAATGATTTTCAAAAATCATTCAATCTATTTCTAATCATTCTATACATTCTATCATTCTATACATCTTCTAGCCTTGTAAAATCCTGACCTTGCATTGCAGCTTTGCAAAACCCTGACCTTGCATTGCATTTCATACATTCTAGTCTTGCATAACCTTGACCGTGCATGACGTGTCACCCTTTAGCTTTGCATAACCTTAATCCTCGCAGTGCGTCTCATGCATCCTTAGAGAGTCTAAGTTTGCATTATTGCATCACTATGTGCTTATGTGAGTTGTTTGCACCTATCTGCTAACATCTTTCCCTGCAGGTAATCAGATTGCTTGTAGTTATTGTCCTGCATACTAACTTCGTTTTGCAGAGACCGACGGTTATAGATCAGTTCTAAACTGCAGAGCATTTAGAATCGTTCTCCGTCCCGACACCGTATACTTTGACTATCGGTTTCCCGAACCTCAGTCAAAGTGGGGGCATCTGTAGACACATAATCGCATCTCCCCATTTAAGGATCTGATGATGAAACATACCGTGGTCTTAATTGGTCCGATCCAAGGGCAGAGCAGTCTGAAAAGCCATTCAAAACCATTTCGAAAAGTGCTAAAATCCTATTTTAATGCCCAATTAATTATTCATGATAATTGATTGTATTTGAGCCCAATTCTTTGAAAAGCCCAATTAATTGATAATTAATTGATTTATTTTAATAAATAAATATTTTCAAAAGATGTTTTTTTTAGGTCAAAATCAGATTTTATCCCGTAAAATCAGATTTTCGGAGTTAAAAGATAAAAGAAAATCTTTAAAACGCATTTATATAAAAAAACTATCAAAAATAAGGTGGTGCGCTGAGCGCAGCTGACTGTGCTGAGCGCAACTGACTGTGCTGAGCGTAGTTGACTGTGCTAAGCACACGTGTCCTGCCATGTGGACTTCCACGTAGGCTGCGCCAAGCGCACAGGCTGTGCTAAGCGCACCAGAACTGCCACGTAGACTTCTGTTTCATGTAGAGTCCTGCGTCAAGCGCAATTCTCTGCTTGAGACACGAAATTTCTTTCTTATCTTTTCTAAAAGCGCGTACCATGTGTACGCTTTTTATTGGTCATGCCGCGTCATGCGCTTGCCACGTCAGCTGAGCCAGACGCAACCAGCGTGTGAGGCGCAGTGCCGTTTTCCCTATAAATAGGCCTGATTTCCGAACAGATTAAAAAAACTGATTTTTCACATTAACACACTTCGAACTCGACGAATACTTTACAAACCTCTCTACAAATTACAATACTTCCCTACAAAATTCATACCTTTCAAACACAAAATACATTCAATCTACATACTTTCATACATTCAGATTTTCAGGCTTCACGATTGCTCGTCCCGAAGGTTGTCAATCTCGCAGACCCAAGTCACGGTATAATCCTGAGGGTCCTTAAATAAATTATTTTTATATTAAATTTACTAACAGTTAACTTTCCTGATGTAGATCTTTAATGTAAAATCGCTATACTGTATATTCTAACCTCTTTTCTCTTTATTTTTATTTATTTTCATACATTATTATATGGCTGCCTGATCATTCTATGCACATTATATGATTGTCCTGTTTCAATGTTTTTATCACCTACATGTTATTTTTGCTAATCAAAGACCTAAAGAACTGTTTTAATATTAATCAGATTAATTTGGACAATCTGATAGGTTCCCTGTAAATTGATTGCATAATAACTTGTCACTAAATAATTAGTCTTTTTATGTGTTTCTTGAACCTATTTAGACTAAATATTATTAGGGTGCTTCAAAACATTATTTGATTATTCTCTGGCATAAAATCTGTAATGAATCGATATTTAGTAGAGGCCAACTTTGGGCGAATGTGGTTCATTAGGACAATATTCGTACCCTCACCCCCGAACTCAATCTTTGGTTCACTTTGACCATCTATGGAGTCAGGATGGGGAAATCTACATTGGATAATTTGTCCCTATGATTTTCCCATATCCAATTAGGTTTATGATTCTTCCTAAAAAGAATTATTGGCGACTTCTTTCAAAATAATTTTCAATAAAACCTTTACAGTGGGGTAGTCAAATCTAATACGCGCTCACACCGCGTAGGCGAAATAAAAACACGCCTACAAATAGTTTTGCAAAATGTACTTCTTTCCAAATCCTCCTGTCCATAAACCTTCATTTAACCAAAGATCTTGACCTCCATAACCAAAAATCATACATTACAAACAACCCACAACCACATCGCATCCCAATAAACCTCAAAAAGACAAACCAAAGCCCGCTAGGTCGAAAACCCATAGGGGCAACTTAGTTAAAAGTCAGGGCATCTTCTCCTTCCTTATCCTGAACTATGAATGGTCTGATTCTGCTAGAGATACGTAGGAAAATTCACCTTGAGATTCGACCGCTTTAAACCAAACCAAGCGTACATCGTTATCCACTCCTTTCAAATATCTCTTCCAAATCAATGCCAAATTCATTGCAAATGACTCCAAGCAAAATGGCCGACCACTAATCAAAATGCTAAGAGCTACGACTAGCCTGATTCCATCATGATTATGTAGGCAACCTCTTTTGAGGCCCGACCATTTTAATTCAAAAAACCTCTTAAAGGCCTATGCCCACCCAGGAAAATCCATCTCCACCCCCACCGCCACCTATCCTCAGGCCCAAACAACCATCCCCACCACAAACACGACCATCAATTCACGAAAACCCACCGCCAAACACCCGTTTCCAACTCCCGAAAACCCACGCCCACCTCCGAAAACCCACCCGTCCAACTGCTCTTCTTATCTCTCTTCCCTCGCAACCTTAAAGTCTTCATCATCATCTTCATCCTACCCGAAAATCCACGCCCACCCCCGAAAACCCACTCGTCGACTGCTCCTCCTTGTTCGTCTTCCCTCGCAACCTTCAATTTGTCATCATCATCTTCTCTCCCACCCGAAAATCCATTCCCATCCCCACCCCACCCGAAAACCCATCTCCACCACGAAACACCAACCATATTGATGTTGCTGTTATGAGGGAGTATAAGAAGAAGAATGCAGGAGTAATTTACAAAATAACAAAATCCATAATTAGCCATCCCCGTTACAAAGATAAATAATAAATCGTTGAATCCTCATGGCCTTTGGAAAGTTCATTACGAGTCTTTACTAATACTTGAAAAACTATTTTGAAAACGATTAACGAACTTTTAACTTGAAGTAATTTACGTGTAATCCCATTATAAGTATTGAAAATGTTTTTGGACTTTCCAATTCTTTTAGTAAAAGTAGCCCAACAATTAACTAAGTAGCATTACGTAAATCTGATTCAAGCGCATCAAATTAGAGTAACAATTTAGACTAAGATAACTTAATAGGGAACTAAATCAGTTAAATATTTACAAGCTTAGCCCAACTAGTTAACTAAGTATCTTCAATTAACACTAAAGAAATTCAGATTAAGGTCCAATGATTATTTAATAAACGGTTTTTTCACCATATACCTCTGACAAATTGGAAAATTCACCATATACCCTCAATGTTCCAGATATACACCATATACCCCTGAGTTTTTGAAAACGTTCACCATATACCCTTAACATTTCAAAACTGTTTACCAAATGCCCTTTTTGGTAACTGCCGTTACTCACCGTTAGCTTTATTTACTATTTTGCCATTATTAACCCTAAACCCTATTTCTAATCTAACCCTAACCCTAATCTAACCGTAACCTTAATCCTAATCTAACCCCTAACCCTCCCACTCCCCTCAATCCCAACCCAGCCCCATTCCTCCCCCTCCACCTCTACCTCACCACCGCTGCCCCCCCACCCCCGCCCCTTCCCTCGTCAGCTTACTCCCCACCCCCTCCCCTTTCTCAGTTCTTTGCTCCCTCCCCACCCCCTCCCCTTCCCGTTGCTGCTCCCCTCCCTTTCTTCTTGCTCCCCTCCCCCTCCCACTCCCACTCCCCCTTCCCCGTCGCCGAATTTCACTCAAGTTGCGGGGAAGAAGAGAGAGAAAGACGCATAAATTTCGCCCCGAATTTTCCGCCATTAGAACTGAATTTTCCTCCCCTTCCCCATCGCTGCTCCCCTCCCTCTCTCCCTCCCCTTCCCCGACACTGAATTTCACTCAAGTTGCGGGAAGAGGAGAGAAAGACGCATGGATTTCGTCCTCGAATTTTCCGCCATTGAATTTTCGATTTAGGGTTTTTGATTTAGCGAACAATGTTGATGAAGATGTTTGATTTCTTCGATCGGGGAAGGGGGGGGGGGGAGGGAGGGTGGGGAAAATCGATCGGGAGCAGCGACGGGGACGGGGAGGGGGTAAGGTGGGAAAATCGACTGAGCAAGGACGGGGACGGGGAGGGCGGGGGTGGGGAGCAGCCGACGGGGAAGGGGGAGGGGTAGGGGAGCAGCGAGGGGAAGGGGGAGGCGTGGGGGAGGGAGCAGCGATGGGGAAGGGGAGGGGTGGGGGTGGGGAGCGGGAGCAGGGGAAGGGGAGGGGTGGGGGTGGGAGCAGCGACGAGGGGAAGGGACGTGGGTGGGGTGGGGGCGCGTTGGTGGAGTAGAGGGGGGGGGGTTGGGGGGGCCGGGGCGCGGAGGAGGGGGAGGGGGTGCGGCGGTGGAGGGATGGGTGTGGTGGAGGGTGGGGAGGTGGGAGGCGGGCTGGCCGGGTGGAGGGGAGGGGGGGTGGTGGGGTGGGTGGGAGGGGAGGGGAGGGGGAGGGAGTTAGGGTTAGAATTAGGGTTAGGGTTAGAATTAGGGTTAGGATTAGGGTTAGAATTAAGGTTTAGGGGTTAATGGTGGCAAAATCGTAAATACAGCTAACGGTGAGTTAACGGCAGTTAGGAAAAGGGTATATGGTGAACGTTTTCGAAAACTCAGGGGTATATGGTGCATATCTCGAAACATTGAGCGTATATGGTGAATTTTTCAATTTGTCGGGGGTATATGGTGAAAAAACTTATAATTAGCAAAAATAAACACGCGCGGTGATAAAAACATTAAAGCATGTTTGGGATGCATATGGATAATAATGATATAGAATAAAAAAGAAATATAAAAAAAAAAAGGAGAGATTAGACAAAAATGTATAAGAAAGCTTGACTTCCTTTAACGATCCAGACCATGCTAAATAGATTGTTAGCAAACTAAGGAGTTAATTGGAATTATATTGACCCTCAAGAAGTATACCTTTGTCGCATGGGTCTTGAACAAGGATCAGCATGAGGAGCAATTTGGAAGCTTTGATGGAGTTTGAATGTACGTCAATGGATTTCGTCCCCGAATTTTCCGCCATTGAATTTTCGATTTAGGGTTTTTGATTTAGCGAACAATGTTGATGAAGATGTTTGATTTCTTCGACGGGGAAGGGGAGGGGGGGGAGGGGGGTGGGGAAAATCGGACCGGGGAGCAGCGACGGGGACGGGGAGGGGGTGGGGGTGGGGGTGGGGAAAATCGACTGGGGAGGCGACGGGGACGGGGAGGGTGGGGGGTGGGGGGGAGCGGCGACGGGGAAGGGGAGGGGGAGGGGAGCAGCGACGGGGAAGGGGAGGGCGTGGGGGGTGGGGAGCGGCGAGGGGAAGGGGAGGGTGGGGGGTGGGGACGACGGGGAAGGGGAGGGTGGGGGTGGGGAGCGACGAAGGGGAAGGGGACGTGGGTGGGGTGGGGGGCGGCGGTGGTGGAGTAGAGGGGAAGGGTTGGGGGGCTGGGCTGGCGGAGGAAGGGGGGAGGGGCTGCGGCGGTGGAGGGGATGGGTGTGGTGGAGGGTGGGGAGGTGGGGCTGGTGGGGTGGATGGGAGGGGTGGTGGGTGGGGTGGATGGGAGGGGTGGTGGGGTGGGGTGGAGGGGAGGGGAGGGGGAGGGCGTTAGGGTTAGAATTAGGGTTAGGATTAGGGTTTAGGGGTTAATGGTGGCAAAATCGTAAATACAGCTAACGGTGAGTTAACGGCAGTTAGGAAAAGGGTATATGGTGAACGTTTTCGAAAACTCAGGGGTATATGGTGCATATCTGAAACATTGAGGGTATATGGTGAATTTTTCAATTTGCCGGGGGTATATGGTGAAAAAAACCGTAAGATTTAAATTATGATTATGATTAGATACTTGCTAATTAGGTTGTTAGGTATTTAGCATTTGCGTAGCTTTTCAATATTACAGTTTATGTTGTAAATTTCTTAATATATTTAGAAGTAAAAAAAATGCAAAAAAAAAAAAAAATTATTTTTTAAAATTTATTTGGTCAAAAGGGTTGCGGTTATGGTGAAAACCGCAGCCTTTTGTACAAAGAAGGGCTGCGGTCAAAAACCGCAGCCCTTCATTTTTGCCGAAGGGCTGCTACGGAAAGGGCTGCTGGCCAAAAACGCAGCCCTTAGGGCTATTTTGACCGCAGCCCTTCCTTATTTTTCCACTAGTGCACCTCTTCCACAAGAATAGAAAGGAAGGGCTTGAAAACTCTAAGCTTGGCTCACATTCAAAATATGTTTATGTTTCTATTCAACCCACCCATTCTGCTCCGGTATACCCACACAAGAAGTTTGAAACATAATGTTAGTCGCATTGAAAAACTCAAACAAACAATTAATTTCACTGCCATTATCACTTTGAATAACCTTTATTTTTGAGAAAATTGCCGCTCAACCATAGCTACAAAGGACATAAACATACGAAAGACTTCAGTTTTATCAACAAGCAATTAGATCCACACATCATGGATCCACTCATCAACTATAGTTAATAAATATCGAGCCCCACTGGAGGAAGCATGCCAATAAGGACCCCATAAAAAAAGTTCGAGAGGCTTTATTATCTTTAAAAGGAAATCTGGCTCTAGGATGCTTAGCACGAAACAACCGAGAGGATGACTTATGTTTTTGTGCCACAATTCCAAGAGAGATGAAGAACCAATAGAGGAGACATGGTGAACCAAATCCGCATCACTTAAGTAGTAAAGTCCATCGTGCCTAACACTCGTTCCAATCAGCGTCCTCATTTGGTCCTTCATAGCACACATAGAAGACTTAAATTGGAGAATACACTGTAAATTATTAGATAATTGAGAGACATAAAGCAAGTTACAACTCAAATTGGAAAATAGAGAACATTAGTAAGAGTTATATGGTTTGATAATCGAACGGAACCCGCTTTAATAGCAACAACAATATCACCATCCGGAAGGCCGACTAGACAATGAGAAAATCATAAACATCAATAAACCATAAATAATTTCCCTTGACATGATGCATTGGTCCTGTGTCAATTATCCATGAAGCATTATTGAATATATCATTCAAGCGATCATTCGAGATTTTCTAGAGTTACTAAGTAGAGCCACAAGATCCCGCCATTCAGTGGTTGAAAAATCGGGCCCAAAAGACAAATCTACCCGCGGGGGTCTTGCATGATGCGCAGCATTGGCACGCGCTTTACCAAGTGGTCTGCTGACTGCAAGGTTGTCCGAGTTCTAGTTGGACGTGGAGGGCGCGCTGCTGGTGATCATGACTGGTTAATATTTGGTGGAGTATGAGGTGGTGGTAGTGGTGGGATTTCTTGGCTAGGCATGATTGCCGATAAGTTGGCTTTAGTTTAGGATAAAAATTTGGTTCCTTTTTTTTTAAAGGTTTTAGGAAGATTTTTGTGTGGCTCTTGATACCATGTAAAATTATTTAGAGGCTAAAAGCTTGCTCATATTTATAGTACATCAAGTAAAGCTAATTATAATAGGTTTAGGAAACAAGGAAAGAATCCTAAATAAACAATACTTCCAAATATATATCTTAAGGCTATGTTCAGTTCACCTTATTTTTACTTATTTCAAATCAGGTCAGATCAGAAAAATAAGTTCTGATCATATAAGTTCATATCATGCTTATATTTAAACACTTATTATTATTGTTATAATTATTATTATTGTTATGGGTACCATGATTATTGTGATGATTATTATGATTATTAGTATTACTAATGCTATTATTGTTATTGTTATTGTTATTGTTATTGTTATTGTTATTGTTATTGTTATTGTTATTGTTATTGTTATTGTTATTGTTATTGTTATTGTTATTGTTATTGTTATTGTTATTGTTGTTGTTGTTATTATTATTATTATTATTATTATTATTATTATTATTATTATTATTATTATTATTATCATCATCATCATCATCATCATCATCATCATCATCATTGTTATTATTATTATTATTATATTTTTATTCACGGCGACCAGGGTTGCTAAGGTCAAGTACGAGAAGCTCAGCTGACTGCATTTTCCGGTCGACGTTGTTAGGCTTTGATTGAGAAATCGCCGAAGAAGAAATACCAAAGGGAGAGAGAATGATAGATCTATTCTTTTTTTAGGGTTAGGGCTTCACTCAGAAATGACAAAATAAGGGGTGTAGAAAGGGGGTTTATATAGGGAGTAGAATGTTCAACGGGCTGGGCCCCCATGAGGAGCCCGAGCCCAGCCTATTTTTAATAGGGTTAGGCTTGATATTTATCATATATAGTTGGGCTCTTACCAGGCTTTTGATTTAACGGGTTGGGCATGGGTTTTGAAGGGATCTTAAAGAGTAATAGATATATTAACATGGGTCAAATATCATCATCATCATCATTATTATTATTATTATTATTATTATTATTATTATTATTATTATTATTATTATTATTATTATTATCATCATCATCATCATCATCATCATCATCATTTTTACTATTATTATCTTCATCATCATCATCATCATCATCATCATCATCATCATCATCATCATCATCATCATCATCATCATCACCATCATCATCATCATCACCATCACCATCCACACCTCACCACCACCACCACCACCACCACCACCACCACCACCACCACCACCACCATCACCATCACCATCATCATCATCATTATTATTATTATTATTATTATTATTATTATTATTATTATTATTATTATTATTATTTTCACGGCGACCAGGGTTGCTAAGGTCAAGTATGAGAAGCTCAGCTGACTGCATTTTTCGGTCGACGTTGTTAGGCTTTGATTGATTTCACGGCGACTAGCGTTGCTAAGGTCAAGTATGAGAAGCTCAGCTGACTGCATTTTTCGGTCAACGTTGTTAGGCTTTGATTGAGAAATCACCTGAGAAGAAACACCATAGGGAGAGAGAATGAGAGGTATGTTCTTTTTTTAGGGTTAGGGTTTCACTCAGAAATGACAAAATGAGAGAGGTAGAAATGGGGTTTGTATAGGGAGAAGAGCTGTCAACGGGCAGGGCCCCCATGAGAAGCCCGAGCCTAGCCTGTTTTTAATAGGGTTAGGCCTGATATTTATCATATATAGTTGGGCTCTTAACAGGCTTTTGATTTAACGGGTTAGACATGGGTTTTGAAGGGCTCTTAAAGAGTTATAGATATATTAACATGGTTCAAATATTAGAACTTCTTTACCGTCAATCTGACTACTCTCAAACCTCTCTCTCACTCTCAGATAATACAGTGCACACCAAAAAGTTCATTCAATATCCCTGTCTCTCAAAATAAAAGAATTTTTTTGAAAAGATCCAGTCTATCAAAATTTGTCGACAATTTGGAATCGAGTATTCCATTATTCACTGTTCACGTTTTGTGTCAGAAATCATCAGATCTGTGTATTAGAAGATGATGACTTGATGATATTTTAGATCTCTTCTTCTATGATTTATACTTGTATTACTTGTCTGATTGCAGATTCAGAGAAGCACATGGATTGCTTACATTGTTATTTTGATCAATGGTTGAAATCTCTTTTTTTCAAATCAATGGCCCGTAATTTTCATACTATTTTCATTTGAGAATTCTAAATTTCTATTTTCTAATTTTACTATTATTGGTTTAATTAAGTTTAAAATTTTTTGATTATCGACTTATTGTTAGAAATTAATATAAAATTGTAAATTATAAACTTTAAAAATTCAATTATTAATTTTAAAGAACTTATTGTTATAAACTTAAAAAATTATAAATATGGCAATATACAAATTATAACATCGGAACATGTTGTCACTTTATGAGTTATTTGTTATTTAGTATTCGTATTTCAATATTTTGTACTTAATATCTAGTAGTTAACTAGCTACTAGCTTAGTAAATTTCTACTTAGTAATTAATACTTAGTGCCATAGCCAAACTAGTGAACTACCAATTAACAATTTCAAAGTAACAAGTTTGTGAAGTGATTGTGTTAGTTACTAACTTAGTAAATTACTACTTAGTAGTTACTACTTAGTACCATAACCAAACTAGTGAACTACCAATCAACAAGTAACAATTACAAAGTAACAAGTGTTTTAGTGAATACTGATTAAGACAAAATAACAATTTACTCGAACAAATTAGGATCATAGCAAGAACCGAAATTGAACAAATGCTAACCATTTCGATATTTGGTTTTATTAGTTGTGGCACTTTTGATGTCAATGGCTTCATTTGTTCATCAGGCAATTACATTAACCTAGGTACTGTGAAAAGATCTACTACTCCTATTAGAAAAGTTGTCATACATTAAAATAAATAAAATTAAAATTAAAAAATAAACTAGAAACTAAAAACTTGGCTCCCAAGGACTTTAGGTTAGTTGCTTTATTCTATTAATTACGACGTTAAGGCCTTAAGGGTAGTAGTAGAAGTACACCTTGTCAAACTTAACTTACTTTTTCCCTTGAAAAACACTTACCTTAATTATCACATTTCATTTCAATGAAAAAGAAAAAGATGGAAATTTTGAGAAATAAAACCGCTAAGAATTATCTAGAAAAAAAACTTTATTGGATTTAAAAGTTGATACCTTAACGGATATCTTGCGGTTCCTTTGAGGCCTCTTAAACTTCTTATCACGTTTCTTCAGAATCTTCTTGCTTAGTAGAGGTGCAGCCATGAGAACTTGAATTGAGAGAACAAGAAAGAGATAGAAAGAGAACGAGAACGAGAACGAGAACGAGAAAGAGAAAAAGAAAGAGAAAGAGAAAGGGAATAACTAGGGTATATTCTACAATTTTAGAGTTTCCCCTTTTTAAACCATAAAAAAAACTAAGAAAAGAATGGAAAAGTTTCATGATGCGTGGGCTGGCCCCAAAAAAAAACTTGTCTTTTCAAAAAACGTGTCAAGACATCTGTTTTAACTTCCCATCAGGGTAGGTGACACTGTCAAGCCCATAGCCATATGAAAGTTTTTTCAAAAATTAAAATAAAAAATGGACTTTTTTATTTTTTAAGTAAATAAATATTCAATTTTTAAATAAATATTTAACGCGCGTTCCTAGAGCAATTCATAGACCCAGTTGTAATACTCTATTGACGCGCATTTTTATTCGAAAATGAAGACCCTGTGTAGAGTATCTACACTCCTTCATTAATGCACGTTTCTACGTTGGGTCAACCTGTTTTTACAAGCTACGATTCCATACCACTACGCACCGGTATCTGAACACCGTAGGAACAAACTTCTAAGCACCCTAATTTATTTGTCATAGGTCTTAACTGAATAGGAAAAGTGCAATTTGTACACCATAGGAACTTAGCCCCTTGACACATTGAATAAATTTCAATATCTTGCGAATGAAGTAATAAATTATTACACTATAAGTTTTCAAATATGGACAAACCTTCTTATTAGTGTATTGCAATGTTGATGGTATTAGGATCATCTCCATTTCTTTTCATCCGTTTCATATCTTAAGATTAGGACACTTAAGATAGTAAAAGCATTCATTGCAAAAGACTCCATATTTTCCCCCTTCATGCACGCAATCCCAGTCATTAAAACAAATAAAATTAAAAAATTAAACTAGAAACTAGAAACTTGGCTCCTAAGAACTTTAGGTTAGTTGCTTTATTGTATTAATTACGACGTTAAGGCCTTAAAGGTAGTAGTAGAAGTACACCTTGTCAAACTTAACTTACTTTTTCATCAGTTAATATAGTTAGATATATGGTACCTTAAATGTATAAACGTGCGGTTATATAGTTCAATTATAAGGTTTTTTTTATTAATTCAAATTAGTTTTAAAACGTATTAACGCGCGGTTATACTGTTCATTAATTAGATGGCGGTTTATTCATTAGATACAATCAGTTTGAAAATGTATTAATGCGCGTTGATACAATTTTAATACTTAGAAATTTTTTATTTAAGCAGCTTTATTTTGTAAAGTTGAACGTATTTAATAGTTAGTATATTTCAGTTATATACTTCCTATCAGTGTCTTCACATTGATTCTATAGACCACCACCACCACCACCACCACCACCACCACCCACCACCACCACCACCACCACCACCACCACCCACCACCACCCCCACCACCCCCACCACCACCCACCACCACCCCCCACTCCCACCCCCACCACCACCACCCACCACCACCCACCACCACCACCACCACCACCACCCACCACCACCCACCACCCACCACCACCCACCACCACCACCACCACCACCACCCACCACCCACTACCACCCACTACCCCCACCACCACCAACCACCCACCACCCACCACCCACCACCACCCACCACACCCACCACCACCTTAGTAATAGTGTAGAGGTATACATATTTTCCCATAGTCTTGAATAAACCTCCTATAGTATCCAGTGAGCCCTAGGAACCCTCTTAATTGCTTGAGGTTTCTAGGTGTAGGCTAGTTAAGGATGATCTGGATCTTGTCAGGCTCAGTTTCCACTCCCTTGTCAGATATAATGTGTCTTAAGCAGTGAATCTCAGTCACTACAAAATAACATTTCTTCATGTTGACATGAAGAAAGTTGCTCATTAGCAACTCTAAAACTTGTTGGAGGTGATGCAAATGAGCCTCCTAAGAGGGGATATATATTAATATATCATCAAAACACACAAGAACACATTTTCTTAAGAGGGGCTTGAGGATGTGGTTCATGAGAGATTGAAAGATAGAGGGTGCATTAGTGAGGCTAAAGGGCAACATTAAGTACTCAAATGGCCAAATGGGTTTTGAAAGCAGTTTTGTGGGAGTCTGAGAGGTGCATTTTGATTTGGTGGTATCCAGATTTTAGGTCAAGTTTAGAAAAGAATTTTGTGCCTTGAAGTTAATCCAATAGTTCTTCAATCACTGGGATAGCACTAGAGGAAAAAAGCCCAAGGGTTGCGGTCAAAAGGGGTCCAAGGGCTGCGTTTTTTGACCGCAGCCATTGGACTAGCAGCCCTTGGCATTTAGGAAGGGCTGCGGTTCAAAACCGCAGCCCTTAGCGTGTTAAGGGCTGCGGTCAAGGAAAAAACCGCAGCCCTTGTGGCCTTTTTTAATTTTTTTATCTTAAGTGTTCCCAAACAGTTATATATATGTATAAGTATCATTTTCATTGCAAATTATGTCTTTTTTTACACAAATACTTAATTTCCTTTTGATGCTTGATATCATTAGTATTTATAGCAATAATGCAATCATTCAACGAGGCCAGTCTGATGATTAGAGAAAGATATACGGTGTAAATGAATGGTTTAGAGAGCCACACTACAACACATAAAGTAAAATGAGAATCACTATAAAAATCAAAAAGTTTAATAGCCTCAAAATCCAGCAAATAATAGAGTTCAGCACATTACTGTTAATCTAATTCTCAAGCAATATCCTTAGATAGGAGCAAACTGATTACAATGCTAACCAATCCTCAGACTCAGCCGAAATAATTTTGATAGCAAACACATGCTACCACTAACCTCTCCCATTTCAAGCACCTCTAAAGCATCTTTGAATTGTTGAAATCTCATAAGTTGCTTTCCTTTTGTGTGCAGCATAAGACCCATCATTATTGCTCTGCCAAATATAACCAATATAGTCAATATTCAAAATCTATACCTAAAAGGAAATGACAGCACTCAAAAGTACATACAATAACTTGCAACAACCACATACATACCTTTGATCAGTCTCAGAACCCATATTAACCTTCTGTCCTCTTTTATCCTCAAGCTCTATGTTGTAGTCCTTAATTGGCAGTGAGCCATCTGCGTGTCTCTTGGCAAGTGCAGCTGCAGCCGTCCTGGTACGTTCAAGAAAGAGATATTTGAGCAAGCAAGTATTACTTAATTCAATTAAAGCAAGCAATAACCACCCTCATAAACTCAACATAGAGATTAAATGGATAATATACCACAGCCATACAATCTCAATTCCAAAGACGACAAATGGCGAACACCATAATTTAGCAAGAGAAGACTGCTCCAACAACCACTACTGACAAATAACCAGGCTCAACTTTCTTACTCACAAATCACAATTGCTAAACAACACAATTCATACTCACAATAAGACAAATAAGGGAGCAGATTGACTAAATCCAAAAAATTAGTGAAATTGAAATTCAATCCCCTTATCTACGAAAACAAAACCCTTAAGATTTCATACCATCAAAAAGCATAATTCAATACAAACAGCCTTCAATAGCTTGCTATTCATCAATTCAAAACCTTCGATGATCATTATCACACACACACACACACACACACACACACACACAAACACAAACAAAACAAAACAACACCCACAAGAGCAAAAAAGTTCAGGCCAATAAGAACACAAATCAAACATAAAAAGTACAATATAACTAAATTATAAAACAGAGGGCAATTCAGCAATCCCTAAAACTTGCATGATCAACAACCCCACAAACATACATGATCAAAATATTTAAAAAAAATCAAAACTTTAGAGGAAATAAATTAAAAACAGTAAAAATTAAAAGATAGATGAATTAGGGTAAATAGTTTACTTGAGACAACTGAGTGATGCAATATTTTGGCGTTATTTTTAACACCCAGTGATGCAGCAATTTATAGAAGTAATCAAACATCTCATCAGAAGACCCGAATGTTTTCGGACCGAGAATAACGCTGAATGAACTTGTTGATGTTCCAGTTAAGTTCTTTCCTTCAGGCTAGGCATTAATACACCAATGAATCCGATAGAGAAATTCACTGAAACCTCAATAAATTTATGCAATACCTCCACCTTTCATCAATATCCCAGTTGCACACCATTTTTCTCCCTGGATAATACAATGCTAACTGCTCGTACAATGTTCACACAATTGAAGTACTCAGAAAACTTGTCTCTGTTAGTAAGAGTGCTTTCTTACAAAAGAAAAGTCCTGCAAATTCCAATCACTAAAAATCGCAAATTCAGCCCAACAAATTGCTGAGTGAATTAATTAAGCAAAATCAGTTTTAGGCTCAACTTCATACTAATTAACATGGGTTGTACTTAGGGCTTGAATTTTAAGCTTCAAAATCAGAATTTTTAAGGGCAACAAGGAGGTAGCCTTTACCTCTGCTTCCAGAGCAGGGAAGACACGACAGGGGGAGGAGCTGGGCTCCGGGAAACGGTGACGACATCCGGCAAGGGAGGAGAGCTCCGGCAAGGCTGCGCGGCTCCGACGCAGGTGAGTGAGGCTGCTCGAGTGTAGCAGCAGAACGAATTCGAGGAGAGAGCGAAAGAGGCAGGGGCAGCAAAGGAAAACAGAGCCCCGACGAGGGAGACGCGATTCGACAGTGCTGTAGGAGGACCGGTGGTGGCAGCAGCACTTGATTGACTACGTTGCACAGTCGACAATTCCTCCAATGACCTTCCACCAACAGAGTCCTCAGTCACGTTTGCAGCCATAACCTAACCGAAAACCCCTCCCCTCTATACTCTTTCAGCTTCTCCCCTTTGTAAAACTAATGCAAATTCATAAAACAAACACAAAGTAAAAAACAAACAATTCAAAGGCAGCAAATTTCGGCATTACCTTTGTCAAGCACCTTTGAAAAAAACTTAACGAACAAAAAGGGATAAAAAATACTACGATTGACAAATTTCTCAGCAAAAAATGAAATTTAATCACAAATCTCAAATCAAATCAAACAAAAAAGAAAAACCTATACATAAACAAAAGCAAAAACACCATTAATGGAAACTCGAATTTGCATGTACCTAAAAAAAAGGCTCCCGGAAGCAAAACCCTAACCAAAAATAGACCTAACATTAGTGTATCCAAATTCGATTATCTCGATTAGCAGAAACAATAAGAAGGGCGGGATTAATTTATATATTAAAAAAAAATCTTAATCTGAAAAACCCTAACTCCATAAAAAAATAGTTCGAGCAATAAAATTGGGGAAAAGAGGTAAATGGATGAAAAATATTAGAAAATAGAATCGGAAGAAAGAAGAGTGAAAGTAACAGATCGATTAGAGAAGACGAACCTGAAATGTCTGAGACGAGAAAGAAGCGAAAGTTTTATTGGATTCACCGGCGAGAGGAAGAGAGGTGCGAGAGAGACAGCTCTTGCGAACCCTCGCCGACGAACCCTAAACCCTTGCGGGCCCTCGCCAGCGAACCCTAAACCCTTGCGGGCCCTCGCCAACGAACCCTAAACCCTTGCGGGCCCTCGCCAGCCAACCCTAAACCCTTGTAAACCACTGACAGTCGCAAACCCTCGCCGGCGAAGAAGGATGAGAGGAGAGAGATGATGCGGTGAGAGGGAGAGATGATGCGGTGAATGGGAATTAGGAGAGAGAGAAATAGGGTTCAGCGAACGAGAGAGTATAGGAGACTGCTCAAGGGATTAACGCGATTAAGCGGGTTATTTCATTTTTGGGCTGTTTAAGGGCTGCGGTTAGCCCAAAAACCGCCGCCCTTAGTTTAAGGTCTGCGGTTTTTGATTTGACCGCAACCCTTTAATCACTAAAGGGCTGCAGTTTTGGGTTAACCGCAGCCCTTTACTATTAAGGGCTGCGTTTTATAATAAACCGCAGCCCTTGCGCCGCAGTCCTTGCGTTTTTTTCCACTAGTGTAGGGAATTTGTCTTTGATGGTGATCTTATTTAGGCTCCTGTAGTCCACACACATCCTCCAACCTCCATCTTTTTTCTTTACCAGTACTATGGGTGCAGCAAAGGGACTGTTACTTGCTATAATCAGTCCTTGCTCCAATAGTTCTTCCACCATCTCTTTTATGACAGTCTTCAGGAGTACTGGATACCTGTAGGTAAAACATGTACTTCCTTCATAACAAAATAGATGTTACACTTTGAAAATTGCACTATTCACCTAATACACTTGACCATGCAATTTTTTTTGAATCAACCGTTACTATATGATATGTTCTTGGATTAGTCTCAATGTATATTTTCACAATATTAACTTCTTATAATTTTTACTAATACACAATTAAAGTTATTAATGGTCAAAATATTACATCGACAAGTGTGAAAGTCAAAGTGTAACATCTACTTTGTTACGAAGGAAGTAAATTTTTTTGGATAAAGATAGAAAAAATTAATAGCAATTAATGAAATATAGAAGAAATCACATTAAAAAAAATAATGAATGTGGAGGAGCATTCAGGTGATTATAAATAGAAGGAGTCCAAAAAGCGTCAACATCACAAGTCACTTAACAAATGTGTGGTCCCCCTTGGCCCTTTTCCCATTTTTTTCTCCTTCTTAAAATACGATGGAAACAATTATTCTGCTATGTCTTATGGTATTTTGCGTTTTTCTACAGTGGACGCAAAATAATAAAAATGTAAATTTTTTCGCAAATTCTTTTAGGGGCCATACCCAGTCCTACCCCTTAAAAGGTGGGCCCTAATTATATCCATCTTACTTTTGGATATCTGCTTCAACGACTTCAGTTTTTCAAAAAACCCTATACGTATTACAACAAGTGATGGATTAAGTTCCAAACATCACTAACTATATTGTCATTGAAAGTACGTGCATTAACAACACACATTATGGAACTAAAAAGATTTCTTTTTCTAAGTATGACCAGGGTAACTTTGAATATTTGCAGGTTAACGATCAAATATAGCCTTTGGGGTAAATGAATTATCTCTGCAAAAGGGTAAGCATCCTCCATTCCTACCATTCAAAATTCACAATGACCCTGTCTAACTTAGAAAATATCCTATTACTATCTTTTTGTATGTTTTTTACAATGAGAAATCGTACAAGCAAAAGAACAAAAGAAATAAAAACTAACACGAAAGAAAAGAAAAGCTAGATATTTCTTTTTGGATTTTCTCATAAATGAAGCAAAATCAGATTTTCAGAAAATATTCTTCCCTAAACATCCTTATACGTAAAAAAAAATGCATCGAAAACGTGCAAACAAAACTCATTAGGACGCTGCGCCAAACGCAGGAGCCTGCGCTAGGCACAGTGCCGTGCGCTAGGCGCAAGGCACTACGTCTGGCGCATGGCATGGTTGTGCGCTAGGCGCACAATCATGCGTCTAGCGCATGATTGTGTGCTTGGCTCACACTCGATTCTTCCGGAAAAAATCCGGATTCCCCCCCTCTTACACATGGGATTTGATTCTTATTCTCACATCTTTTCATGATTCTTATTCTCTAACTAATGGATAAAAGATATATTCTTATTCTTTATCCATTTAACAATGACTTGACCATCAAGAAAACTAATTACAACCGGTTTTGGGATACAATAAAAATCCCGACGCCTAATTGCGACTCGTGTTTTTTCGTTTTTTTGAAAGACTCACTTAAGACAGTTAACGAAAACTCGTCAAATTAATAAAGACGAGCATGATTATATTACAAATCATTTTATTAACACGGTGATTCTAGCTATTGACTACGACTCACGGAAAATTATATTTCTAAGCCGAAATCGTACGACGGAATGAAACTCGCGCTCCGGGGCGCGCGCTCCACGATGCATGACGGATTTCGTTATTTTTATTTCTTTTCAAAATCCTTATTTATCCGAAAAAAAAGGGTTTCAAAATTTAGTGTCTACAGAATGCCCCACATTGGTCGAATTTTGGAGGAAATGACGACCAATGTTTGAAAAGACACAAAATTTTGACTGAAAACTTCTTTGTGATAACATATTCTCCATAGAAAATAGTTATCATCAGTGCTATTTTGAAAACATGATTTGCGACTGCTTTGAGTAGAAAATCCCAGTTAATTTTCTAAAATAGGAGATGTTACTTTGACGTCGTCTTAGATGGAAAACCCCAATTAATTTTTTAAAATTTAAAATACAACTTTATCGTCGTCTTAAGTAGAAAATCCATATTAATTTTCTAAAATTTGAACATGCGACATTATTTTCGTCTTAAATAGAAAATCCCAATTAATTTTCTAAATTTTGAAAATGCGACGTTATCGTCGTCTTAAGTAGAAAATCCCAATTAATTTTCTAAAATGTGAAAATGTGACTTCATTCGTCTTAAATAGAAAATCCATATTAATTTTCTAAATTTTGAAAATGCGACTTTATTGTCGTCTTAAATTGAAATTCCCAATTAATTTTCTAAAATTTTAAATGCGACTTTATCGTCTTCTTAAGTAGAAAATCCCAATTAATTTTCTAAAATTTGAAAATGCGACTTTATCGTCGTCTTAAATAGAAAATCCATATTAATTTTCTAAATTTTGAAAATGCGACTTTATTGTCGTCTTAAATAGAAAATCCCAATTAATTTTCTAAAATTTTGAAAATGCGACTATATTGTCGTCTTAAATAGAAAATCCCAATTAATTTTCTAAAATTTTAAATGCGACTTTATTGTCGTTTTTTTTTTAAGAATTTCTCTTTTATTAATGTGAGAGACTTCGACAATTAACAGGTTGACTCCAATTTTTTTTTACTTTTTTTCATGGCCTTGATGACAAACAAGTTGTCAAATCACCATTACTTGCTTTTTATGACTCCGTGTATTATCATGTCACCTTAAAGTGATGCATTGTTAAATCATGTCACCTAAAAGGGTTGACCTAATGTTATTACCCTCTAGACAAACTATGGTGGACCAAATCATCATATGGCAAAAAAATTTATCTGTTTTTCAAAAATATTTCAGGAATTTTTCATGCATAATGCTTATTCGCTTTGATGATCACTATATAAAATATATTGATCAAGGTCATTGGTTTGGATGATCATTAAGAAAAGAGATTGTATCAAAGTTCTTGATTATCATTGACACAGTTTTTTTTTATGTTCGGCTTTAGTAAAAATTGCCATACCACAAATGCTTGGTCATTAGCCATGGTGAAGGATGCTCCTTATTATCCTATGGACAATACTCAAACTTATTATCCATGGCATGAATCATGGATGATCATCTTTTCCATATATAAAAGGGGCGTGGTTCTTCATTTTCAAATGCACCATCTTCACTAATTTTTTCTTCTTTCACAAAATGGTTCCTACTTATGAAGAAGCTAATGAAATGCGGAGTCGGGAGAAAAAATAACTCTCGGGGGTCACAAAGAATTTGGAGCAACCAAGGCAATCTTTTTCATCTTCCCACTTCACTAAGGCTCTCATGCCTTTGCTTTCTCTTTCCATTTGTTATGACATAATTTATGCTGCTTCCCAATTTTGGGATGAAACTCGTCATGTCTTCCGCTTTGGAGACCGGGAGATTGTGCCTCTTGTCGAAGAGGTCGAGGGTTTGCTAGGCTTACCATCCAATGGTCCAGTTATTACACCTAGATCTCCTACAAGGATCTCAGGAGATTTATCAATGATTTTATATCTTTCCGAAAATCTTCATGGGAACTACCTACAATATGGTGAGGTATTTCTTCTCAACTTATTGTTGACTTTTCAATTTGGCACTTGGCAATTCTCTAACAATGCCAACTATAGGATTGCTAGAGAAAAATGCTTGCATTCTTATGATTTTGGGAAGTACCCTCACTAAATGGTCTTTAAACACATGTCATGTTTGGTGTCTTTCACTTATTCCTCAAATTGTTAGTGGGGGTCGTCTTGGACCACTTATTTTGGGGGAAATGTTTATTGGCTTAGATGAACTCAAAATAAAACCCCAAAGTTTCGTGAAGGGATGTCCATTAGCCCTTCATTTATGGTTATTGGAAAAAAATTCTGTCATGAAACCCCACAAGAGTCTTACTTACAAAACTAGTCATGTCCGAGAGAGAGGTATTCTTCCTTTCTTCCATCAACTTAGCAAAAATGGTGGGTGGGAGGATTTTTTTCTGCAACAAGACATAAAGTGGGTCACAAGCCACCTTAGCATTAGTGCAATTGTATATTGCAATTCTGGTCATAGAGGTGTACAACTACCGGGGCTTTGCTAGGTCACTTTCTACCTTCCATGGAGGTGTCTAAGGAAAATTGGTTGGAGGCAACATCACATTCCTGCTCTCTAGGTTCTTCCACCTTGTACCACTTATGAAGCTGATATGAGTGGTATTCGGAGAATGCCTACTATATGGCAGGGAGCTAAAATTATATCAGCGCTACCTGAACCTCACATTCCACTGATTGATGAAGATTACCTTCAATGGCTTCTGGCGGATATTGGTCAAGACAATGATTCAGACGGGCCTATCATGAAGAGGAGAAGGGTTTAAGAGAAATATCATGTTGTTTTTTTTTCATGTTGTTTTTTTTTTAGTTTTTGTTTATTTTCTTTGAGTTTGTAGGAAATGAAGGCTTTATGTCTTTTTATGTATGAAATGAAGTACCCCAGTTGGGATGAATAAAAAAAATCTGTTTGTGAGAATTATCTGCTTGTGAGAATTTCAATGTGAACACAATTCTAAACACGTGCATACTTTAACATTAAATATGACATGCAAGTCATAATTAATCAATCATATGACACATAAAAGCATAACACATAAACCTTAAAAAATAAAAACATCCTTGCATGTTTTTTTCTTTTTCTCTTTTTTCCTTTTTTTCGTTTTTTCGTTTTTTTTTCTTCTTTTTTTTCTCTTTTTTTTTTTGTTTTTTTTACATTATATGAATATCTAGAAACACATGGCATGTTTATTAAGAATAACCAGATACGATACAAAATCCACAAACTGCTTGGTTACTTGACCATGACAATTACAATTACTTTGATGCCTAAGCGTAATATTTCTTCAATTGATCAAGATTAGTGAAATGGGTGAATTCATTCCCATCAAAATCCATTAGCTTTACTGCTCCAGCCGTGGTGACATGCTTGACTAGGAATGGCCCAGACCAGTTAGGCTTGAATTTTCCTCGAGGATCATGCAATGAAGCTCTATTTTCCTTTAAGACTAGATCACCTTCTTGAATGTCTCTATCTCGAACCCTTTTATTAAATGCACGAGCATTTCTCCGCTGATAGAGTTGAATGTTATGCAATGCTTGTAGTCGACGCTCATCTGCAAATGCAAGCTCATCATAACGAGTTTTTTTACCATTGGTCTTATGAGATTTCACTTTCTGCTATGACCCTGAGAGATTGTATCTCCACCTCAATCGGTAGGACTGGTTGCATCCCATAAACCAAAGAATACGGGGTTGTTCCTGTTGGAGTCCTAATTGATATCCTATATCTCCAAAGGGCATATGGGAGTTTGTCATGCCATTCCCTAGTCTTCTCAGTCATCTTGGCAACAATAGTCTTGATTGTCTTATTGGTTGCTTCCACCGTTCCATTTATTTGGGGATGATAAGGTTAGGACTGATGATGCTTGATTGCATATTTTACGAGAGTTGTCTTCAGATGACCCTCAAATTGTGATCCATTATCAAAGATGATTTCAAAAGGTATGCCTTACCAACAGATAATGTTGTTAATCACAAATTTCGAGACTTGCTTTGCCCCTAGCTTTGAAGATGATGCAGCTTCAACCCACTTTGAAAAGTAATCAATTGCTACAAGAATATATTGATGCCCATTTGAAGCCTTCGGATGAATTTGTCTGATTATATCTATGCCCCAACTCGAAAATGGCCAAGGAGAGGTCATATTATGTAGTGACACAGGTGGCATATGATTAAGATTAGCAAATACCTGACATTGCTTGCAGGCACGGACAAAGCTGATGCAATCACCTTCTAGAGTACTCCAATAGAAACCTGCTCGCAAAATTTTACGAGCCAACATTCTTCCGTTCATATGGGGTCCATATTCTCCTCCATGAACTTCTTCCATGTTGGCTTGCTTTTCGCTGTCATTCACGCAGAGTTGTAGAGTACCATCAAACCCTTTGTGATATAGTCTACCTTTTAGAATGAGAAAATGATCAGCTAGCCTTCTGATGGCTATGCGGTCCTTCTTGCCACTTCCCTCTGGATATTGCATTGTTTCCAGAAATTTTTTTATATCCTTATACCAGACATCATCAACATCTTGTTGAGCCATTGTGGAGACAATTTGTGCTACCATCACTGTAGGTCCCTTCCTTTCTTCAATTAAAACTAACTGGATTTTTGTACCATTTTCCCATGTTAAATTAACAGTGAGATTGGCTAAAGCATCAGTGAAGCTATTTTGTTCCCGAGGAAGATGTTTGAAGCTGATATCATCTAAATAAGGGATCAATTCTTGAAGGTACTCTGTGTAGAGCTGAAGTCTCTCATCTCTAACCCTCCAAATTCCTATTGTCTGAGATATGATGAGATTAGAATCTCCATACACAGTGAGATGTCTTGCGCCTGCTACTAAAGCGGCCTTTACTCCATATATGCAGGCTTCATACTCAGCTGTATTGTTTGTTGTTGGGAAATCTAGCTTGACAGCAAATGGAATATGGACTCCATCAGGATCTACTAACAAACCCCTGTTCCATTACCTCCCCGATTAGAAGCTCCATCGAAATACATGCACCATTGTGGATTGTCAATGAATAATAAGTACTCATCAGGGAATGCATCATCATATTCATCTCCTGACACTGGTCCTTCTGCTAGGGCTTCAGATATGGCTCTTCCTTTGACAGACTTCTGGCTGACACATTGAATATCAAACTCATAAAGCATAGCATGCCATCTGGCCAATCTTTCACTAAGAATGGGTTTCTCAAACAGATACTTGATTGGATCAACTCTTCAGATCAGATAGGTGGTATGAGCTTGGAGGTGATGCCTCAACTTCTTTGTGGCATAGACCAAGGAAACACATGCTTTTTCCAGTGGGGTGTATCTTGTCTCATACTCCAGGAATTTCTTGTTGAGATAGTATATGGCAACTTCCTTCTTTGTTCCTTCTTGATATTGGGCTAAAAGAGCTCCCATAGCCGTTTCTGTAATAGTGAGGTAAAAAATCAGAGGTTCCCCTGGTTTAGGCGGCATTAGAACAGGTGGATTTGAAATATACTATTTCATGGAATCAAAAGCTTCCTGACATTCCTCGTTCCACTCATGGGATGCCCCTTTTCTGAGCAGCTTAAATATGGGTTCACACCTCATAGTGAGTTGTGAGATGAACTTGCTGATATATTGAATTTTGCCGAGAAATCCTCTTATTTCCTTTTCTGTTTTTAGAGGAGGTAGCCCTTGAATAGCTTTTACCTTTTCAATGTCCACTTTGATGCCGTCTTGACTGACAATGAATCCCAACAACTTCCCTGAAGTGACGCCAAACACACACTTTTGAGGGTTTAGCCTTAGATTGTACAACCTGATTCTTTCAAAGAAGGACCTTAGTGCAAGAACATGCCCCTCACGATCTTCACTTTTCACAATCATGTCATCTACATAGACCTCCACAATGTCGTGGATGAGGTCATCAAGGATAGTGGTTGCAGCCCTTTGATACGTGGCTCCGGCATTCTTGAGACCAAAGACATAACTCGGTAACAGAAGGTGCCCCACGGAGTGATGAAAGATGTCTTTGTCATATCTTCTTGAGCCATGATTATTTGATTATACCCCGAAGATCCGTCCATGAAGGAAAACATTGCATGACCGGCCGTACTATCCACGAGAACATCAATGTGGGGTAGAGGAAAGCAATCTTTTGGTGATGCAGCATTCAAATCTCGAAAATTAATGCATACCCGAACTCTCCCATCCTTTTTAGGTACGACCACTATATTGGCGAGCCAACTCGGATGTTTTACAGCTTGGATGAATTTGGCATCAAGGCGTTTTTCGAATTTCTTCTTTCACTTTCGGACTAATCTCTCGGCTTCATTCGGCGGAGCTTTTTTGCTTAGGCTTGCTTTCGGGATGTAACGGAATGCGATGTTCCGCAATTTCTCTATTAACACCGGGCATATCAGCATAAGACCATGCGAACACATCTACATACTCTTTTAACAATACAATAAACACGAGAATTTATTTATGGGGAGAGGGATGACCCTATTTTGACTTCTTTTACAGCATTTTTTGTACCAATATTAATTACAATGGACTCTTCCATGGGTTTTATATATGTTTCAGTTGTATGAAGTGATTCATCATTATTGAATTCACTGTCAGAAATAACATTTTGCATGCAAATGTACTTAGATAAAGGTTCACATTCAATTTCCTCACTATTAGAGTTTTATTTGGGTATGCAAGGTAGATTGGTGGAAGATGAGCTATCGGTATGATATCCATCGAAAGGGGTGAAAAGGTATTTTCATGAGATGGATGTGGAGGATGGTTTCCTAAAAACATTTTAAATTCTATAGGCCCATCTTTTACCTAACACTCAATACTCCACTTATGTTCAATGTTTTTGCCAGAAGGTATCATCAAAGATACCGGGTCAAAATCCCCTTCCTCAGAGGACTCAGAAATGAAAAGTTTCTTAAGGACTCCATGTCCCAGATTATCCACCCAGTCATTTTCTTTTTTCATTTTTTGTTCTTGGACAAACCAACTTTTGATTAAGTCCAAATTTCTAGCCTCATTGAAGAATATCTCCAATCCCGGTAAAATCTTATGTTCCTTCCTACTAAGCCAAGGTTCTGGAAACTCATAGTATGGCTCAGTATCTCCTTGCAGGATGAACTGGTCGTTGAGAGTAAAAGAAGGTTTTTTTGTGTTGCGAGAATTGCTGCCCGGATCATATCCTAACCCATGTCGGTTTTGCTTGTCTACTACGCGGATTGGTTGCTTTATTCCCCTACCATCACGCCCTAATCTGGTTCCTTGAGTGTAACCCATCTTCATCATGATTTGAAATTCTTTGGACAGAGGTTGCATGACAAACCCTATAGGCTCTTTGACCGCATTTGTGGATATAGCTGAGGCTTTTATTTTCTGATGGTAATTGGTCATCTTTAGAGAAGGGACAAATTTCTTCTTTTTGGACCTAAAGGTAGAGAAAAAAAAATTAAAAGAAAAGAGAAGAAAGCTACATATTGCAGAATAAAGAAAATTTTCGAAAATGATTTCGCCATATTTTGACTGGAATGGTCTACCTTTATAATTTTTTATTATTATTATTTTTGACTCTCTTGAATGATTTTACTGTCAATGGGGTTGAAAACATATGTTTTTTTTCTCATTCTTCCATTCCCTGCTTTAATATTGATCAAAGACAGAAATTATAGAGATTAGGGCATGTATCCCCATTGATGTGTCAATTCAGCATTCTGAAATTGCTCCTGTGATGATTGGCATCTCGAGTTCTGATCACATTGCCTGAAATACAATGGTTAATACAGTTCAGTCGAACCCGAAGGCTGCCTACATATCCCCATTGCTCCAAGTGCATTTTATGGGGAATCAGACTCAGCGTAATTCATTATTTTAGAAAGAACTAAAGTTTTTTATTTATAAAGCAGCTGCACTCATATTGAGCTACCTACATACCCCAGGTGTTACATAGGTGGAGTGATCTCACAGTGCAAGTGTGCGTGATAATGGGGATTCAAGCTCCACATAGTTCTCTGATACTAACGAGCTGAAAGATTTTTTTTTATTTTGATGGGCTAACCCCCTACAGGACGTTTTACCGAAGATTTTTCTCCTTCTGTGAGACGATCAAGTAGCTTTGCGGTAGACAAGAGCTATGTTGGTGATTTGCTTGATGCGATAGCTGAGAGCATGACATTGGTTTGTGACGTGACCATGCAACTGATGATAATGGCAGTACTTGTGGAGATCTGACCCTACGTGACTTGCCCCTGGGCGTCTCGGAAGTGGATGTATTCGACCTTGCTCGACTAATTTGCGGAAGATATCAACTTAGGATTGAGGTTGAGGGCACGCCGATGCTTTCCTTATGGGCACTTCCTTATGGGTTGGACTAATTATGCCTCGGTCAACCAAGTTTTGAACTTTGTAGTAAAGATTATGGCATCAATCAGTTTCATGCCCAAATTGACGACAATAAGCGTAGAGTTTGCTCATGTCTGTTCCAGGAAGGGGTAAACAGTGCACATGTGCTGAGATTTGAAGTATACCTTGCCTCCGAAGACGATCATACACCATACTCAATGGTTCATCTATCTTAGCATATACCCATGGATTTGTGTTGGGAGTTTCAAGATCTTCCCAAGGTCGTTTTTCTTGCAATTTCACAGCATCGATGTCAAAGCCATGTTGTTCCATGTGGTTGAGGGAGGTGTACTTGATAGTAACCATGTGCTGATAATAGAAATGTTCAGGTTCCGCAGCAATATAAGCATGAACTCTCGATCAGTAATAGGGAAACGAAGCTGTGTGCGGATATGATTGCATCTCGAACAAAAGTGTGAGAAAGTTTATAAGGCGCTCTGATGCAAAGTAACTAGCTTCAGCTTCTTGACATCAGTCTGTTTATGCTCGAGAGCCCAATTAACAAAGGCCTGGCTAGCATTCTCCCAACTAGCTCTATCCACATAATCCAAAGAGTAGTACTAGTCCAAAGCTGGTCCTTCTAAACTCTTGTCAAACAGCATGAGGTAATCTTCCTCTGCTATGCCCCATGGATGCAAGGCATTCACAAATCCAACTAAGTGGACAAAAGGATGACCGTTCCCATCAAATTTCCGGAACTGTGGTAACTCACGATAATGATCACCGTGTTGATATCCAGGAAAGAGAATCAGTGACTCAGTATGAACCTCTCGGATTGGACCTACTACATTAAAGTCCAGGTGAAAATCATCAGTCCTATATGTCTTCTTTGAGTCATTATTATCGTCTTGAGGATTGCAGACACAGGATTCCTCCGGTGCTTCAATTGACGTATCATGAGTGTCAATGCTTGGAACTCCCACTTCTTCCTCATCATCCTCACTATACTCTGGTTCTGTTTCTTCAGCACTTACATCTGGTGTGGTAGCTGGGACCTCATTCATCCATGAATTTTCAGGTGCTGCTAGAATGCAGTGGATAGTGTAACCATCCAACCTAGTGCCCTCTACTTCGTTCAAATACAATACCGATTTTCCGGTGTTGGAGATAGTCATGATTTCTGGATCACCAGAAATAGTCACAGCACCCTGATCAGTGATAAGCTTTACCTTCAGATGTAGAGTAGAGTCTATTGCTCTATTTTCATGCAGCCACGGCCTTCCTAATAAAAGGTTGAAACATGCTTGAATGTCAATGACCATGAATTCCACCTTCCTTGCCACGGGGCCACATTCAATGAGGAGGCTGATTAAACCCAGTACTTCCCTCTTGGCATTATCATATGCTCTGACCACCAGGTTGGATGGTACCAGATCTTCTTTTGAATACCCAAGTCTCGTTAGCACACGCAGAGGGCAAATATTGATTGCGGAGCCATTGTCGATCAACACCCTATGTATCTCCCATCCATTACAGCGTATAGTGATGTGCAATGAATTGTTGTGGATGATATTGTCCGAGAGATCATTGTCTGTGAACAGGAGAGTTCGATCTACCCCATGAATGAGCCCCACCATTTGGTCAGGTGTTATGGAAGAGCTTATAGAGGCTTCATTGAGATGCTTTTGAACTGCTGCCCTATGAGGCTGGGAATTCCAGATGGAAACATTAGCATTTACTTCTTTCATGCGCTTGATAGCATCATCTTCCTTGTTACCATCCTCTGTTATTGGCTCCTTGCCTTTATCTTTCCTCCTCAGTACCTCCAAAGGATTTTCATCCTCCAAATGGGATGGTTTAAAATGGCGGCATGCTCTAGTCAAATGAGAGATATCCACATACTCCTCATCATTATGATCATCGAGGCAGATGGGGCGCCGGTATGTATTTGGAGTGGTGGAATGTCCTCCAGTGCTTTTCTCCACGATTGTCAAGGCCGAAGAGGCATCTTCATCAGCATCAGAGTCCATAATGAAGAAGGCACCGTCATAATCCAAAGTTCCACACATGTTAGAGAATGGATCTTTGTTGAGAGTGAAACTGGGGTCTTTATAAGGCATCATTTTGACTTTTTCTTGAGTGGAATAGTCATAGACCAGGCACTTGTAACCTGCGGCTATTGGCATTTCATACATTTGAGGAACTGCCTTGCGGATTAACTGGATTAGATCGCATCCATCTGAAGCAGCAAAGATGGCATTAATGACAAATGAGGTCTAATGATTAGGAAGGGCGTTTTTTGTGATGTTGTGTAACGCCCCGACTTTCATACAACCTTATTAGGTTAATTAACCAAGGTTAGCAGCGGAAGGCTTAGCTTAGTCGGCGCGTTACCGCCGTACTTTCCACTAAGGGAAAATACAAGGCGACATTTAACATTAACTTACAGGAACAATACTTTGATTTGTCACTCTTTAAATAAACACTTAAATAATAGATTAATATTTTCTAGAAATTTCGGCAGAGTTTCTTTTGTAAATTGGACAACCCAAAATGGGAAAATGTTTTAAAAACCTGTTACAATAAAATATTTCGAAATCCATACCTCAACGCTTTCGCGGAGCAGCAGCTAAAGAGACTCAGGAGCACTATTGCTCATCCAGGATTAGAAATAAAACTAAACCATTATTTATTATCTATTACAAAGTGGAACGTCCTCACCTCAAAAGAAACATAAAACAATCATAGTTGCACTCTTAGCACGTAACTGCTTCTATCTTGGAAAAGATGCTCCAGAACTCCAACCTGAAACAATTGTAACACTGCCACCCACCAAGTGACAGGCCACAGTAGTGACAAAACAAAACATTGACAGACACATCAGCACAACGCTGAGTAGTACTAACCCATGAAACATTCTTAAAACATGTTTTGATGTCTACGACTCTCACGTAATCAACATGTTCACATCATTCATAACCATATCACAACAACATAACAACATTCACATAGTCCATTATCATTCATCATGTTTTATGACCTTTAAGTACTTTTAGAAAACATAGCAGAGTCGTAACCTCATCGTAGTTCTTTCATATCAAAGCGGAAGACATACTTTCATATCATTAGACAATAAACATTCATAAACATATACTTTAAGTCATACAGAATATCATAAATCACCATCATCTTTCATTTACTTAACTAGTAATGATCGTACTATCGTAATAACATAGTTATTTCATAGCATTCGATCATAAACATCACTAATCATCATATTCATAAAACATTCCATATCTCCTAATCCAATCATCGATAACATAATGTATGAAATCATAAAACATAATCGCAATCATAATCATACTTTCGTAACATCAAAGTCATCATATTACATAGCATTAAATCATAAAATCATCTACATAACAAATATTTCGTTTCATATCATAAGCTTCATCATTATCTTTTCATTTTACTTAATCATATTGGTAACTTGGCAAGTGTACGGAAGGGATGTCTCCCCATTTTTCATTTTCGTAAACGGAAGGCTACCACCCGAGGACCTTGGCCCCCACATTTCAGAAGGTGGTTCATAATGCCCAAAACATAACACGGAATCACCCCAATATGTAGAAGGTGACTGACCCGCCGGAAGGTACGTGCAAGACCCGATTTTCATTTTCATAAAACGGAAGGCTATCACCCGAGGACCTTGGCCCCCACATTTCAGAAGGTGGTACTTAATGCCCAAAACATAACACGGAACCACCCATGGACATATGCCCCATAGACAGAAGGTGGCTAACCCGTCAGAAGGTACATGCACGACCCGACATAAACATAATACTGCCAAGAGCCATTCTTCCACTTAGCTTTATCATGTTTCGTTTCATTTACGTATTATAATTACATTACATCATCGTAATCGTAATCATAAAACGTAATCTTAATCATAACGTAACCATAATTACATTACATCATCGTAATCATAATCAGGGAACGTAATTGTAATCATTGAGCATAATCATAATCATGGAACGTATCTTAATCATAACATAACCATGATTACATTACATCATCGTAATCATAATCATGGAACGTAATCATATGCATGACATATTCATAATCATATTCATAACGTAATCATAATCATGCTTTTGTAGCATCATGGTTATTCCATGAAATTCGTTCATAACATCGATAATCATCATATTCATACAACATTTCATATCTCACAATCCATATATTCATAATGTAATACGAGCAATAGTCATTGCATACTTTTCCTAGCATGAGGATTTTATAGAACATGTGTGCATAAATAACATTTCGTTCCTTTATAAGTGTCTCTCATAAACATAGCAGACTTTTCGTACTACATACCATTTAAGAGTCATTCACACTTTCAGATTGTTTCAGAATTAAAAGGGATACTTTAACATATTCGAATACATGAACATATATCCTAGGAAACATTTCATAACCCGTCATTCATAAGAATAAAAGTTATCTTTACGTACTTTCATATCATTATATAAACTAGAACATTTCCACATCATATACTAACTAATCCATTTCTTTGCAACTTATATGAATTGCAACTCAGTCAATCTACATACAAATTCTATAAACCAAATCCGTACTCAATAATTCATTTGATAACCATATTTTGAATATAAATCAGAGTAAATCCAATTAATAGAAGGATTGGAGAGGGGTAGTACCAAACTAGAATATCAACAAATAATCTCCAAATCTTAAAATTCACAACTTGATCATAACCTCTAAGATGAGGGGAATAAAAAAGAGGAGAGGAGGAGGGCATAGTACCTCTGCTCACTTATAAACGGGGACGAAACAGAGGCAGCGGGGAAGTGGAGCCGAGCTCCGCGAGCAAGGCAAGCGACGCACAGGAGGTCGGCGGCGGAAACCGCCCGGCTTCGGCCGTCGTTCCTTGGAACTCCGGCGGTAGAAGGCGGGAGAGCAAGCGGCAAGCAAAGAGGAGCGACGAGAGAGAGTGCGAGATAGAACGCGAGTTGCACGTGAAGCTCCGGCGAGCCGCGGGTGGTCGACGAGTGCCGCGAAGGTGACCCGGCGCCGCTTTGCGTCGCGCGGGCCGGCGACGGTGTGGTGGTGCTAGTGTGAGATCCGAAATAGAGGAGAGAGAGAGAAGAAGAATTTGGCGTTTTCTTCTTTTACTCTTCAATTGATGATAGAATTAATAATTTTGGTAGATGAGGTTGAAGAAATCAACCTGACATCATAGGTTGAAGACACGAAGAACAGGAGGAAAAGGAACAGGAGCTGGCTTTTGATGAGCAAGCCACGAAGAAGAGGAGAAGAGGAAGAGGGCACGGGGGAGGAGAGAGAAAATAAGAGGGGTTGGTTTCTATTTGGTGAGGGAAATCATGAGAGAGAAAGGAGACTTAGGGTCTTATTTCACCCATAATAAACCGACAAGCAAAAGAAATGGCAAACCGACTTCGACTTCCTAAACGGATAAATATAACTCGACTAATTGTACACAAAATTTAGAATATATTTATTTTAAAAAAATAACTTGACCGTGATCATTTCGGAAAAATTTAGAACGAAATTAAGCTAATAAGCATAATTAGTAAATAATAAAATGAGATTAAAATTCGGGGTATTACATCCTACCACCCTTATAAAAAGTTTCGTCCTTGAAACTTGCAATAAGTTAGTCGAGGAGACAACAAGCTAAATTCATTTCGATAAAACCAAGATCTCAAGCTTTCATGGCTTCGTTAGGTATTCAGCCTCCATTCCGCCATCAGCTTTTGTAACGCTACTTCAACTCGACTCGCGAAATCGAGGAGCAAAGAAAACAAGAGGGGAAACTTGTTGGCAATGAATCCCAACTAACTCATTTAGTGAGATCTCGTTTGAAATTTAGTTGGTTTCTCAAATCATATAAGTTCTATGAAAATATACACTTTGAGTAAATGCGTATCATAAACGAATACAAGCCATTGCACGATACTAAATACATATTAGCTAGTAACTAACATAGAAAATCACATGCACTACATCTTTACATAAACCGATTCACATTGCACACGCAAAAGCGCAAACGCTCAAACGGCTTGGTTCATTTACACCTAACTTTTTAGCCAACCCATTAAACCTATTTAAAACCTTTACGCCACGATATGGAGATTATAGCGTACCTGAATCTAACCTTGGCTCTGATACCACTCTGTAACGCCCCGACTTTCATACAACCTTATTAGGTTAATTAACCAAGGTTAGCAGCGGAAGGCTTAGCTTAGTCGGCGCGTTACCGCCGTACTTTCCGCTAAGGGAAAATACAAGGCGACATTTAACATTAACTTACAGGAACAATACTTTGATTTGTCACTCTTTAAATAATAGATTAATATTTTCTAGAAATTTCGGCAGAGTTTCTTTTGTAAAGTGGACAACCCAAAATGGGAAAATGTTTGAAAAACCAGTTACAATAAAATATTTCCAAATCCATAACTCAACGCTTTCGCGGAGCAGTAGCTAAAGAGACTCAGGAGCACTATTGCTCATCCAGGATTAGAAATAAAACTAAACCATTATTTATTATCTATTACAAAGTGGAACGTCCTCGCCTCAAAAGAAACATAAAACAATCATAGTTGCACTCTTAGCACGTAACTGCTTCTATCTTGGAAAAGATGCTCCCGTAACTCCAACTCGAAACTATTGTAACATTGCCACCCACCAAGTGACAGGGCCACGGTAGTGACAAAACAAAACATTGACAGACACATCGGCCAACGCCGAGTAGTACTAACCCATGAAACATTCTTAAAACATGTTTTGATGTCTACGACTCTCACGTAATCAACATGTTCACATCATTCATAACCATATCACAACAACATAGCAACATTCACATAGTCCATTATCATTCATCATGTTTTATGACCTTTAAGTACTTTTAGAAAACATAGCAGAGTCGTAACCTCATCGTAGTTCTTTCATATCAAAGCGGAAGACATACTTTCATATCATTAGACAATAAACATTCATAAACATATACTTTAAGTCATACAGAATATCATAAATCATCATCATCTTTCATTTACTTAACTAGTAATGATCGTACTATCGTAATAACATAGTTATTTCATAGCATTCGTTCATAAACATCACTAATCATCATATTCATAAAACATTCCATATCTCCTAATCCAATCATCGATAACATAATGTATGAAATCATAAAACATAATCGCAATCATAATCATACTTTCGTAACATCAAAGTCATCATATTACATAGCATTAAATCATAAAATTATCTACATAACAAATATTTCGTTTCATATCATAAGCTTCATCATTATCTTTTCATTTTACTTAATCATATTGGTAACTTGGCAAGTGTACGGAAGGGATGTCTCCCCATTTTTCATTTTCGTAAACGGAAGGCTACCACCCGAGGACCTTGGCCCCCACATTTCAGAAGGTGGTTCATAATGCCCAAAACATAACACGGAATCACCCCAATATGTAGAAGGTGGCCCGACCCAGGAAGGTACGTGCAAGACCTGATTTTCATTTTCATAAAACGGAAGGCTATCACCCGAGGACCTTGGCCCCCACATTTCAGAAGGTGGTACTTAATGCCCAAAACATAACACGGAACCACCCATGGACATATGCCCCATAGACAGAAGGTGGCTAACCCACCAGAAGGTACATGCACGACCCGACATAAACATAATACTGCCAAGAACCATTCTTCCACTTAGCTTTATCATGTTTCGTTTCATTTACGTATTATAATTACATTACATCATCGTAATCGTAATCATAAAATGTAATCTTAATCATAACGTAACCATAATTACATTACATCATCGTAATCATAATCATGGAACGTAATTGTAATCATTCAGCATAATCATAATCATGGAACGTATCTTAATCATAACATAACCATGATTACATTACATCATCGTAATCATAATCATGGAACGTAATCATATGCATGACATATTCATAATCATATTCATAACGTAATCATAATCATGCTTTTGTAGCATCATGGTTATTCCATGAAATTCGTTCATAACATCGATAATCATCATATTCATACAACATTTCATATCTCACAATCCATATATTCATAATGTAATACGAGCAATAGTCATTGCATACTTTTCCTAGCATGAGGATTTTATAGAACATGTGTGCATAAATAACATTTCGTTTCCTTTATAAGTGTCTCTCATAAACATAGCAGACTTTTCGTACTACATACCATTTAAGAGTCATTCACACTTTCAGATTGTTTCAGAATTAAAAGGGATACTTTAACATATTCAGAATACATGAACATATATCCTAGCAAACATTTCATAACCCGTCATTCATAAGAATAAAAGTTATCTTTATGTACTTTCATATCATTATATAAACTAGAACATTTCCACATCATATACTAATTAATCCATTTCTTTGCAACATATATGAATTGCAACTCAGTCAATCTACATACAAATTCTATAAACCAAATCCGTACTCAATAATTCATTTGATAACCATATTTTGAATATAAATCAGAGTAAATCCAATTAATAGAAGGATTGGAGAGGGGTAGTACCAAACTAGAATATCAACAAATAATCTCCAAATCTTAAAATTCACAACTTCAGTCATAACCTCTAAGATGAGGGGAATAAAAAGAGGAGAGGAGGAGGGTATAGTACCTCTGCTCACTTGGAGCGAGGGGACGAAACGAGAGGCAGCCGGAAGTGGACTCGAGCTCCGCGAGCAAGGTGCGACGCACACGAGGGAGGTCGGCGGCGGAAAACCGCCCAGCTTCGGCCGTCGTTCCTCGAAACTCCGGCAGCGGTAGAAGGCAGGAGCAGCAGCAGCGCGAAGAGGAGCGACGAGAGAGAGTGCGAGATAGAACGCGAGTTGCACGTGAAGCTCCAGCGAGCTGCGGGTGGTCGACGAGTGTCGCGAAGGTGACCGCCGATCGCTTTGCGTCGCGCGAGCCGGCGGCATTGTGGTGGTGCTAGTGTGAGATCCGAAACAGAGGAGAGAGAGAGAAGAAGAATTTGGGGTTTTCTTCTTTTACTCTTCAATTGATGATAGAAATATTAATTTTGGTAGATGAGGTTGAAGAAATCAACCTGGCATCATAGGTTGAAGACACGAAGAACAGGTGGAAAAGGAACAGGAGCTGGCTTTTGATGAGCAAGCCACGAAGAAGAGGAGAAGAGGAAGAGGGCACGGGGGAGGAGAGAGAAAATAAGAGGGGTTGGTTTCTTTTTGGTGAGGGAAATCATGAGAGAGAAAGGAGACTTAGGGTCTTATTTCACCCAAATAAACCGACAAGCAAAAGAAATGGCAAACCGACTTCGACTTCCTAAACGGATAAATATAACTCGACTAATTGTACACAAAATTTAGAATATATTTATTTTAAAAAAATAACTTGACCGTGATCATTTCGGAAAAATTTAGAACGAAATTAAGCTAATAAGCATAATTAGTAAATAATAAAATGAGATTAAAATTCGGGGTATTACATGTTGGGCTGAGAGTTGTTTGGTTTAGTGGAAACAGATCCTAAGGAGAGCTTTCCATCATCTAAAAGATTTTGAATCTGATGCTTTAGAGTCGTGCAGCTTTCAGTATTATGCCCCAAACTTTGGTGATACTCACAGTTTTGGTTTGGGTCATAACCAGGGTAAGGATTTTTAGGAGGTGGACGTGGATTTAAGGGTTGAATGAGATTAGCCTTTTTTAGCTTGGAGAGAGCTTGGGAATAAGTCATGTTTAAGGGGGTAAAGTTCCTTTCTGGCCGTAACTGGAATGCAGAAGATGCGCCAATGGCATGGATCGCATTAGTTTTATTAGGAGCTGCTGAATCATTGTTTGGAGTTCTTTTGTTATTTCCAAACTTTGCATTATAAGTAGTGCCGCCAGTAGGTTCATCTTTCTTGACGTCCCCCCTTTTCACAGCATCCTCAACTAGAGTTCCCGTAGCAATCAAAACTTTGAAAGTCGAGAAATATTGGTAGGCCATATGCTTCTGATAGACAGGAAGAAGGTTCTTCACAACCATTTGCAGCTGTTCCTCCTCATTAGGCCAACTCATCATTTTGGAAGCCTTGTTTCTCCACCGAGTGATGAATGATGAAAATGTCTCGTTAAGATTTTGAGAAGTGGTCTCCAAATCCCTTCTAGTAACATCAATTTCTTCATTATATTTGTACTGGTTTGAGAACTCTCTACCTATGTCAGCCCAAGTGGATTTCTTCGTGTTTTCAAGGTTGAGGAACCAATGTGCTGCAGCACCATCTAAATACTGTTGAAAGAGTTGGGCCATCAAAGATTCTTCCACTCCCCAGGGACTCATTGCCCCTACGTACATTTTCAGGAAATTGGTGGTGCTGCCGGTCCCATCAAACTTTGTCAGGTTAGGCATCTTGAAACCATGAGGTAATCGTGCCTTTGGGAAAAGTGTTAACCCATGAATGTCCATCCATGGTTCAACCTTGGTCATGCCTTTTAAAACTTCCTTGAGCTTAACTACTTCTTCCTCGAGCTTAGTGGGAATTTCTCTCTCATTGTTCATAGGTTCAAGGTGAAAAGGTGAAGCTACTTCCGACTCCGGAGGAGGAGGAGGAGGCATCTGGGCGCTTTGGCGCATTATGCCCAACACATTTTGTTCAATATTATCTTGTCGGTTAAGCATGGCCTGGACAAGTCCTCGGAGCCCAGTCATTGGATCAGGTGGAGGGGTAGAGTTCTGCGGGTGCTCATTGTTCGGAATTTCAGACTTATTGCTGAGTCGTGTAGCAGAAAATACAGCTGGTGTAGACAAGGATGACAGTATTACTGACAAAGAACGTTCACTATGGTCAAAACTTCGGCGAATAAGCCTAGATCCTAAGCAGGCCCAGGCAGAGTTCCTGTGAAATGAGATGAAGAGTTAGCACAGAAATTTGTCCAGACTTTGTTTTTTCTTTTCCTCTTTCTCTTTTTTTTTTTGGTTCAGGGAATGAAAGAAATGATATCTTTGAAAATTATTATTTTCTTTTAACCCCAATTTCGGTAATCATTTATTAAAAGGTGTGAAACCTTGACTTTATCATTTGTTTTGGATTTTTCATTACCTTTTTTTATTTGTTATTATTATTTTTTTAGACTTGGACCTTTTTATTTAGATTTTTAACTTCCACTTTTTTGACTCATATTTTTTGGGATAATACACAAACATTTTTCAAAATCAATTTGATAATATCCTTCCATTTCCTGCTACTACAGAAATAACAGAAAAGAGGTATAACGAGGCATGTGTCCTCATTTTGGCAAATTATAATGCCTCATATATCGTTCTTCCTTGTAGTGATCTGCACGTATTGATTGCTTCTAAGCGCTGAAACCACAAAAGAAAATATTAGATGCAAAAGGGGCCGCACTCAAAGGTTGCCAACGTATCTCCATGAATGGATTTGAATTTGAGGAAGAAATATTTCTTGTGATGATTTTTTTTAATGGAGAATCAGGCCCAACGTAGTTCTAACAAAAATGAAATTTTACAGAATTTTTATTTATTTATTTTTTTTCAGCTGCACTCAGAGAATGAGTTGCCTACGTACTCCTTTTAGTACATTGCATAGTAGAGAAAGCTAAGATAGATGCATCTTTGGAATTTTTTTTTTAGGGGATCAACCCGCACGTAGCTCTACCTACAAAGTACAATATATAAAAGCAATTTAATGATTCAGGTACTTCTCAAACTTTTTTAGAATTCAGTTTGCCGGGCGCCAGGCCATGTATTTTCTTGTTTGAATACGTGTGTTCCACCTATTAGGATTAGGCTAATGTGAAGTACTCTGGTTCTTCTCAACCTTTTTCCGAATTCAGTTTGCTAGGCACCAGGCCATGTATTCTCCTGTTTGAATACGTTTGTTCCACCTCTTAGGATTAAACTAATTTGAAGTACCTGAAATGTACACACTAACAATGTTAGTCAATGACTGATGAATTTTTCTTTATATGTGTTTTAAGCAGGAAATGGAAGAATTTTTCTCTGTTTTTTTTAAAAATGTGATTATCCCTTTTGATTAGACACATTTTTTTTAGTCAATTTTTTTTAGACTAGACTTCTCGTGTTTTGAACCACGTTTTAATTACATTCTAATTCCTAAACATGATACGTTTTGAACTTGTGATTACGACTCTTTTCATTTTTCATTTTTTCAAATTTTTTATTTTGGGATCATATTTTCAAAACAGGATTCTTTTTCTTTTAAAAATCAATTTTGTTTTTGGAAAAACCAATTTGAATGAAAAAGAATTATGAAGTAAATGTGAGTTTTTTTTTTTAGAAAAAGGTTGAGCACACACTTTTTTTTTACATGACACTTGTGATAGATAAACAAGAATACTCTTAATATTTCAATAATCATTTCGGCAGCAATTCAGCTACAATTAATGATTACTGAAGTATCGACCGACTGAAAATGGACTGAGGAATTTTTTGAAAATTTTTCACATTATTCAATAACTGAAATAAATAAAGGACATTTGTGCATTGATCCTTGTGTCCTAGAAGTCAACTAAAAGGTGATTCATTTAAGGAGAGATTATGTTAAAGTGGCTCGAGTCACTTCCATTGTGTCCGTCGAGGGTGGACGCTCCTGACAGAGCCGGTCGCAATAGCTCGCGGATGTAGGTTTTACGCCCTTAATTTATTAATTTGTCATTCTAAAATTCGAACCCTTGCCAATAGACAGAGGTATCAGCCCTAATAAGAAAATGGTTAAAAAGAGTGCACGTGTATGGATCGATAAACTACCAAGCACACGAAATTTTCACATAAGCATGCTATATACAAAAATTAAATTGTGAATAGCCATGATTAACTTTTTTTATTATATATACATATGGAAAATAACGCATTGTTCAGGTTTAAACCTCATATATACTTCAAGTGGAAGTATAATCCCCAGTGGAGTCGCCAGCCTGTGGTATTTGATTTTTGACTGTCTTAATTAACAGTCTGAATCCCACGAAAGTCTCTCATTGGACTATGAGTTTCAGAAAACTTTGAAGTCGCCACCCTATTAATATCTTAATAGGGACAGATTTATTTAATAAATCGTTTTAAAATCAATTTCAAGAAATATCATTTAAAACGTTGATGACTTCATATGGATAAAGCTTTTTTTAAAATTGGTCTTTCATACCATGAGATAGGGTTGAAGGTTTAGGTTAAGAGGTGAGAACGTCTGGAACTCGTCTCCTCTTCCGTTCTACAGAACGGGCTCTTACTAAATGCGTTATTTTCCATTTTAAAGTAATCATGGCTATTCAAAAGAAAAAAAAATCACATAGTTTGCACATATACACATCAACCATATTTATTTAGGACCAATATATCATTTGTACATGGTAGGTTTGAGCACTGAAGTTGCACTACGTACCAAGCATTGCGGGATTGGAATCCACTCATGGATCAAAACCATCGTAGTTCGAGCTGGTGTCTCACCCTAAATGGCCAATTCAATTGGGGAAGAAAAGGAAATAGATTATGAATAACTCACTTTTAGAATTAGACAAATCTATTGGAAAATGAGGTAATCACTCCAATTAGTGATTGAAATGAGATTAAGATAATCACTTTAATTAGTGATTAAATATGAGGGAGGATCAAGATAATCACCTTAATTAGTGACTAGAAATGGAGGTTAAGATAATCACCCTAATTAGTGACTGAACTTAAGAGGAAAGATAATCACCTTGATTAGTGATTAACAATGAAGGTTAGGATGTAATCACCCTAATTAGTGATTATTCAAGGTTTGAGCTAATTACCCTAATTAGTGATTAAATAGGAAAAATAATCGCCCTAATTAACGATTATTAAGTTTTAAGATAATCACCCTAATTAGTGATTAAAATGAGGAAAATAATCGTCCTAATTAACGATTATTAAGGTTTAAGATAATCACTCTAATTAATGATTAAAATGAGGAAAATAATCATCCTAATTAACGATTATTAAGGTTTAAGATAATCACTCTAATTAGTGATTAAATGTGACAGGTTATATTAATCACCTTAATTAGCGATTAAAAGGAAGGTTAGGATAATCACCTTAATTAGTGATTAAATATGATGAAAGGTTAAACTAATCACCCTAATTAGTGATTAACCAAGGTTTAAGATAATCACCCTAATTAGTGATTAAATGAAAATTTTGAGTTAACCGCTCTAATTAGCGATTAATCGAGGATTAAAATAACCACCTTAATTAGTGATCACACTTTTGATTTTTAAGAGGTCTTAGAAGAAGAGATTTGCTTCCTAATTGAAGGCTTTTTGAGAAATAATCTTGATTGAAGATTATTAAGTCATAGAGAGAAATGATCAATTTGAGATCAAATTTGGAGATTGTGTTTGATTAATTGGAATTTGGCCATTTAAAGCGAGACACGTGAAACGGCCTAAAATCAATTCGGAGGTCATAATTACCAATCTAATTATGTCAAATTATTTGATTAATCCACTTGAATATGGAGAACACATTATAAAATGTAGGATGGATCTTCATACAATTTAACTTAGTTAGATTTGCAATTTTTCCCTTTAATTGAGATTGGGTCATTTGATTCATGTACTATGACATATTAGGCCCAACATGCAACATTTGTAATATTATTTGCTCATTTTATTAAAAAGAATTGTGAAATTATTTATGAACATTATGCATAAACATCTCCATTTTTTTTTATTAATTGAGTGATGCAATAATTATTTACAAAGAAACTATTATAACAATATGAATAAAATCTATGATCTATGCAGATCTTCAATCTTGATCTTCACCATGATGCTCCTTGATCTTCACCTCCTTGAATGGGCTTTGGAATTCATATTTATTTGTGAATTTGTGAAAGTTAAAGATTAATTAACTTCTTTGATTTTGATTTTTTATGACAATTTTTATTGATTTTTATTTACATGATAAAATGAGTCATTTTAAGAGAAACTTAAATTTTTCATGATTTTTAATTAACATTTTCATGTCAAGAAAACAATTTTTTTATGAAAGTTGAATTAATCACTTTATTTCATTTTTCAGATTGCACTTTTGTTCATGCACTAACTTATAAAAATCGTAAATTTCTGTATAAAGCGTTAAATTGAGAATTAGATATATCTATGGATAGATCAGTGAGTTCTTTATATTGTGTCAAAATTTCATACACTTTTAATGACAACTTAAATTATGCGGAATTTTATCTTAAAATTGGTCAAAACAGGACCTTTATTGAAGTTGTTCTTTCAGATCTAACTTATTGAACTTTTTTTGAAATGAATTTTAGTATGAACATTCTGGACAGTTTGTAGAGCTAGACAGAAAATTTTCACTTAAATTGGATACTTTTAAGATTCTTTTATATTTATTTCCTTAACTGAAAGGAAAATCAATTTTCTGGAATTTAGTGATTTACATAAATGGTTTTGTAAAAATGATATAAAATTGTATAAAATTCATATGAACATGATTTTTATATTTTTGAAAATAAACTGATGTTTTCTTCAAACTTATGTGGTACTGGATAAAATCAGTTTTGCACAACAAAGTTGTATGATTTTTAATTATTTACACAAAATTTAGTTATTTCAACTACATCAAATGATCTTTCAAATTGGTCAAGACTCTCGAGTTTATGGCCGCTTCTCTACGGTACCAGTTGTTGCTTCATTGAATTTGCTTCATTAATAGGATCGCGATTCGACTTTGATCGCTATGGACTGGTACCAAGAGCGAGTCCTAGACAAGCGGACCTAATTTTAACAGCCGGTACCGTAACAATGAAAATGGCAGAAATTCCAAAGCCCAGTTGCTGGAAACATCTTGCGCTTCATAGGAAAAATATTAAATCCTACAAACTATTCTGATAATACAGACGAAAAATGAAATGTAGTACAAAATTAAAACTAATTATAATTACAGCATCACATTTTCTTTTTTTATGGAGATGTTTTTGCACAACTTGTCTTGAATTTTTTATGAAAACATTTTTTTGTGATGAATAACAACTTGATTAAGGAAAAATCACATAATTACATTGTTTCCTAAGAGTCACCCCATTAGAGGTGACTATTCTAGGTGGGGTGATTTAAGGTTGGGAACCTATTAGAACTTCCACATACCCAAATTACTCCAAAGATTGAAAAAATGATGCGAAGAAACAAGGAGAAAGTTAGTAGATGATTGAGAAGATAATCAAAATAACAAGAGTTTCAACTTTACCTTGCTAGCTCAATGATGCACTTCCTTTTTGCAAATTTTTCTACCTTTTTTGTCATTTTCTTAATTTTTAAGTGAGTTTCTAAATCCACTTAATTACTAACTTAAACTCTTTTTTGTATTTTTTCCTTTTGATGAACTTCTTTTACTTAGATGGAAAGATTAAGGAGGAGAAGAGTAATAGAGAAGATGAGAGTGAAGTTGAGTTGTGTTTTTTCTCAACTTAGTTTTGAAGTGGAAAAAAGAGGGTATTTACAGAGAAATGAGGGAGGTGAACTAGGGTTTCAAAGAGGTAGAATATTAGATTTTTCACCCAAAAAAATCTGATTTTCTTCATCCTTAATCACCCTAATGACATCACTCTAATGCTCTCACCCTAATGACATCATCAAATCTCTTTGGAAACACAAATATTCTTATTCTTTTTGGATTATCTCATAATTGAAGTAAAATCAGATTTTCAGAAAATATTCTTCCCTATACATCCTAATACGTAAAAAAAATGCATCGAAAAACGTGCAAACAAAACTGATTTGGACACTGCACCAAACGCAGGAGCCTGTGCTAGGCACAGTGTCGTGCGGTAGGCGCTAGGCACAGTGTCGTGCGGTAGTCGCTAGGCACAGTGTCGTGCGCTTGGCGCTAGACACAGTGTCGTGCGCTAGGCGCAAGGCACTGCGTCTGGCGCAGGGCATGGTTGTGCGCTAGGCGTACAATCATGCGTCTAGCGCACACTCGATTCTTTCGGAAAAAATCCGGATTCCCCCCCCTCTTACACATGGGATTTGATTCTTATTCTCACATCTTTTCATGATTCTTATTCTCTAACTAATGGATAAAGGATGTGATTAATGGATAAAGAATATATTCTTATTCTTTATCCAATGAACAATGACTTGACTCTCAAGAAAACTGATTACTATCGATTTTGGGATACGATTAAAATCCCAACGCCTAATTGCGACTCGTGTTTTTTTCGTTTTTTTGAAAGACTCACTTAAGACAATTAACGAAAACTTGTCAAATTAATAAAGACGAGCATGATTATACTACGAATCATTTTATTAACACGGTGATGGTAGCTATTGACTACGACTCACGGAAAATTATATTTCTAAGCCGAAATCGCACGACCAATACGCAAAAATGAAAAATCGTACGACGGAATGAAACTCGCGCTCCACGATGCATGACGGATTTCGTTATTTTTATTTCTTTTCAAAATCCTTATTTATCCGAAAAAAAGGGTGTCAAAATTTAGTCTACAGTACCGAGGTACATTCCTAGAGAAGTATAAGAATATATCCTAAGAATATCCTTATATGTCTATTGTTGATCCTGTGGAATATTTAGGCTGAACTTGACAAACGACTTTTGTAAATTCAGCATCTGGCCTAAAATGCTACAAAAACGCTCTATCATAGCTTAACATGGGAGATACTGAGAGATAACCCAGAAAATGTAGGGAACTGTCGGATTGTCACTTACTTTTAACCCTCGACAGTTCCACGAGAGAATATCCATTAATCTGATGAAGGCTGATTCGGATGCCGCATCCCTCTCGTTATTGTTGTTGTTGATTGAAATGTCCCGAGTAAAATGAAGTTCCCTAGTGTCCTCGAGCTTTGCTTCCTCCGGCATGCTTGCACCTTCATCAGCACCTGTTGGTTTGTGCGCTTAAGGCTCCATGGTGCGTCGGGATCTGCTGGCGAAACCATTGCTTTGCTTCTTAGCCCCCGTGGAAATGAGGAAGTCATCAGGTTGGACTCCTATGTGTTTTGCCATAGAAATGTCGGTTAGAGCTTTTGCTTAAAAGGTAGATGATTTGTCTCGTAACCATATATTGAAACCGCCTTTTGCATCCCATTCCTCCATTCTTCGTTTTTTCCTACTGCTTCTGGCATGCTCTTCTTCTCGATCTGGAATCAATTTTGGCATGCTCTTTATCTCGATCTTGAATTAGAATGCCAGCAAAGGACTGACTTCAGCTTATAATTTGTTGTCGACGTTCCTTCCCCGAAAACATGGCTGACGAACACTACAGTGCTAAAACAACTTGCCTTGGAGGTTGAGGGGCCAGAATTGATGATGAGTCTGTCGCATAACCTGAGGAATTCATTGCTGAAATTTGAAGCGGGCTGGATGGAGAATAAATTTCATCTCGCCCAAGTTCCGCAACATATGGGCCTGATTGTGGATCCACCTTCTTGGGTGCGGAGAACGAGCATACTATCTAGTGGTGTCAAAAACAGATCTGACCGCTGGGTCAACCTGATATTGACTTGACTTGAACCTGGTTCGATCTGTGAGGGTCAGTCCCCAGACCTGACCGAAACTTGACCAAAACCTGACCTGGGATTACCCAGACCTGACCGGCTCCCGGCAAGATCATATTCTGACCTGACTACACAGACCTGCATTCAAATCTGAACCTGATGGTAACCCAACCAGATATTAACACAAAACCCGACTAGACCCATTCAATATCAGGTTCAACCCAATTTGCTTATGATCGACCCGATTTCAACTATAATTCATGCTAACTAGATAAAATAAGATCTGTCTAATTTGATCCAATTTTTCAAACCAACCAATTTGGACGACAAAACCCTACAAAATTATTAAAATTCAATTATTGTAAATTATTTTTACTAAAAATGAATTGAAGGATTCTCGCCTAAACCATAATAAATGCTGGCTAGGATTGGTTCAATTGGTGCTCTGGCAGGGTAATTTAAAACTTGACAGATTTAAATTTAAAACCGAACTTAACTCAACCAAAATTGTTTTGTAACCAAACTAATTTATTATTATCTAGATCAAATTGTACTCGAATTCACAAGTCAATTATTTTTTACTTTGATTTTATTATTAAACTTATTATTATAAGGTATAATAACTTGAAAGATGCGAATATTTTACTAAAATTAGAGTTAACTTAACATTATGATTAATAACTTAATTTAGGTCGTCGTGGGGTCGTTGCACAAAGCCCGATGCACATTCGATTTTCGGCGACAAAACAAGATTTGGTTGCGCAAAATCTACATTGTGCGTCAAAAGCATATTGTTTGTGCGTGGATTTCTTAGTCGCACAAATCACTTTGTGCAACAAATTTCAATTTTTGTTGCCCAAAACCTTGTCTTCTGAACATCTAAACAATGCTCGTGGAATCTATATTTTGTACCATAGTTGTATTTTTGGCAACGAATCTAGCTCTTATATTTTTTTGAGGGGGGAGGGGAATTTAGCTCTTATCTGAGAGTTCAATATTTCACGAAAAAATAAAAAATGATGAATTTATATTTTTTCATGACTAATCCAAAAATAACAAAGTAATTATATAAATTTGTTCAGCTAATTACAACCTGATTGCCATATCTTCTTTAAACAATACAAACAAATTAGACTTCAAAAACATAAATTACAACTAGATTACTGCAAAGTTTATACATTCATTATTATAAAAAAAAACTGTTCTAGACTTTAAGAAAGAAAAAAAAAATTAATTCAAAGTAAATCAACAAGCAGATTTTTCAATCTTCATCAACCATCCTTCAGAAGTTATCCCTGTCAACAATAACAAAACAAAGTAAACCAAAAGATTCAAATCATATATTAGCACATATATTCAAAACAACAGAAGATAAGGTATAACAAAAAAAATTATTAAACTCAAAATCTATAAATCTGCAATTAAATTCTAGTAATATGCACAAAATGAGGGAGATAACTTCATTCAACTCGAAAGAAAACTTGAAGATGAGATATGAATTACAAATAATAAACTAACTGAAAATTATCCTTTAATGGTAACCTACTTCCATCCTAAAATTGAATGTATGTATAAATAAAACAGAAACAATAATAGGATTTAGTTTGTCAGACCCCAAATTTATCTACATATCAGCGATTGTCATACCTTGTGTGCTCGATCCCTTATACGCGTGCGATTTGCTTTTTTATGGGTGAGAAGACTGATGGTGGTGGTGGTGGTTGTGGTGGTGGTGTAGAAAGAAAGTGAGAGGAGTCAGGGGAGAGAGAAGATGGAGAGATGGAAGATGATTGAGGAAGATGAAGAGGGAGTGAGCCGTGAGGAACGATTATGAGAGGAAAGAGGGAGGGTATAGGGTTAGGGAGGGATTCAATGGTTGGATTTTGATCTTTTTCAAATCAATGGTCTTAATTCATAATCCATGACATTATTTTTTGACCAATGAGGATTGAGAGTGGCCAATGACATGGATTGCTAACTTAATCAATGGTCGAATTTTCATCTTTCTAAAATTAATTGCCTAAACTACTACTAAACTAGTATTGTATTTTGATATTATTTTGATTTGAGTATTCTAAATTTCTAATTATAATATTATTAGTTTAGTAACTTTAAAAATTAGTAGTATTATTATAAATTAATAGAAATTATAAACTTTCAAAATTAAATTAGTATTATTGATTTTTAAGAAATTATTATTCTAAATTAATAAATTAGAAATATGTGAACATGTTACATGTGGTGATTAGGGATTAATTTAATGCTAACATGTAAGTTGTAACACAATAACAGTTAACCGATTATTAACACAATAGCAGTTAGTTGATTAGTAACAATTAACAACTAATAAGTTAGTGAATTACTGAGTTAATAGGTCTAGGTGAGTAACTGACTAATTGCTAAGTTACTATATAGTTGTTAACAAGTTATTATGTAGTAAGTACTTATTAACTTTTTGGCTTATGGTAGATTAACCTTGTTAACAGTTAACTTCTTGATTTTGATTTTTAACAAGTTAGGATTTTAGAAAGAATCAAAGAAATTGGGATTTTAGTAAGATAAACTTATAAACGAATGTTCACACAAGTTGATTTGACTTCATCTTTTGATGATTGATCATTAGTGACTTTAATTTATATTGTTTAATTATATATTCCGTTGGAGTAAGACATAAATGCAATAAGCCATTAGCCAATAATCTAAGTCATAGTTGAGTAACTTTACTCATTTATATAAATTGTTGTTATGTTTATTATTATTGTACAACATATGAACCCTCATTATAATCACTTAGGCCTCATAAGAACGGTAGTTATAAACATATGATTGTCATTTTTTATAATATTATAACATATCAAGAGTCGTTATACTAATTTATAACCAATAGAGTATTAGGGTGGTTTTACAATTATTTTGATACCAATGTAGTATTAAAATGTTTAAACATATTGATAAAATAGTTTTTTTATTCTTTATCATATATAGTCACAACATATACATATATACTGCGTTATGTTTGTTATTGTTATTGTTATTATTAGCATTGTTGCTACTATTACTATTAGTATTTATATTGTTATTGTTATTGTTATTGTTAGTATTCCTGTTCTTATTTGTATTAATATTGCTATTGTTAGCATTGTTACTATTACTGTTATTATTTGTATTATTATTATCATCATCGCTTTATGTTTATTATTATTATTATTCTCATTATCATCATAGCTATTTACAAACTTATATATCAATCATAATGCTTATAATAATAAATCATTTATATAGAGCTTGGAATTGATCGTATACTCGTTATTATTGTCCTTGGTTATAATATATAATATTAGAACATATGAAGAGTCATTTTACTCCTTTACTCATTAGAGTGGTTTTACGCAGTTGATTAGTCGAAATAAGAGTTGACTAAGAGAATACACTAAACATCACGGTAAACAATATAGTATTTTTATTAGCTTTTCGTTATCATCCATATATTTATCGCACACACACATATGTATATATGTCGATCTTAATACTTTTAATAATATGATTCATTTACAAAATCCATAACAAAATCAAAATGACCCGATCAGGAGTTAACCGAAGTCGAATTGACGTTCAATAGCGAATGGACCCGATGCTTCAAAATGATCGAACTAAGGTCATTAGTGATTCAACCCGAGTACACTTGACTCTACCCAAGCATACAATGTACATGAAACCCAAATACGACCTGCGCAAACCAGGTCAAAAAATGTCCACGGGTGATCATACCCTGGGAATGGATCGACTTGTAAATGGACCGCTCAGACATGTCCGACACCCGGCAATCCCATGATTCAAATGTGATCGACCCAGTTGAACAAAACCTGACCAATCGTGACCTAAGGCACTGACTGTCAGAATCCTGACCTGTCCGGGTCTGGCCTGGTTTGTTGTGGGTATACCCAGAACCTGTTTGAGAACTTGTTTTGACACTACTAATACTATATGTATGTTGTTAAAGCCTTGAAGGTGAGGAATCGACTAGAAAAATAACAAGTCATGAATATCACAATGCTACGTAGAGTGTTTTACGGGGGTAATATAAGCGATTCTAACATAATTGCCAAACTCTCTCATCATAATCGCAAATGGCATTAAAACCTCCAAGAATAATCAAAGAACAGGGATTGGTATCAGTGATGAATGATGATACACTGCAAAGTCAACCTCAGAAATCTAAGTTAACTCATTGGAAAATAACGTTGGTATTTTTTTGCAACTTATGTAGTGATGAAAGGTAGTTTTGACAAACAATTTAATAGGCACGGTACAAATGCACAATAATTATCGAGAAAAATTGAAACTATTACATCTTGCAAGTTGTAGCTAGTATGTTGACAGGCTAAAGTCGTATCACCTTATCAAAAATAACCTAAGGTCCACTAACAAGTAGTCAGGGAAGTCAGGATCGAATCCACGGGGAGAAAGTTATACTATCGTATCTGAATTCTAATATTATACTAACTAAATCAGTTGAAAATGGGTGTGTGACTAAACTAATAGGCAAATGACAGAACTAAGTATGAAGGTAAGAATCAATTAATAAAGAACTAGGAATATGGATCACTATGCATACAATTCGGGAAATTAGAGACGGATAATAACCACCCAATAAGTCAATTTATCTAGGGCACATGTAATTTCTCTCGAACATTACCTCCCTCAAAGATCACCTAGCCGCTCTCGCATGGTCAAGGATCACTATGCCTAATGATTGAAAGCCTATACGAAATCTCTCCTCTCGAAGCAGATTCAATATTGCGATAATAGAAATACAAATCAGGCCTAATTCATATATCTAGCATGAACGATTCAATCACAGGAAACAATTGAAATAGAGGGTAATTATACTAATCTATCAATACCTCATTGCATACATAGATCCCCACAATCCTAGAAATAAAACTACTCACTCATGCCTGAGAAAACAATAACAAATTCCATGTAAAAATTCATACTTTGAACTATTGCAAATAACTAAGAAATTAATCTAATCAATAATAAAGAAAACAATAAAGAAGATTACCAAACTGAAGAACTATATTGAACTTGCGAATAATCTAAAGGTTTGATCTTGAATCTACAATGAGAAGTAGTAAAACTAGGGTTCTTGAGAGAAACTATGAGAAAATAAGGACTAAAACAAAGATGAATCAAAGATGTCTTAGAAATGTTCTAATTTTCGTATTTATACTAAACAGCCCGACATTCATTAAATGAGCGCGCGGAGTCAATCGCCCGATCGGGCCAAGTCAGCCCGATCAAATCGGGCTCAAAGCAGCAGCTGCGCTCCAAAATAGCATCCGCCCGATGACACCGGGCCATCTCGCCCGATGGAGTCGGGCTCTTCTAGGATCAGCGCGCAGCATTGAAGACGCACACAGCAGCAGCAAGGCACTCGCCCGATGGAGTCGGGCCACGCCGCCCGATGAAGTCGGGCGATGGACTTCGCCAAGGATCAGCGCGCAGCATCGAGCACCCTCGCCCACGAACACGCCTGATGAGGTCGGGCCATCTCGCCCGATCGGGCTCCTCAACGAAATAACGGCCAGGGCGGCAGGCGCCGTCGGGCCCGGAACGATTCTTGTTTCGATGGCGATGAACGCCCGATCGGGCGTGAGGCGCCCGATCTCATCCGGGGCGAGGTCCGATTCTTCCTTCCTTGGCCCGGACGCCAAGGCTTCACTTCTTCTTTTGTCCAAGGCCTCGAAAAGTATTCTCGGGACCCCGGAACTCATCATATATGTCTTCGAACCTCTCCAGTCCAGTGTAATGGTCAGATAATAGTAGAAAATAGGGAGATAACTCCCTAAAACCTGCAATCAGACACAGAACAGAAAACCACAACTAGATGGAGAAAGTTAGCATAAAATGGCTCCTAAGAGTACCATTGATACACATTTTAGCTCAATTATAGGGGGAAAAAAACTATATAAAACCATAACATCATATGTCTACCTTTATTGTTCTTTTATATAGGTAAGATGAATATCCTGTACAAGTGGGGGAAAATTTAGGGATCCCACCTTGCAAGAGGAAAAAACTAAACCCTTGTCACAAGGGTACAAGGAGGGCCTCCAACAAACTAGACCAACCTTGATTTTTAATTGTCTACCTTTCTTAGAAAGGGAATTATCGAGTCCGTAGACTAGGTCATGAAGGGAGAGCAAAGTGACGTATGTAGCTACGTGAGGGAGGGTAAGATCCAAAAAACCAACCAAAAATGAATAAATTGAAAGCATGGGTAGAGAAAAAGAAAGAAAGAATAAAAATCTTTTGTTTTGTTTTACGAGGTAAGATGAATACTTAGCCGAAATTTTTAACAAGTCAACTAGGTCCGGATAGCGGACTAGACACTCTAGGAGTGAATGTAACGATATAACATGGAGAGTATATCATTCGTCATCCTGCTACTAACAACACTATGGAAACAAAGTTTAATGTACCTCTCACCACTAATTGGGGTCCAAAGCCTTTCCGTAGTTTCGATATGTGGTTCACTCATCCTCAATTCATGAAATTTGTTAAAAATGAGTGACAAAAACTGGCTCACCTCTCTTTGAAGGAAAAATTAAAAGGCTTCAAAAATCCCTTAAGGAAATTATTACCACCATTTTTAGATGTCAAGTAACATCTATTATGATACACCGAATTGGACCTCAAAAAGTTTGATCCTACTTTAATATAAGGGCCCAATAAAAGTGTAGGCGTGTTTTTATTTCGCCTACGCGGTGTGACCGCGTATTTGATATGACTACCCCACTGTTTGAAAGTTTGAGAGAGGTCGCCAACAATTCTTTTTAGGAAGAATCATAAACCTAATTGGATATGGGAAAAACATAGGGACAAATTATCCAATGTAGATTTCCCCGTCTTGACTCCATAGATGGTCAAAGTGAACCAAAGATTGAGTTCGAAGTGAGGGTACAATACAGTCAGGAACCATATTGCCCATTGCTGGCCTCTACTAAATATCGATTCATTGCAAATTTTATACCAAAGAATAATAAAAAAATGTTTTAAACACCCTAAAAATATTTTGTCTAAATTGGTTCAGGAAACACACAAAAAGACTATTTTTTTAGTGACATATTATTAGGCAATCAATATTACAAGGAACCTAACAAGTTGTCTAAATTAATCTGATTAATGTTAGAACAGTTCTTTAGGTCTTTGATTAGCAAAAATAACATGTGGGTGATAAAAGCATTAAATCAGGACAATCATATAATATGTATATAATGATCAGGCAGGCATGTAATAGTATAGAAAAATAAATAAAAAAGAAAGAAAGGGATTAGAATATACAGAAGAGCGATTTATATTAAAGATCTACATCATGAAATAAACGGTTAGTAACTTCAAAGCAATAATATGGAATTTATTCAAGGATCCTCAGGATTATACCTATGTGGCTTAGATTGAGGAACGCAACGATCGTTAGGCGGAGCAATCGTGAAACCAAGAACGCAATGATTGAAAGTGTTGATTGATTGAAAGTATTTTGAATGTATTTGAGTGTTTGAGTGTTTGAAGTATATTTCAGAATATTCGAGAGAATTTATGTGCGTGAAAATAATAATATCAAAAGCCCTCTGTAATTCGTGAAAATATGGGTATTTATAGAAGACAAAGCACGTGCGCCTCACGCACGCCTCACGCACGCCCTGCGCCAGGCGCAGGCCAACGTGGCAGGCGCAGTCCACGCGTCAGGCGCACATTGGTGTGCCTGACGCAGCCAGCCCGATTAGAGATGCACATGTGTAAACGCGTTTTGAAAAGATAGAAAAGTATGTTGCGTCTCACACAAGACTTACGTATGACGCAGGACTCTGTGTGAGTCACAAAATCTACGTGTCAGGCGCTCATTGGCTCGCCTGACGCGATATGGCCAATGTGCTGGACGCACGTGGCGCGTTGAGCGCAGCCCCCGCGTCCGGCGCATATTCTGGAATATTCGAGCATATTCCATTGCGCGTCTTTCGAAGATACTTTTTTATCCCTAAAATTCCGGAGATGGAATTTTAAGGATTAAAAATTTGATTTATTTATCAAAGATAATAAAATATTTATGAAAAATATCCATAAAAATAATAAATATTTGATTGGGCTTTTAGAATGGATTTAAAACATTTTATAGGCTTGAAATACAATTAATCATCATAAACAATTAATCGGGCTTTAGAATATCATATCAAAACAAATTTTAGAATAGTTCTTTCGATTGCTCTTCCGTTGGGTTGCGCCAACTAATGTCGCTGTGTTTCATCATTGGATCCTTAAATGGGGACACACGATTATGTGTCTATAGAAGCTCCCACTTTGACTGAGGTTCAGGAAACCGATAGTCAAAGTATACGGTGTCGGGACGGAGAACAATTCTAAACGCTCTGCAGTTTAGAACTGATCTATAACCGCCGGTCTCTGCAAAACAAAGTTAGTATGCAGGACAATAACTACAAGTAATCTAATTACCTGCAGAAAAAGATGTTAGCAAATAGGTGCAAACAACTCAGACAAAGCACATAATGATGCAATGATGCAAACTTAGACTCTTTAAGGATGCAAGAGACGCAATGCAAGGATTAAGGTTATGCAAAGCTAAGGGATGACTCGTCATGTAAGGTCAGGGCTGTGCAAGACTATAATGTATGAAATGCAATGCAAGGTTAGGGTTTTGCAAAGCTGATGCAAGGTCAGGATTTTGCACGGCTAGAAGATGTGATGCAATGCAAGGTCAGGATTTTGCAAGGCTAGAAGATGTGTAGAATGATAGAATAAACAGGATTGAATAGAAATGCATAGAATGATTTTCAAAAAACATTTTTAGTAAATGATTGGGGTCCGCAAACGAGGTCCGCGGATTACAACTCTTCGGGAGTTTGATTTGAATTGGAGGAACCACCACACGTAGGAAGCCCCCACTTTGGGTGAGCTTGCCTTGAATTAGGCATTATGAGCCTTGACTGAAATATACTTGATCTGATATTGCAATGTAGTTGATCTGATATTGGAATGTAGTTGCTATGTCTTGAACATTAAAACTTTTCACTGGGGATTGCACTGGGGATTCTTCTTTGGGAAGTCAAGTATCGCCAGACACCATGGAATTGTCGGAGAGTCCTTCGGGGAAAAGGAGAGCTTGGATTGAAAAATAAAAGTTTAATTTATGACTCACACAAATATAGGTGGGAACAGGCTTTAACGAGGTTAGGTTTTAGACTCGAGTCTATGTCGGGATCTAGAAAGAGATTATACTCCTGAACTCTAGAAAGTCAAATCATTAGACCATGACTAATTTAATTTATTGAAGCGGTCGGACCCCGAGATGAGGATTCCTACGTATCCTTGCGAAATCAGACCATTCGTAGTTCCAGATCTGATGTCTTTTTTGTTTGTGTGCCCTAACATTTGCCTAGGCCGCCCTTTCGGGTTTTCAACCTAGCGGACTTGGTCATACCTTGGAGAAGGAGTCAGGGTTGAATATGAAAGGTTGAAAGGTTTAAAGCTTGAGGCTTAGATGAAGGTTGAATTGGTTTAGCAAATGAAGGGTCATGGATTTAGATTATAAGTTAAGGGTTTTGATGGATTGAAGGATTTGAATGAGGGGTAGAACTTGTGTGCAAGCCCCCTAGCTTAACTTTTTTATTTCTTTGCCTTTGGCTCTTTCTTTCTGCATTTTTTTTTTTTTTTTTTTTTTTGTCATGTGTGTTTTCTTTTGCTTTTGCTTATTTTTCTTTCGCACTTTGATTTTTTTTTTTCACTTTTTCATTTTTGCCTGGCATTGATCTTTTGTGTAGTAGGGCTTACGCACAATATATTAGTTTAGGGTAGGGGAAGGATATTTGTGGAGCTTTGATGTTGAAGGGATTGTTTGGTTTATGATGGTTTAAGGATGATGGCTCATGGAAGGTGATGGAGGAAGAGAGAATAACTCCTAATCCAAAGTATGCCCTTTCTTTTTTTTATTCTTCTTTTTTTCAGATCTCTTTTTATTATGGTTAGTCAAGTTCATTAGGTGATTTGAGTTTCATCATTGAGTTAGAAGCATAAATAAAATGATGGAAGGCCTGAAAATGAAAATGAATGAAATTCTTTTATTAATTAGAAATGAATAGAACAAGGCTCATTAGAAATAAAAACCTAAATGACATAGACTTGACAGGAAGGGAAATGAAAGAGCTAGGGGAGGGACTCTCCGACTCGACCTAGAAAACTAGCGCTAAATGACTAAGCCCTCTGCATTATTTAGGCATTTCCCAAGGGGTTGCCGCTATTGTTGACTTTTGCCGCAGGCGAAATTGGTAATCTACCGTCTTCAACCATATCCTGCAGATGATGCTTCAAAGTCCAGCATTGTGATGTCAGATGCCCATTCCCTTGATGGTACTTGCAGTAGGAATTAGAATTCCATCTACTGGATCTCTTCTCAAGAGGAGGGTTCGGAGTAGGGCCAAGAGCCTGAAGTGCTCCCTTTGCATGATGCCTAGTGAAGGCTTCTTCTAAGGACATGCCTAAAGGAGTGAATGTCCTTTGAGGGCCTTGATAACCTTTCTTGTCAGTAGTTAGAGCATTGATGTCGCTGCTTTTAGAGTTAGAAGGGTTAGTATTACTCTTCTTCAAAGAGTTATTGTTGTTAGAACCCTTGTTCTTGTTAGCCTGTACCTCTTCTTCAATCAGCAGGCCCACCTTATTGAGCTTCGTGAAAGACTCTATAGGTTGGAACTTGATATGATCCCCATACTTGGGCTGCAGGTTACGGATCACCAATCGGACTTGATCCTCTTGGGATGGCCTGTTAGTCATTTGCGCAGCCTTTTCCCTCCATCTATTAAGGAAGGTGACAAAGTCTTCGTTGGAATTATGCTTAGTTAATTCCAACTCACGAAGGCAATGGGAAGTTGAGTATTGTAGATGTATTGCTTGTCGAACTCTTCTCTGATGTAGTCCCAATCGTTCAGCTTAGCTTTGTTCAATGATCTGAACCACTTGGATGTATGTGCATCCAAGGTTAAAGGAAAGACATAAGCAAACAGGTCCTTGCTCATGCCCTTGGGAGTCATAGAGATGGAAAATGCTCTCAAGTTATCATCCGGGTCTTCGACCCCCTTGAATTATGGGAGGTCACCCAATGTTACCTTTTTAGGGAGCTTTTCCCTTAGTTCAGGATCAATAATGTCATGGCCATGAGCCTGATCCTCAAGCACAGGAATTGACTGGATCAATTGCTCGAGTTTTTCAAACCTTAAATCTATGTTGGTTTTGAATGGTGGTGGAGTGTCGCCTTGCTCGTTCTCCTCAGTTAGCTTCTCCCTCAGCGCCTTAATCTCTTTAGCTTGTTCCTCAAGACGTGAGTTCATCAGTTGTTGGGCCATAATGGCACTGAGCTGTTCATTAGTGTCCCCCATTTCAGATGATGCTTCAGAAGAGTCAGAGGATTCGTCTAAAAATGTGAGGATGCGTTTGACGAGTCTAGGAGTAGGTCGACCTTGTATCCTCGTTGTCGGGCGTTCCCAAGTTATAATCTCACGATCCGTCCTGAACAGAAATCGAATGGACCTCGTAAATTTTTAGAAATCATGCTTTCGAAATGAGAAATGGAAATGAGGGATGGTGAAATGAAAATGGAAGTGAGAGATGAGAAATGAAAATGAAAGTGGAAATGGGGATGAAAAATGGAAGGTGAAATGAAAACGGGAAATGATTAAAAATGGGTATGATTATGGTTATGATGGTGACATGGGCCTAACTATATGCAGATGCAAATGACTGGACTGGATCGGGCTGGATTATGCTCAAAAGGATTGTCTACGCTAGCTTCGCTAGGCTTAAGAAGGAATTGGCTTCGCCAGACTTGATGATTTGGAGTTGCTATAGATGTAAGATAGGAGTAGCTTCGCTAAACTCGGAGGGTGCCTTTATGGTCTTGGGTTGACTAGCTTCACTAGATCAATGGGTGTCGTTAGGGTCTTAAAGGGATGATTAGTTTAGCTAAATCAATGAGGTGCCGTTATGGTCTTACAGGGATGACTGGTGATACGCTCAAGTTATACGATGTTCTTGTGGCATTTTAGGTGCACATTGCTAAGGGATTTGTTCGTAATTGTTAAGGTTTGCATATAAATCATCCTTAGCGGAAGTTCGGAGTTTTGCGATATAAGTTGTGTTAATGTCATGCATTCCGAGCTTCCAAGGTGATATGCATTTGAGCCGAGCATCGCAAGCCACAAGCTCGCCAAGCCAAGCTCCACCGCAAGCCCAAGCCTCGCCCACCAAGCGGCCCGCACACCCGCACGCGCTCAGCAAGCCGAGGCCCCAGCGCTGCCCAGCACCCATCGCCCAGCGCTCGCACAGTCAGCGCGCATGCCCAGCACAGGCTCGCGACTCGCGAGTACTGTCGCACCTCGCGACCCCCTGCCCCTCGCGACTCGCGATGCCTGTCGCGGCTCGTGACCTGCGTGCCAAGCCATTTTGTGCGGGGAGACAGAGTCCTCGTCGCGACTCGCGATCAGTGTCGCGACTCGCGACGCTTAAGTCGGCTTGGGGCCACGATTTTGTGCGGGGTTTAAATGCTTCCTAAAACCTAATTTTTGAGGGAGACGAAGAGAAGTACGAAGAGGAGAGCCGAAATGTAGACCTTGGAGTGGCAAGCTTGAGGGGGAGAGCTCCTCTCCTCATCCTTCCTTCTTCATGATTCTCTTTTCATCTTTCCTTCTTCGTTCCTCTTTGTTCTTCATTTCTCTTTTCTTTGTTTTTCATTTCTTAGTTTTAGTTTTCAATTCTTAGTTTAGTTTTTAGGGATTTCAATTATGGATTTGGTTTTTGCTATCGGATTGTAGCTTGAACTGTTCTTGGATCAATTAACATGAAGCTTCAACCGTCATTGTGAGATCTTTCCTCTCTTTCTCTTTTCCTTGATTATGGTTCAATTTCTATGCTTGCTTTCCATGATTATTGCATAATTATGCTAGGAACGTTACTAGTTTGATTGTGTGATTAATCTAATGCTAGATTTAAGAATAGAATCGGATTGTTTTATTCTTTTATCAATTGGTAGCAAACTAGGGAGTAATTTAGATGCGAGATCATCTTGGTTATTTCTTAGGGAAATTGAATCAACTGTTGAATGTTTATCGCGTGTATGACATTAGCGAGTCTATTGGTTCTCTGTGTTTATTTTCTGCTATTGGATTGAACTTAGACGCTTGATCGGACTAGGTTATCCTTTAGTTAGGGTTTTATAGTCACGGCGATCGTGCTATTCAACTAAGAATAAGGAGAACGCGAGATTAATTCTCAACAATAGATAATTATGGAAATAATTAGAGTGGATGTTCAATGATCGATAATGAATTGAAGTGGATGTTAATCGGATTCAAGATCTTCCCATAATTGATTTCTCATTTTATTTACTTGCTAGTTAGTTTTAGTTTGTTTATAATCTACTTGAAACCCCCCTTTGTAATTAGGTTTCTCGGCCCTTAGCTTAATCTAGGTATTGAATCACGCTGAATATTAAGCTCGTCCCTGTTTCCCTGTGGATACGACCCCTACTTCCACTATACTACCTTAGTGTAGAAGAGAGTAGGAGAAATTTTATCTTTGGCCGGGTGCGGTGCACACAACGACACATCCGCGCCCGCCCAAATTTTGGCGCCGTTGCCGGGGAAACGGTGTTACTTGTTTGTATTTAGCGTGATTTTTGGATGGTATTGCTTGTGCTCTTTGTTTTTGATTGGCCACTCATATAAAGAATTCCCTTTTTGTTTGAGTTTCTAGTTTTCATCTTCCATTGAGCTCTATGTATTTCACTTTCGTATTTTGGACAAGAAGCATGGAACTTGTTGCTTAAACTATCTTGGGAATGATTGATTGAAGCTTTTGACGGCTTATTGTTTGGTTATTGTCTAGCTTTAATTATTGATATTAATGGTCATGACTTGGATTAGCTAGGAGTACTACTAGTTGATGTTTGTTGTTGACTTAATGCTAGGTTTTGGATATAATCTGATGTTATATGCTCAACCATGATGTAGTAAGCTAGGCACTAACAATGCATTGCAAGAGTCCTTCTCAATCAATTTTGCAGGTATTTGAAGTGGAGATTGACATGGAACCACCATTGTCACACATGGAGCACAACCTAATGATTGAGCTTAAGGTAATAAGTCGAGCTAACGACTTTAAACAACAGCGCTTCTCGGGAGGAAACCCGAGACCCTTTTTATTTTCTTTCTTTCCTTTATTTCTCATCAAATTTCCACCACCACATCAAATTTTCTTCCACCCACCGCCCACCCACTCAAAAGAACCACAACAAATCTTAATCCACTTTGAGCCCAAGTCCACAAAAGAAAACCCGTTGGGAGGAGTTCAATAGCTAGGAGTTGGTAACACTAGAGGAGTGAGATTGTTGTATCTTTCGATCTCTTGAGCTAGGTGCAAATCTCAAAAATTTAAAACTTTTGAATTTGCCATTTGTTTGAGTGATTTGAGGGAGAGGGTTGTGAGTTGATTTCGGAGATTTGAGATGGTGTTGTTAAGAAATTTGAGTTTGACGGATTGTTTGGTCATGAGTCTTGAGCATTCGATCTTCGATTTACCCGATTTTCGATTTTCTCCCCCATTTTCGGTTTACTTTTTCTTAATTGTCGTCACATTGAGGACAATGTGTAGTTTAAGTAGGGGGAGGGTATTCTCATTCTCATGTATCTATGTTGTATTTATGTTGTATTTATTTCAATTTGAAAAAAAAAAATGTAAAAAAAATTGAAAAAAAAAATAAAAAAAAAAGTGATGAAATGAAACCCGCTAAGTTGAAAACCTGCAAGGGCGGGCGACTCAGGCAAAAATGGGGGCCCGGATAGGTTGAAAACCCGAAAGGGCAACCTATGCAAAAAAGTGGCTTATATTGAGCGGGTAAGATGGTGAGGTGCAACCAAAAAGAAATGTGTGAAGCTAGGATGAAAACCCGAAAGGGCTCCTAGGCAAAATGAGAGATTAAGAGAGAATTATGTATTTTGAAGACTCATTTGCCGGAGATTTGTTTTGGCTTTCACTTTCTTTTGGTTGATTGTTTTTGGGAGTAAGCATGGAATTTATCCCTTTTTGTCTTTGTTCCATAGCTTGCTTATCTAGTTTGGTTGTAGTAGTAGTAGTTTGTCTTTTGAGGTTTTAGGCGAGTTGTCATTTTGATGGTGGCGTTGGAGTGAGTTCAACTCCTTTGAGATCCTTCAGGATTTGAGCTCACATTTTGGTTGTCGTTTGGTGATTATTGTTGTCGCGTCTGTATTTCTGATTGTAGCTTGAATCTAAGTGTGGGGGGATCATAGTCCTTTACGTTTAGGTTTTGAGCGTATTTTGTTAAGATGTGATGATGATGATGTAGTTGATGGGGAGTGTAGGTTGGTGTCGATAGCTTGGGCGATGATTTAATTGGTGTTTCTCATTTTTGAGTTTACTCGAGGTCGAGTAAAGTTCAAGTGTGGGGGTATTTGATACGCTCAAGTTATACGATGTTCTTGTGGCATTTTAGGTGCACATTGCTAAGGGATTTGTTCGTAATTGTTAAGGTTTGCATATAAATCATCCCTAGCGGAAGTTCGGAGTTTTGCGATATAAGTTGTGTTAATGTCATGCATTCCGAGCTTCCAAGGTGAAATGCATTTGAGCCGAGCATCGCAAGCCACAAGCTCGCCAAGCCAAGCTCCACCGCAAGCCCAAGCCTCGCCCAAGCAGCCACCCGCACACCCGCACGCTCGCAAGCCGAGGCGCCCGGCGCTATTGCCCAGCACCCATCGCCCAGCGCTCGCACAGTCAGCGCGCATGCCCAGCACAGGCTCGCGACTCGCGAGTACTGTCGCACCTCGCGACCCCCTGCCCCTCGCGACTCGCGATGCCTGTCGCGGCTCGCGACCTGCGTGCCAAGCCATTTTGTGGGGGGAGACAGAGTCCTCGTCGCGACTCGCGATCAGTGTCGCGACTCGCGACGCTTAAGTCGGCTTGGGGCCACGATTTTGTGCGGGGTTTAAATGCTTCCTAAAACCTAATTTTTGAGGGAGACGAAGAGAAGTACGAAGAGGAGAGCTGAAATGTAGACCTTGGAGTGGCAAGCTTGAGGGGAGAGCTCCTCTCCTCATCCTTCCTTCTTCATGATTCTCTTTTCATCTTTCCTTCTTCGTTCCTCTTTGTTCTTCATTTCTCTTTTCTTTGTTTTTCATTTCTTAGTTTTAGTTTTCAATTCTTAGTTTAGTTTTTAGGGATTTCAATTATGGATTTGGTTTTTTGCTATCGGATTGTAGCTTGAATGTTCTTGGATCAATTAACATGAAGCTTCAACCGTTATTGTGAGATCTTTCCTCTCTTTCTCTTTTCCTTGATTATGGTTCAATTTCTATGCTTGCTTTCCATGATTATTGCATAATTATGCTAGGAACGTTACTAGTTTGATTGTGTGATTAATCTAATGCTAGATTTAAGAATAGAATCGGATTGTTTTATTCTTTTATCAATTGGTAGCAAACTAGGGAGTAATTTAGATGCAGATCATCTTGGTTATTTCTTAGGGAAATTGAATCAACTGTTGAATGTTTATCGCGTGTATGACATTAGCAGGTCTATTGGTTCTCTGTGTTTATTGCTGCTATTGGATTGAACTTAGACGCAGATCGGACTAGGTTATCCTTTAGTTAGGGTTTTATAGTCACGCTGATCGTGCTATTCAACTAAGAATAAGGAGAACGCGAGATTAATTCTCAACAATAGATAATTATGGAAATAATTAGAGTGGATGTTCAATGATCGATAATGAATTGAAGTGGATGTTAATCGGATTCAAGATCTTCCCATAATTGATTTCTCATTTTATTTACTTGCTAGTTAGTTTAAGTTTGTTTATAATCTACTTGAAACCCCCCTTTGTAATTAGGTTTCTCAGCCCTTAGCTTAATCTAGGTATTGAATCACGCTGAATATTAAGCTCGTCCCTGTTTCCCTGTGGATACGACCCCTACTTCCACTATACTACCTTAGTGTAGAAGAGAGTAGGAGAAATTTTATCTTTGGCCGGGTGCGGTGCACACAACGACACATCCGCGCCCGCCCAACTGGCTTAGCTAAGTCAAAGGGTGCCGTTATGGTCTTAAGGGTGACTAGCTTAACTAAGTCAAAGGGGTATCGTTATGGTCTTACAGAGATGACTAGCTTAACTAGGTCAAAGGGGTGTCGTTATGGTCTTACAGGGAGGACTAGCTTAGCTAAGTCAAAGGGGTGCCGTTATGGTCTTACCGGGATGACTAGCTTAGCTAAGTCAAAGGGGTGCCGTTATGGTCTTAAGGGTGACTAGCTTAGCTAAGTCAAAGGGGTGTCGTTATGGTCTTACAGGGATGACTAGCTTAGCTAAGTCAAAGGGGTGTCGTTATGGTCTTAAGGGTGACTAGCTTAGCTAAGTCAAGGGGTGCCGTTATGGTCTTATAGGGATGACTAGCTTAGCTAAGTCAAAGGGGTGCCGTTATGGTCTTAAGGGTGACTAGCTTAGCTAAGTCAAGGGGTGCCGTTATGGTCTTACAGGGATGACTAGCTTAGCTAAGTCAAAGGGGTGCTGTTATGGTCTTAAGAGTGACTAGCTTAGCTAAGTCAAGGGGTGCCGTTATGGTCTTACAGGGATGCTAGCTTCGCTATACTTAATGGTTTGGACTTCGTCCTATATGGATTTGGAATTGGAATGGATTGACTTTGGAAATGAGTTGGGCCTTATGTGGACCTAATTCTGGACTTAGTCCTATTTTAATTTGAAATCAGACTTGAAAATGCACATGGGCTTGACATTGGATTGGAATAGAGTTGGATTAGACTTGGACTGGGATCGACATAGACTAGAGTTCACATAAAGATGCAAATGGGCCTAGATTTTGACAGGAGCTAGACTTATATGGGCGTAAGATGGACTCTCATGCTAGCGGGCTTAATATGAATGCATGGACTCGAATTAGACGGACCCTATATGAATGCAAAATGGACTCTAATGCATATGGGCCTAGAATGAATGCAAGATGGATTGGTTTTGGATAATTGGATTGGATTGAATGAAGGTGTTTAGAATGGGCATAGAATTTTTTGAAATGCGTTTTTGAAAGGAACCCCTTTGTTTTATCTTTTGTTAGGAAAAGATGATGTATTAATTTTGAAAAATCTTTTTGCCAATGTCGCGTATGATGATGATTAGTAAATGCTTTTTTGAAAAACGTAGAATAGAAAGGGTGTAGGATCGATTTTGAAAAAGTGTAAGATTTTGAAATTTGATTGAATATGGTAAGGTAGGATTGACAGGGAAGATTAGTTGAACAGCAGGGAGAAAATGGGAAGAAATAGATATGCATGACAACTCTAGCTCTACAATGACCCTTTAGACGCATTTTTTTTGACAGACTTGATCTTGCATGAAAAGACTGATTTTTTTTTTAATATGATACGATGCAAACTTGTTATCTTAGACTCGAACAAAGGTAAAAAGACCAATAAGCATGGGACGAATAGGCCGCGTGCCACGCAACTGTTGCGCGCGGCGCACAGCCTATGCGTCTGGCGCAGGTGCATTGCGCCAGGCGCAACTTAATGTGTTTGGCGCAATGCTCTGCGGCACGCGTATTGGTAAATTGACGAATGTTCGGGCGAAAACGACGATTTGTTTTATACGCGAGTTGCAATAATATCGGGCGTAAAGCATATTAGCAGGCAAAAATTGCAATCACACATAAATGTCAGGTAACATGGATGCAAAAGTTCTCAACCTAAAGCCCAGTTCTACATTCAACTATTGGTCAGGTTTAAGTTCAGTCTGAAAAGGGTCCATGACTAAGAGATTGATCCCACACTTTGTATCCCTGCTTAAAGAGGTGGCCACGTGTAAGACGCACTCCAGTCTCAAGTCATGACAAGAGAACAATGCCATGGTTGGGTAGGTTTGCTTATGACTAAGATCCAACACTATCGCTCAGGAAGCTTTTTGGAAGGACAAAGCGCAAACCCCACGGGGGTGACCTCACACATAGAACATGTGCTAATGAGGCAAGGTAGATTGTCCTTATGGTGGCTGAACAGTAGCCATGGATATGCAAAATAGTATATTATTCAAAGGCATAAAAATAAGAATGAATTGTATTTTTCAAGTTTCACCCACTCCTTTAAAAAATTAATTTTTTAAAATCCTCCCCAGTGGGGTCGCCAAATTGTTGGCGTGTTTTTATTTCACTAACGCGGTGTGAGCGCGTATTTGATTTGACTACCCCACTGTTAAGGTTTTATTGAAAATTGTTTTGTATTGCAAAAGTCGCCAACAATTCTTTTTAGGAAGAATCATAAACCTAATTGGATATGGGAAAAACCTAGGGACAAATTATCCAATGTAGATTTCTCCGTCTTGACTTCATAGATGGTCAAAGTGAACCAAAGATTGAGTTCGGGGGTGAGGGTACAATACAGTCAGGAACCATATTGCCCATTGCTGGCCTCCATTAAATGTCGATTCACTGCAAATTTTATACCAAAGGATAATCAAATAATGTTTTAAACACCCTAAAAATTTTAGTCTAAATTGGTTCAGGAAACACACAAAAAGACTATTTTTATTGACATGTTATTAGGCAATTAATATTACAAGGAACCTAACAGGTTGTCCAAATTAATCTAATTAATGTTAGAACAATTCTTTAGGTATTTGATTAGCAAAAATAACATGTGGGTGATAAAAGCATTAAATCAGGGCAATCATATAATATTCCCTCTGTCCCAGAATACTCTTTACAGTTTCCTTTTTCATATGTCCCAGAATACTCTTTACACTTCTATTTTTGGATATAACCCACTATTATTTTAATCCTTCTACTTTTTAAACATTGGCCCACACTCTTTCTCCTCCAAATAAAATAATATCACTCCTATTACATACCAACTCTAACCATGGCCCACATTCTCTCTCCTTAAAATAAAATAATACTACTTTTACTAACTACTAACTCCTATCACATCTACTTTTCAATAAAATAATAATTGATAACCAAACAACAACTTATCATCTAAAACTATGTGCCTTGATAAGTGTCAAGAGTATTTTGGGATGGAGGGAGTATGTATATAATGATCAGGCAGGCATGTAATAGTATAGAAAAATAAATAAAAAGAAAGAAAGGGATTAGAATATACAACAGAGCGATTTTATATTAAAGATCTACATCATGAAATAAACGGTTAGTAACTTCAAAGCAATAATATGGAATTTATTCAAGGATCCTCAGGATTATACCTATGCGGCTTAGATTGAGGAATGCAACGATCTTTAGGCGGAGCAATCGTGAAACCAAGAACGCAGTGATTGAAAGTGTTGATTGATTGAAAGTATTTTGAATGTATTTGAGTGTTTGAGTGTTTGAAGTATATTTCAGAATATTCGAGGGAATTTATGTTCGTGAAAATAATAATATCAAAAGCCCTCTGTAATTCCTGAAAATACGGGTATTTATAGAAGACAAAGCACGTGCGCCTCACGCACGCCCCCTGCGCCAGGTGCAGGCCTACGTGGCAGGCGCAGTCCACGCGTCTGTCGCACATTGGTGTGCCTGACGCAGCTAGCCCAATCAGAGATGCACATGTGTAAACGCGATTTGAAAAGATAGAAAAGTATGTTGCGTCTCACACGAGACTTACGTCTGACGCAGGACTCTGTGTGAGTCACTAAATCTACGTGTCAGGCGCTCATTGGCTCGCCTGACGCGATATGGCCAATGTGTTGGACGCACGAGGCGCGCTGAGCGCAACCCCCGCGTCCGGCGCATATTCTGGAATATTCAACCATATTCCATTGCGCGTCTTTCGAAGATACTTTTTTATTCCTAAAATTCCGGAGATGGAATTTTACGGATTAAAAATCTAATTTATTTATCAAAAGTAATAAAATATTTATGAAAAATATCCATTAAAATAATAAATATTTGATTGGGCTTTTAAAATGGATTTAAAATATTTTATTGGCTTAAAATACAATTAATCATCATGAACAATTAATTGGGCTTTAGAATATCATTTCGAAACACATTTTAGAATAGTTCTTTAGATTGCTCTTCCGTTGGGTCACGCCAACTAATGCCGCGGTATGTTTCATCATTGGATCCTTAAATGGGAAGACACGATTATGTGTCTACAAAAAGCATAAAGCCCATTGGGCGAAGTCAACATAAGTCAAAGTCAACAAAAGAAGACCGTCAAGACCACCAAGAGATGAGAGTCAAAGCTAGTAAAGGAACAAACAATCAAGGGATGATCATGAGCAGTTTAACAAAAAGATACACGTGCAAGGCTACAGTTATTCAGCGCCAGAAAACGGTTGAGATTTGAATCAATATGATTCAAATGTTTTCCCTCCAAGCAAGCATGGAAGTTACATAATACGCTTCTCTATAAATAGAGAAATGATCATCAAGCAAAAGACAACGAACAACACAATCAAACTGCATTTCTTCTTTTCTTAGCGTAGCCTAGCCTTAGCCTCGCCAACCCCCTTCTGGGGTTGTAGTTTAGTTCTTTAGACTAGAACATGTTCTGGCGCCAAGTTCTTTAATTCTCCGATTGAAGCAAGAAACCATGGAGGTAATAGCCTTCGTGTTTTTTCCTTTAGTTGTCCATCCTGGCTTATCCTTTTATGTGTTGTAAAATCTTTCTCTAAGTTTGTGGTATGTATGGGAATGTTATGCTTTAATTAAAAGATTAATTATTGTTTGCTCTATTTATTGCATTTACCCTGAATTTAATAGGCGTTATAGTTTAATCATTAATTAAATTGCAACAAAGTACGTTAGCAAGGTTTTATATAATTAAAACCGGTAACCCCCAGGGACTAAGCCTCCCAAGGCATTTAATATCAAACTATTGGATGTGCATTGACTTGTTTGCAAGGTCAAAGAACTGATTTTGCACCAACAAGTTTTTTAGCGACCACAGTGGGAGGAGAAGGTTCATAATCAAATTGTGAAGTTTCTTCTTCGTACGTTCGAAAACTAACTGTAAAAAACGGTTGTTTTTATTAAAATGCCGGAAACACGTTCTAAGAAGAATAAGGAACTTGCTCAGGATGAACCAAGTTTCCACAACATGGAAACTAGTTCTTCAATTCCTCCAGAAACAAGGGTGCATGGTAACAATGGTGAACAAATTCATCATGGTCATGAAGAGTCAGTTGGAGATACCCCACAAAGGGATAACTCATCTCCAGGTAGTTCTGGTCGTGGACTTATACACCAAATGTATGGAAAGTTCACGGAGGTAGTAAAGAATTTGCTATTAGAAGCCAGAGAGAGTCAGAGACAACAATTTGACTCTAACTACAGAACTCTAGCCCCTGAGTCTGCCAGAGTCTTCACGGATATCCTCCAAAGGATAAGAGAAGAGAATAGAGAAATTAACTCTAGGCAAATTGATAGAATACTTGTAGATATCAATGATACTATGAGTGCAACTTTCACGGCAATGTCCAAGTCTCTTGCTACTAAAGTAGTTACTCGCCAAGAACCACTAGTCGAAAAACATTATCAGTTAAATGAGAAACTACTTAAGGCCTTAGAAGAGGTCCCGTTAGATAAAGCAAGGGGAAGTTGTGGCACAGCGCCAGACATTCCTCCAATAGGTTACCCTCCAAGGGTACCTTTCTCCCATCCTGAAACTAGAGACCCACCTATCTCAAGAGATTCACAAACTTCTTCCCATGTGCATCAAACAAGGGCAATACCCTTGAGCCATGGAGAGGATAATCATGGAAATCCTAGGAGAAGTGATGGAATGGCAGTGGGCATGGAGCCAGGCTGGCACCAGGCGTCAGGACATCATCAACCTTCGCTTTCCATGGGTGGTGGACAAGTTGGTGACAACACACACCAACCTGGATCATCGCAAGGAGGACAGAGGCAAGGTACTCTTGTTGCAAACAATAACAGTATACCATATGCATACACGCCTCCTAACCAACCAACAATGGTTGGTATTCCCTCTCCTGCCTCCTAACCAACCAAATATGGCTGATACACCTCATTATGGGAATATTCCAGGGTATGATCAGCCCCAAGCTCCATTTGCCCAAGCATTTGGTGCTTATTATCAGGGGATGCCCACAAATGGACATCCATTCCCGCCACAAATGGCACAAGGGGCAGCCAATCCTACTTTTATGCACAACCAGGAGATCCCTATGGGAGGTTATCAAAATCAACCTTTCAATTCTAATCCTAACCCTCCATATGATAATGCAGGAAACATAGGGTATGGGAATATGGGACACCCAGGAAGGCATCAGGATCCATTGGCAGCACAAGTTGAGGCACTAGTCCAAAGATTAGTAGGGGATACTTCTAGGAGAAATCAGAGGCAGGTAGGTCAAAAACCTTACCCTGAGTGGATTGATAGAGCAAATCCATTTCCTTGAACGTTTAAAATACCTGACTTCACCTTATTTTCAGGGAATGATAGAGTTTCCGCTGAAGAACACTTAGTTAGGTTCAATTGTCAGTGTAGAGAGGCAGCTGACAAAGAATTCTTAAAACTTAGAATGTTCTCCATGTCTATTACTGAGACTGCTTTTTGGTGGTATACTAATTTACCGCCTAATTCTATCCATTCTTGGCATGATGTGCAGGTGCAATTTACAAATCATTTTGCACGCACTGAGCCAGGAGTGACTTTAAGCGATCTGGCCAGAATCCAACAAAAGCTAGGGGAGTCTGTGGAAGACTACTTATCTAGATTCAAAATGGCCAAGATCAGGTGTCATGTTAGCATTCCTGAAAGAGAGTTTGTACAAATGGCTCCAGAAGGAATGCTAATTCAGTTTAGGAAGAATTTTGATGGTCATGCCTTTGGCGATTTTGTTGAATTAGCAAAATTAGTTGTAAGGTATGAAAGAAACCTACAAGCTGAAAGTGCAGCAAGACACCAAAGTTTCTTTGCTCATAATGATGTGCCCTTCCACTTTGAAACTACACAAGAAGTGGACGTGGCAGAAATCATTCACGGAGTACCTTATAAATGTTCTCCTTTAGAGAAGAAAGAATTTCTGGCGCCAAAGGATATGAAATCTGGACAAAAGAGGACATATACTTTTGATGCTAAGAAAGCTAATTCTATCTTTGACTGGTTATTATCTAACAAAAAGATAAAATTGGTAGGGAGACATAAAGTAAGAATTGCTAAAGAAGTTATGGGTAAAAAATACAGTAAATGGCATGATGCAGTAACTCATGATACTTCTGAATTCATTGTGTTTAGATACAAAATCATGGATGAAATTGATAAGAAAAATATCATGTTTCCTGATGATGAAGATGTGAATGTAGTTAGAATGGATGAACCATTTGAACTATTCTGTGGTATGGTAGAGGCTAATGATGCGTTTACTGTCACCTTGCAAGCATCTCAAGCTACTGAAGTTGGCAACCAGCTCTTCAACAGATTGTTAGATGAAGGAATCTTGGTTATGCCAAAAATTTCCAATGAGGAAGGGCTAGAAGATATGTGTAGATGACACATGAATGGGTCACATACAACAGACCAGTGCCAAGTATTTAAAGGATTCCTAACTAGACAATTAAGTCTCAAAAGACTGATTGTTTCAGAGATAGAACTACATGCTATGGAGCTAGAACAATATAAGGCCAACTTAGCCAAATCTAAGGCGCCTGCTAAGTCCAACCCAACTCCAAATCTGGAGATGCATGAGGAAAGAGCTAAAACCTATAAGGAGGCTGCTCAGAAATTCCCATTACAGACTAGGGCTATAGAAGGATTGAAAGCTCTGAGGAAGGGAATGTGCTCACAGTGTGCAGACAGACTAACTTTTGAAATGATTAGAACTCAGATCATTCCAAATGATCCTGCCTATGTGCCTGCTTATCAGCGTTCGTTCCAGAAAAGGTCCAAAAATCAAGGACCAAGAAAACATGACAGCCCCAGTTCACGCCTTTCCTCAAAAGGAAAGGAATGGGAGCCAAGTCAAACTCCTGTGCCCAAAATTCTTAAAAGAAGGGTTAAGTCCCATGGGGACCAATGGGGGTTAAAAATCAAACCAGCAGTTAGGCCATTACCACTACAAGATGTTCAAAACTTACCTAAAAGTAGGACATCAAAAATGAAAGAGCTAAGTGCAAAAGCTGCTGCAGCAAGGGCTCAAATTAGCACTCAAAACGTGCAAGAGTCCCTGATTGTAAACATAAGAATAGATGAAGAGGCGATGCCAACTGGTATTACTAAATTGTTACCTCTAGAAGAGGAACAATGGGGTACATCGCCTATAAATAATGATGGCCAGCAGCCTCAAAGAGATGATTCTCTTATGAAAGAGATACCAGGAAATGGCTCAAATGAGGATTATGATTCAGAGTTTGGATCTGAGGATTTGGACTTATTGGTGTCAGACAGTGACTTAATGTTGGATGGAGGAGACCCACTGATGAATGAACCTCAAACATAAATGGGAGAGGGCCAAAACATGCAGTGTAATTTGGTCATGCTACCAACGGAGTTTAAAAAGTCAGAAAATCAATCAAAATTCCAGACCAATACCACATCATGGGCAGATGAAGTTGACAAGGAAGAAAGGGCAGGTAAATTCAAAATTACTTCTTCTCGAAGCTTGTCATCTTATTTAAATGCACCTCATAAGAAAGTGCCTAACAAGACATCTCTAAAAGCTAACCTAGAGAAGTTAATCATAGATAAAATCTTTAGGTCAGTTGATGTTGATAATAAGCACACTAAAACTTTATTTCTAAATGTTGACTTTGAGGGAGTTTGTTTAGGCAAAGTATTGGTAGACACTGGAGCTATTGTTAATATTATGCCACTCTCTGTGTTTAGGAAACTAGGAAAAACTAGAAAGGATTTGCATAATATACAAATCAACATAACTGGTTTTTCTGGTTTATCAGAAAAAGTGGAAGGAATGGCTATTTTAGAGATAAGGGTAGGAACTAAAACTACTTATATTGGGTTCTTCATAGTCGAAAATGGTACTAATTATAATGTCATATTAGGAAGAGACTGGTTACATCATAATTATGCTATTCCATCATCACTCCACCAGGTCTTAATCTTGTGGAATGGTGACACTTATGAAATGGTTCAAGCAGATGAGGAAGTTTGTCTAATTACATCTCCTGATTCTGTTTTTATTAGGGACTCTCTAAAGTCAGTTCCTACTATCAGAATTGAGGTTGCTCTACAACTTGAGTCACAAACTCACCAAGAGATAGAAGACTCAGGTGCAATTCTCATTGAAGAAGTCGAGGACGTCCCAGAAGTTGAAGACATTTAATCAAAATATGAATATGTTCAACAGGCGCCAGACTATGATCAACCCTTAGCTCTTATTAGCTTATAGAGTTAGGATGTATTTTTCTTATTAAAAGTTTATTATAATTATAAACCAAGAAGAATGATGTAAGGGGTTTACCCCTATTGTTGATCTAGTTATGAAAGATTTAGTTTTTGGAAAATACCAAGAGGATTTTTTTATAAACTCTAATGCATGTTGCTCAACTTTATATGAAACTGAATCCTTCGACGAAGAGGATGAGAAAGTATAGGCTAAGAGTGAGGATATTAAACAGGAAGTTCATGATCCACTAGATGAAATAAATTTAGGGGACGATGAAAATCCACGTGTCACTTACATAAGTAAGCTCCTCACTAACCAAGAGAAACAGGAAATAATAGAAATTCTAAAAGAATTTTACGATTGTTTCGCTTGGGAACATCATGAAATGCCTGACACTGATAGGCAAATAGTAGAACATAAACTACCTATCAAGGAAGGATTTAAGCATGTGGCACAAAGTCCTAGAAGACTAGCGCTTGAACTAACAGAGCATATACAAGAGGAAATAGATAAACTCCTCAAGGCAAAGTTCATAAGGCCTTGCCAATATGCTGATTGGATATCCAATATAGTTCCAGTAGTTAAGAAAAATGGCAAAAATACGAATCTGCATTGACTTTAGGGATCCGAATAAAGCTACACCTAAGGATCAATACCTTATGCCCGTTGGCCGATCTCCTAATAGATGCGGCATTAAGATATGAATACATATCTTCTATGGATGGGTACGGAGGGTATCACTAGTTAAGGATTGCACATGAAGATCGTAACAAAACAACCTTCGGGATGTCCAAAGTCATTAGGGTTGTTTGAATATGTGACCATGTCATTTGGATTTAAAAATGTTGGAGCCACATACCAACGAGCAATGGACGCAATCTTTAAGGACATGATTGGTAAGATCATGGAAATCTATGTGGATGACATACTTGTAAAGTCAAATGACTTTTTAAGACATAAAGAGCATTTGGTTAATTCATTCACCAGAATGAGAGAATATCACCTAGAAATGAATCCACTCAAATGTGCATTCGGAGTTAAAGCTAGTAACTTTTTCGGATTCCTCATCCACAAAAATGGAATAGAAATTGACCAGAACAAGGCAAAGGCAGTATTGGCAACCAAGCCACCTTCTAATAAGAAGGAATTACAAAGATTCCTTGGACAGGTCAATTATGTGAGGAGATTCATGGCCAATTTAGCTGGAAAAACTAAAAAGTTTTCACCTTTACTAAGACTAAAACATGAATCAGAATTCAAATGGGAGGAAGAGCATGAAAAAGCCTTTGACCAGATCAAGCAAGATTTGGCAAATCCTCATGTATTGATTCCTCCAAGGCAAAATGAAAAACCACTAAGACTGTATTTTTCTGCTTGTGAAGATTGCATTGGTAGTCTTCTTACTCAAGAAAATGAGAAGGGACATGAGCAGGCCATTTTCTACCTAAGTAGAATCTTACATGATACAGAAAAAAGGTATACCATGGCAGAGAAATGGTGTTTGTGTTTATATAATGCATTAATTAAGCTCATACATTATTTCATGGCCTTTACAATAGAAGTAGTATCTCCAAAATATGTCTTAAAATATATGATATGAAGGTTAAGCAAATGGAGCTTTACATCTACTACAATTTGACCTCATATATGTGCCACAAAAGGCAGTCAAAGGTCAAGCGCTAGCTGATTTCTTAGCAACCCATCCTTGCTGTGACTCAGGAATCATTGATGAAGACATCCCTCCATAGATCCTATTCTTTGATGGTTCTAACACTAGAGAAACAGTAGGAGCTGGAATATATATTCTATCTCCTGGTGGGATCCCAACTAAGCTAGCAGTAACCCTAAAGGGTCCATGTACCAAGAATAGAGCTGAATATGAAGCTTTATTAATTAGATTGGAGATGTTGCTAGAACTGGGAGCTAAGAAAGCAAAGATATATAGGGATTCCCAGTTGGTCATTTATCAAATAAATGAGGAATTCAAGAGTATATCACTAGTATCACAGGAGTGTGGTAAGAAAGCACAGAAGGTGTCCAAACAATTTAAGGAGATCACTTCATACACATTCCCATAGAAGAAAATAAAGTAGCAGATCAGCTGTCCCAAATAGCTTCTGCTAGAGAGGAGATACCTTCACAAAATGAAGATATCATTCTCCGAGAGAAGATCCTAGAACCTCTCAGTGAAAATGATAAAGAAATATCAGAAAATATATTGGAGGTCTATAGAATTTCAATATTAAAAGAGGAAAAGGATTGGAGAGATGAAATTATCCAGTATCTCCATAATCCAACTGGGACAAAAGTGCCAAACCGAATTAAAATGGCAGCAACCAAGTTTTATATACAGTTTGGTGAACTACATAGAAATGATCCAGAAGGATTACTTTTAAAATGTGTGGATGTTGGGGAGGCTTTAACCCTCATGGCAGAAATTCACCAAGGGCTATGTGGTGCTCATCAAAATGGCTTAAAAATGAGATGGTTGTTGCACGAGCATGGTTTTTATTGACCCACTATGAGAAAGGATTGTATAGATTATGCTAAGGGTTGCAAAAGATGTCGAAAGTTTGGGCCTATCAGTAGGGCACCAGCTTCAGAACTTAAGTATATTCTTAAACCTTGGCCCTTCAGAGGATGGGCAGTAGATGCCATAGGAGAAATCAATCTTGCATCCTCCAAGAAGCTTTCATACATCCTAGTGGTGACTGACTACTTCACCAAATGGGTGGAGGCTCAGGCTTTCAACAAGATCAATACTCAAGTGGTAATAAATTTCTTGGAAGAGAAAATCTTTACAAGATTTGGAATTCCAGAAACTATTACCTGTGATCAAGCCAGTCTTTAGGAATCCTGACCTACTACATTATCTTAATCAGTTTGGGATTACTAAGTTGCATTCAACACCTTACTATGCTCAAGCAAATGGTCAAGCTGAAGCTACCAATATGATCATAGTAAAAGGGATCTCAAAACTCATAGACAATAACTCAAGAAAATGGGATGAGTTGTTGCTATATGCCCTATGGGCCTACAGGACCTCTAAAAGGGAAGCAACATGAGTTATCATTTTAGGTCAGCATATGTAACACGTTGTTAGATATTAGGCAACACTTATTATTAGCTAGATTTAAAGTCACTTCTATTTCACCCGTCTTATATATAGTAACACTCGGCACATATACAATGATAATAATACTAAAACTTACAAACGTAATAAACGAAGAGAAAATAGAATGATATTATAGATATTGAGTTCAAATATTCAACGATCATTGTAAAAAAAGAGCCAATGAGTAGTACTCATCAATTGAAAACATACTATTGCTTTCAAAATATAAATAGTTGATCTAAAAACCCAGTCATAATACATATAACTCTCCCCAATCCTAAATTAATCTTAAGATCGTGTCGTTCTTCCGTCTTCAATTCCATGTGTCGCCCTATTCATGCATGCATGTTTCCAGAAGCATCATGCCTACCTGCTACTCTAATTCATTATCTCCATCATCATCCTGCAGTAATGAGAACAAATAAAAAACAATGTTCAAAGTCTTTATGATAAGATGACTAATTATATACTTGTAAAAAATAAAACAGTATAGTAAATATATGAGGCATAACAAAACTCCTCTTATTTTGTAAACTGTGATACAAGGAAAGACCCTCCTGCACACCCACCCTGTAAAACAACCCTGTGCACACCCTCTTGCACAGCAACCCCCTGCATAAATCGAAAAGAAATAGAAAACGAAAAATAATTGTAGTAATCACTTCCTCCAAAAGCTGTTCAATGTAACAATCAGCAGGTCTCCTTTTTCTTTTTATGCACATGTGTTTAACATTATGGCCTATATGTAATTATTTATGCAGGTCTCCCTTTTCATTTTATGCATCAAGAGTTTTACATTGGTTTTTTTATGTAGATTATCTATTAACTTTCTTATGCTGGAGTGAAGCATTACAATTACAATAAGAAACTTTTAAGGGTAATATTTGAATTGTATAAGTAATCATGAATTCATGATATATGATCTTACAATAGATTGACGTAAGTCATTCTCATATAGGACTTTTAGTTAAAAACTAATAATATTTGAAGCATATGCACTTTCTTTAAAATAAAAATAAAAGAGGTTTACATCCAAACTATAGTTCGAGAAGTATATTCTTAAACACGGTTAATATAAGAACAAGTTTTCTTTTGAATGCTTTCTGCTCATAAGAACTTCTATCCACCATCAAATCTCTAAAATATGGAAGTTATAAAAAATGTAATTTTCCTTGTCATATATATATGGGATGCATAACAACCCCCTACACAACCCACCCTGCACAGCCCCCCTGCACAATGGCTTAGCAAAAGTATATGGGAGCTTATAACATGCAACTATGCAAGTGGTCTATATTCATTATTCAGTAATACATGTCAAATTTTAACAAAGCATAGCGCACAAAATCTAAAACTCAGCGAAAAAAAAGAACATAACTAGTTTAGTTTAACTATGAAGAAAAGGTCAACATTAACAACAATTAGGAAAAAAAAACAGGAAGAGCAGACAGTTTCATAACATAGCTCAAAAAGTGAAAAAGTAATCATACAACCAAATACAAGGATCTAGGGAAACCTTATTGTCAATTCTTAAACGCTCCAATCTCAAGTTCTCTTTCTATCGTAGACTTCAATCAGCCTAAAAGTATAAGATATAACAATAGTAATAGGTAATTTGAAAGTTTCCTTAAAACATGAATATCAAATACAAAACTTGTATAGCCGACTTGCATGAATTTTTTAGTCTACCTTAACAATTAAATAATATATGTATAAACTGACCTTCAGCTTGTATGACTTGCGCCCAACCAAGAAGATGTAATGAACTGATATCTTAAAAACAGATCAAAGAAGAAGATTAACAAGGTAAACTGATCTTTGATTGATGATTTAGAATTTGACAGTGAACAAAGATAATAACAAGCTTTCGAGAGGCTTGTTTCTCTCCCAAGAACAAACTAAACCCTTAACAATATTTTCCATACCCTTTCATTCTCCCTACTCCTCTATTTATAGCATTTCATCCCTCTCTCACTTTTTATCTTATTCCTCAAGTTACTACTAATAACTAACTAATTATGCATTACCCATATTACCCTTCTACCTTAGGTCAGTTCATCACAGAAGACCTTTCTAATCCTATAACAATCATCTCATATCTGTGTCAAGTATCCCCTCCCAAGTCTAAACTCAACAACAGAAGAGATATTATCTTCAGTCAGTATGATGAAACTGTTGTTCTGTCAAAGCTTGAGTAGAACTGGGCTCTGCTTATTATCTATATAAATATATTAAAAGGCGTTCCTAAACAAACAACGGTGCCACGTGGCGCTCTCCCTAAGGGATTTTTACTTCATGTAATCCATGTACAATAAAAAAAAATTAGAAATTGCATAGTATAGGCTTTGATCCCCTGACCTCATGTTCATATACTAAAGTCTTAACCACTAGACCAAGTGTTATTTAGTGTTATCATTTTAAAGTACAATATTAATAAATGAAAATTTTCCTTACCCGGGGCATAGCTCGGGCCTAATAACTAGTTTATAATTTAATCACTGATCAAGCCTTTATGATGGGTTGGCTAGGACTATATACCCTAATGTGTATATGCACTTATTTTCTTTTCATAAATGATGAACAATCCGATTAGCTACAGACATTTTGATGCGATCAGCGTATTATGTACACTAGAATCTGTCATAAAAATGGAATAAAGACATAATTCAATGGTAATTCGAAAAATCATATTGAAATTTACAAAATTCATTTGAAAAAAGACAATAATTTGAGACAGACCTGCTGATCAGAAGACTTTTAATTAAATTTCCCAATTTTCATTGTCAAATTGTCCAAATTCGCAGCTTCCCAATTGCGTTAAAACTGATGGGAGGTTGAACATGAACGATTCATTGGAACTTCAAACAAAAAAATTGATGAAGATTGACAAATAAAACAATAAAATCGAACAACAAGATTTAAACAAACCGAGTAAATTCTCTAATCACCTGGAGAAACGATGAGGATTGAACGCCGATGGGAATGGATGAATTAAGGAGCGAGCGGCACCAACGCGACACCCCCAGCAGCGACCTCGAGCAACAACCACACACAATAACACCACCACGAAGAGGAGAGAGAAGACGCGAGCAGGGGACAGAAGCACGTCAGCAACACTGCGCGAGGGGGAAACGACAGCACGGCAAGCGCCGGGGAAAATGGGACACCCGGAAGGGGTGGCTGACGGGGCAGCAGCGCAGGGGATCAAAGAAAGAGAAAGAGGGCTCGGGTTTGGGTTTTCACGGGGAAGGAAAGGAGTTGGGGTGAGAGAAATAGAGATGGGTTTGGGGTTTTTGTTTCCCAAACTAACTGACTAGGAAAAGAAAATAAAGGAGTAACCGACTTTGGCTTTCTATTTTGGCAAAATACTGCTCAACCAATTGCACACGAAATCAAAAATATAAAATAATAGTAATAACTTCATAGAATTTATATAAATAAATATATTATAACCACCACAAAAATAAATATTTATACCTTAACCCAAATAAAATAAGAATATTCAAAATATAATTAGCTTAATAATTATAATTAACGCTAAATAAAACGCTCTTAAGAATCGGGGTATTACACCTACAGAGCGCCTTACGTAATTTGTCAATATACCAATGCTTTGATTTTTGGATTTATTGTGTTTGGCGGCTAATAAAGTGCCAAACATAAAATTTGGGATTACTCCCCTAAAATAAATTAATTATAAAAACTTTACTTTACTAATTTTTAAAAAGAAAAATACTTATACTCTTAAAAGAAACCTTTTCTAAAGTGTTACTTTAAATGTGTTACAAATATCAAAGTGTTGCTTAAAAGTGTTACCTTTTATAAAGTGTTACATCAAAATGTTACTTATAGAAAAAGTGTTACATTAGGTGTTACATATTAATAAAGTGCTACCAAGGTGCTACATACATATTCGAGAAACTTGAATTTTAAAAAGTGTTACCCTATACATGTTACCTTAGACCAACTTTGTATTAGTGCTTGGGATACTAAAACCCTTAACATGTGTTAATGAGATGGAAAAAAGTTACTTCTAAAAAGTAATAATTATCGTCCAACTGCACACGCCACTAATGGCAAACTCCAGAAGTAATATGGCACATTAGGGGATAATGGGCACACCCATTCCTACCCACTAGGGGCCTTAAATCGAGGTGATTAAGGTTGGTTACAAAAATACGTAATAAAGTTATCTAAGAAGATAACATCAAACGCTTCATTTACCCCTAAAAATAGGGATGACAGTTAATAATTGTATTATAAATACGTTATTTTAACTCTGAAATTCTTCATTCCAAAAACTTTATTTCACCATCAAAACCCTAGAAAGTTCTTGAGTATGGCGAATCAACAAATCGCTCCTCCATCACTCTTTCCTGGAGAATGCTGGAGGCACAGATTTAATAGAGACGTTACACAGGAATACTGGGAAGAATTCAAGGAAGAAGAAATGAAAATATGGCAATCCAAAATCATCGAGCTCTTTGGAAGGGACGCAAAGGTCCAACCTGGAGATTTGGAGAAACAAAGGTCCAGTGCTGCTATTATGGGAAGTGATGTGGACTTCCTAGCACTGAATCTCTGGCCAAAAATGGAGAAGGGAGAACGGCTAAAGCTACTAAGCGTTTGCAAAGCATGGGGAGAATGCATTGCAAAATAGCACTTTCCTCCTGAACTCACATTGAAGAACAACAGATCTATAATCTGTGAGGGTAGCATGGGTGTCTTCAACCGAAACAGGCTAGTCCAAATAGACGAAAGTATGAGTTACAAAAAACTCATACAGTATAAGTGCACTTGTCTTTTGTGGCAAGAGCGCTTAGGGGAAGGAAATATCCCTATGCTCCCAGAAGATTACTCGGATGACGATGACCCTGATGTTGATGAAGATGACCCTGATGTTGATGAAGATGAAGAACCACAAGTCACCATTAGTTTTACCCATCTCCGCGCCTGATAGATCAAGCGATATTTAAAATGTTTTTATAATTCTAGTGATAGTGCATATCTTGAATCCTTTCTTGGAAATTATGTAACTACTTGAATTAAGTCAATAAACATCTTCTTAAAGATGTTTTATGATTAAGAAATATTATTTCAATTAATGAAGGCCCTGTTCTTTTGAACTTATTTTGGCTGAACTGAACTGAACTTATTTTATTTTTGCTGAACTGAACTTATTTTTACTTATTTCTGCTGAACTGAACTTATTTTTACTTATTTTTGCTGAACTGAACTTATTTTGGCTGAACTGAACTTATTTTTGCTGAACTGAACTTATTTTGGCTGAACTGAACTTATTTTTGCTGAACTGAACTTATTTTTGCTGAACTAAACTGTATTAACATAATATTATTAATACTTATTATTATAATAATCAATAAATATTTACAAAATATTATCAATACTTATTATTATTATTTTATTATTTTATAATAATAAATAATAAATAATAATAAAAATAATAAATAAGAAATAATAATAATAATAATAATAATAATAATAAATAAAAAATAATAAAAAATAATAAATAATAATAAAAAAATAATAAATAATAAATAACAAATAATAAATAATAAATAAAAAATAATTAAAAATAATATTAATAATAATAAATAAATAATAATAATAAATAACAAAAAAAAAATAATAAATAAAAAATAATTAAAAATAATATTAATAATAATAAATAAATAATAATAAATAATAAATAATAATAATAAATAAAAAATAATATTAATAATAATAAATAATAAATAATAAATCATAAAAAATAATATTAATAATAATAAATAATAAATAATAAATAATAAATAATAAATAATAAATAATAAATAATAATAATAAATACTAAAATAATAATAATAATAATAAATAATAAATAATAAAAAAAATAATAAATAATAAATAATAAATAATAAATAATAAATAATGAATAATAAATAATAAATAATAAATAAAAAATAATAAATAATAAATAATAAATAATAAATAATAAATAATAAATAATAAATAATAAATAATAAATAATAAATAATAAATAATAAATAATAAATCATAAATCATAAATAATAAATAATAAATAATAAATAATAAATAATAAATAATAAATAATAAATTATAAATAATAATAAATAATAAATAATAAATAATAATAAATAATAAATAATAAATAATAAATGATAAATAATAAATAAATAATAAAAAAATAATAAAAAAATAATAATAAATAATAAATAATAAATAATAAATAATAATAAATAATAATAATAATAATAATAAATAATAATTAATAATTAATAATTAATAATTAATAAATAATAAATAATAATGATAATAATAATAAATAAATAATAGATAACAAATAATAATAAATAACAATAATAATAATAATAATAATAATAATAAATAATAATAATAAATAATTAGAATAATAATAATAATAATAATAATAATAATAATAATAAAAAATAATAAATAATAATAAATAATTAATAATAATAATAATAAATAATTAGAATAATAATAATAATAATAATAATAATAATAATAATAAGAATAATAATAATAATAATAATAATAATAATAATAAATAATAAATAATAAATAATAAATAATAAATAATAATAATAAATAATAATAAATAATAATAATAATAATTAATAAATAATAAATTCTAAATAATAAATAAAAAATAAAAAAATAAAAAATAAAAAATACAAATTCATCGTTATTATAATTATAATATTAATAATAATAATAACAATAGTAATAGTAATATTGAAAACAAAAATAATAATTACAACATTAGACAAGACTAAACTTATTTTTGCTGAACTGAACTTATTTTGGCCGAACCGAACTTATTTTTCTTTGAACCGAACTTATTTTGGCCGAACCGAACTTATTTTTTTGCCGAACCGAACTTATTTTTACTTATTTTTGCTGAACTGAACTTATTTTTACTTATTTTTTGCCGAATCGAACTTAGTTTTACTTATTTTTTTGAAAATAAGTCCAAAAGAACAGGGCCGAAGTAATTTTTTATTTTCGTTATTCCTTCTTACTGCCATATCATATAAAAATTGTGGGCTTGATTATTGTTCATAAAATGAATAATAAATCCAAGGAGGTAATTTTAAGTCCAAACGCCTAAAAAGTGGCATATAAATTTTAAGACTTATCAACAAATTGATAACCTTAAAATAAATTATAATCAACGAAAAGTCAACAAACTTCTCGAAAAAGGGATAAAAATACTCAATTATTCACTGATCCCAGAAGTTATTACGAAAATAATCGTTGAACAAATGGGCTGGTTATTTAAAGGTACCTAGCCATAGCGTACTAGCATCACATTTTCATTTAAAAAAAAAATCAAAATGAATAACGAAGCACATGCAAACATGGCAGCTAAGTTTGATGATGATTGTTTTAATCATCGATTCGCCCTCAACAACATAGAGGGAGATAAGGTATCTTTCATCACAAATGAAAGAGCCAGATGGGCAGAGAAAATGGCACGGGTGTTTGACGATGAACCCGTAGTAGAACCAAGAGATATGGAGCTAGCAGAATCAAGCGCTGCCAAGATCGGTTCTGATACAGACCTCTTGTCCACCCATATATGGCCCAAATTGGACGAGAAGTCAGAACACAAACTGCTAACAGTTTGCAAAAGGTGGGGCAAGGAGGTTTCCACTATCTTAATTTTCCCAAGACCTCAAAGGATGAATTGGGCATGTGCAAAGACCCTAGTTCTTTCTTACACCCAGTCCTCCCTCAAAGTGGTGAGGATAGAAGAAGGTCAAGATGAGCGTCAGGGGAGGATAGTACATTTTAAGTGTATGTGCAAACTATGGGAGCTATTGGTCCAAGAAAATTTCTTTTCATGGATGTATGTTGCATTGATCGACATAAGATATGCTTGGGACAACAGCTACCACTGGACCCTCTTCGAGGCAAGGTTCAACAACTCCCCTGAAAATGGTCACTACTTTGGAGTTACCAGGAGTAGTGCAGGGCGCGAGTTAGAAGCCAATGAATATGAGGCTATGGTAGAGACATTGTGTAGGGAACATTTCCAAATGTTATCTCTAGATGCAAGTCCTTTCAATTAAAATGTAATTAATGACTTTATCTTCATAAAGATAAGTCATAATATAAATGTAATGAAATTACCTCAAATGGTAATCTTATTAAAAATATTTTCAATAATTCAATTGCTTTAACGTTGGTTTTTGGGTTCACTAAAGTGAAGTAAAAACAATTATGCGTTCATTTATTAATTATACTCCCTAAAAACTGTTTCTAATGCCAGTGAAATTAGACAGTTAGGAAAAAATATTGGACGGTTAAAGCATCCAAGTCTATATATATATATATATATATGTATATATATATATATATATGTATATATATATATATATATGTATATATATATATATGTATATACATATATATATATATATATACATATATATATATATATATACATATATATATATATATACATATATATATATATATATACATATATATATATATACATATATATATATATATATATATATATATATATATATACATATATATATATATACATATATATATATATATATATATATATATATATATACATATATATATATATATATATATATATATATATATATATATATATATATATATATACATATATATATGTTTGTGGTCTCTAAAAGATTCAAAAACTTAAATCTAAATGGATTACACATATCTTCCCGTGTTTTACCAATCTGCTCCAGAGCATATGCCATATCCATCAAAATGTACAAATCATCACAAGGCATTGAATGTCATATCTAGAGATAAGGATGAATTTATTAAGAATGAATCCACTAAATGGATTTCTTCTATTCAAAAATATTTTGGAAATAATCCTGTCATACAACAGGATCCGGAAAATAAAAAGAATCTAAGGCCTTCCAAATAGGGTCCAATTTAGATCTCGTAAAAGAATGGATATTTCCTAAACTCGAAAGGAATGATCAGGTTACATCTATTCTAGTTTGCAAATCATGGGGCAAAGTCATTACAGAAGAAATATGGAAACCTAACATGCCTTGGAGATATCTAAAAAAGCTCTTTGTTAAAGGAACTACAAAGAAAGTAAAAGTCTACAGAATGGTGGATGAGTCATCATCAAGAGATGTGGTACAATATAAATGTGCATGTCAGATTTGGTACGATCTCATGGCCTATGTTGTAAGTCCTTGTTGGTTAAAATCAAATAATCCTGCAAGTACACATCTTGAAGAAACTTTCTTAATGGATTTCACAATGGCTAGAAAGCAAGGCGAAGGAAGACATGAAAGGTTATTCTTTTCAACTAAATTTAGTCATCCTAAAAGAATGTTCATTGACCACCTTAGAACAATGGAAGAAGTCACATTCAGAATATGATGGATGATATTGGCTAAAACCATTAAAAGTCCTTCTCTGCTCATAATTTGTGTGGTGCTGAGTACATCACTCCACAAATCAGGGGGGCAATTTGTAACCACCATTTTTAGATGTCAAGTAATATTTATTATGGTACATCGAATTGGATCTCAAAAGGTTTGATCCTACTTTAATATAAGGATCCAATAAAAGCATAAAGCCCATTGGACGAAGTCAACATAAGTCAAAGTCAATAAAAGAAGACCGTCAAGACTATCAAGAGATGAGAGTCAAAGGTAGTAAAAGAACAAACAATCAAGGGATGATCATGAGCAGTTTAACAAAAAGATACACGTGCACGGCCACAATTAGTCAGCGCCTGAAGACGGTTGAGATTTGAATCAAATATGATTCAAATGTTTTCCCTCCAAGCAAGCATGGAAGTTACATAATACGCTTCTCTATAAATAGAGAAATGATCATCAAGCAAAAGACAACGAACAACACAATCAAACTGCATTTCTTCTTTTCTTAGCGTAGCCTAGCCTTAGCCTAGCCAACCCCCTTCTGGTGTTATAGTTTAATTCTTTGGACTTAGAACATGTTCTGGCGCCAAATTCTTTAATTCTCCGATTTGAAGCAAGAAACCATGAAGGTAATAGCCTTCGTGTTTTTCCTTTAGTTGTCCAGCCTGGCTTATCCTTTTATGTGTTGTAAAATCTTTCTCTAAGTTTGTGGTATGTATGGGAATGTTATGCTTTAATTAAAAGATTAATTATTGTTTGCTCTATTTATTGCATTTCGCCTGAATTTAATAGGCGTTGTAGTTTAATCATTAATTAAATTGCAACAAAGTACGTTAGCAAGGTTTTATCTAATTAAAACCGGACTCATACTATGTACCTACATTAAGGAGTCTAGTAAAAAAGATGAGAGAGAAAGAAGTAGAGAGAGAAAGAGAAAAGAAAGAAGGAAAAAGCCCCAATTCATTATCGTATAACCCTAGCCACCCAAAATTGCCTCAATTCAATCTTGATGTCATCAAAAATGCCAATTTTTTCTTAGTTATTGTTACCAATTCTCTATTAACAATACTAGTAGTAATTTTCAGAATACATTTCTCACCTTTTTTCTCAAATCAGTCCAGAATTTTTCCCCAAATTAAGTTCGATAATGCTCGAAAAAATTTCTCATTTTATGAGAATAATTCACATCATGTGTTTGTCATAGTGCAGTTAAATAAATCCTCTTCTTTTGTAGGATTTCAGGTCCAATCTTTTGATTGTATTAAAGGATTTTTCTTCCTTCCATTCAAATTCAAAGTTCGATTCATGGCTAGGGTTTTTCGAGGTTTTTCGATTCGGGTTCCTCTTTCAATTCTTGGTGTGGGACAATTGTTGTCGTCAATGGTGTTGGTTTCTTCGGTGCCCTCGTTAGATTCTTTGGTGGGTTCATGTTGTAGTGTTGGTCCGATTGGGGTTTTTTATTCGTCAATTCGTGCGAATGAATTTCCTTATTCGAAAGTCCCCTGTTCATTCGGTGCTAAGTTTTGGTATTTTGGTGGGTGATGGTGCTCTGTTGTGTGTTGGTAATTTTCATTTCTTCAATAAAGTCCAAGTTGGTGCAGCTAGTGGGAAGATACTTTTTTGTATCTTCCTCTTGTTATCAGACTACAATCTTCTAACTTCCATTGCAAAGGTATGGAGTTCTACACATCTAGCCTTTTGTTCAAGTAAGAGATTGGAATATGTTATAATCCATTTATCCAATAAATTTAGAATCTTGGTCAAGCCTTTTTGGTTTGATATAATGTTAATTTTGTTCCTCTCTTTCAAGAACTTCTTAATTTACTCCATTCTAGGCCCCAGAAGCTATTGGAATGGAGAAGATTGTTCTTCTTTTTCTTTGCCTATAGAAGGCTTTGGCTATTTCTTATGCCAGATCTCTGTCAAGAAAAATGTCAATGAGCTCTTGCTAATAATAATTGAATTGGCGTATGTATTTCATTTGTCTGGTACTTATTCTTGCCTTCTCTCTCAGACGTTTATGTGGATGTTTACATTTGGCAAGTTTGCTATACGAAAATTTTATTTCATGCTCTGTCACTCTTGTTTGGAGATAAGAGTTGTTCTAGTTGATAAAAATTGTTGGTTTGATTCAGTCTTTAGCATCTTCTCTTATTGTATAATATTACAATTTTTACGTAATGTTTGCAAAGGTAGGCTCCTTTTTAGTGCCAATCTTTACTGCAAATGTGAGATTGAATCGAGTAGTCATTAATTCATACAAAAATGTTAGAGATTTCTCCAAGTCTATTTGGGTTCTTAAACCGCTAAGCATATTATTATACGTAATCCTTTTTTTATTTGTAGTAGGTCATTGGACGACGTGTTTCTTTTTGCTAAATAATTATGATCATATGTTTTTGGAATATTAGAGGGGTCTCTAAGAAAAATGCTTTGACTGGTGTTCGAGATTTTTGTGCTAGCAATCGGAGTTAAAATTATGATGCTTTGTGAAGTCAAAACCCAATCTCCCCCTCCTTGATCATAGCTAATCAATGTGGGTTTCATCACTTTGATTATATCCCGACCTTTGGTTTAGCAGGTGGTGTATGGTTACTTTGGAAAGATTGTATCTATAATCCGTTCAATTTAGTTGTTATATATAAATCCTCTCGTTTTATTTCTTGCTCTATTTCTCTTCTTGATAAAATTGTTTCTTTCATTGCCATTTTTATTTATGCTCCTGCTAGAAAGAACACAAAGCTGAATTTTGGGAAGAGTTAATTTTATATATTAATGGTCTTAACTCTCCCTTTGTAATTCTTGGAGATTTCAATGAGATAAGCTGTGAACTAGATAAGTTGGGAGGAGCTCCTTTTAACTCTAGTAGAGTTCAAAATATGCAAAATTTGTTAAACCAAGCCCCTTGTATTGAAATCCCATTTATGGGCTCCAGGTCCACTTGGAGAAAGACAAGGGATGGGCTTAATAACATATTGGAAAGGTTAGATAAAGGTGTGGCTAGCACTACTTGGTTTGATGTTTTTCCGCAAGCAAAACTAAAACATCACCCTTTTACATCTTCGGATCATTGTCAACTAACGCTTGATTTATCATTGTTATCTATTAATAAAGCACCTCCTTTTAGATTTGAAAAAATGTGGTGTTTACGTAAAGATTATGATAAGTTAGTTAAAAAAACATGGTGTACCAAGTTTAATGGTTCACATATGTTTAACCATGTGAAAAAATGTAAGCTTTTGAAGGACAATTCCAAGCGTTGGAATCATTCTCAATTTGGGAATATCTTTCGTCAAATTCGTATAGTTGACAAGAAACTTGAAAATATTCAAGGCCAACTTATTTCTAATCCTTTGTGCTCCATGCTTCAATTAAGTCAAGATCGGTTTTTAAAAAAACGGGAAAATCTCCTTTCTTTTTAGTAGAGAGTATTGGAAGCAAAAGAGTAAAGCTAATTATCTTCATTTAGGTGATGCAAACACTAGTTATTATCATGCTCATGCATCCATTAGAAGAAATAAGAACCGGATTAAAGAATTCACAACTTTTGATAATCAAATTATTAGGTCGCCTTCTCACATAGCCCAAGAAATTACTCGTGAGTTTTATTGCCGATTTGTCTCAAACTCGGGGTGTTCGTTCAATGAACAGATTGACTTTGCTCTTCTCTCCCCTATAATCTCTGATGAAGATAACCAATTTTTAACTAATGACGTTTTGTATGATGAAATTAAGGATGCTACCTTTGATTTAGCACCGGATAAATCTCCTGGACCAGATGGTTTTCCCCCATTTTTCTTCCATAAATACTGGACTTTAGTGGGTAATTCGGTTGTGAGAGAGCTTAAAGCTTTCTTTCACTCTGGAAATTTGTTAAAGGAGATTAATCATACTTTTCTTGCCTTAATCCCTAAAATAGACAACCCTTCATGTGCAAATCACTTCCGTCCTATTAGTCTATGCTCTACTATCTATAAGATCATTTCAAAAATTATTACTAATCGTCTCAAAATTGTTATGGGGAAAATCATTCACCCCTTCAAGGAGCTTTTGTTCCTGAAAGATTAATTCGGGATAATATTCGATAGCTCATGAGGTTTTTCATTCTTTCGGGAAGAAAATGGGTAACGAGGGGTGGATTGCCATTAAATTAGATATGGAAAAAGCCTATGATAGGTTGGAATGGAATTATATCCCGGTTACTTTGAAAAAACTAGGTTTTTGCTCTCAATGGGTTGATTGGATTAAGTCTTGTATCTCTTCCCCATCATTTTCTCGTGTTAGTTAATGGAATTCCGGGAGAGAGATTCTTCCCATCTCGTGGTATTCGTCAAGGACACCCTCTATCTCCGTACTTATTTATTCTATGTGTTGAACTTTTAGCTAGACAAATCTCCTTTGCCGGCTCTCGGTAAAGAAAAACTAATAGGAGTCTCGTTGGTAAATCGAGAATGAGAATCCTTTCCTCACCTTTGCGAGATGATACTATGATTTTTTCTAAAGCTAATGATCAAAGTTGTACTATTATTAAGGATATTTTAGATAAATATTGCTCTATGTCCCGAGCAACTAGTTAATTTTCACAAATCTGCGTTCCAATGCTCTCCTAATGTTTTGGATCTTGCTAAATCGAACTTTGCGCCTATTTTGGGTATGAATGAGACAAATGATTTGGGCGACTATTTGGGTTGTCCGATTATTGACTCTAGGATTACTAAATAAACTTTTGGGAAAGTCCTTTCTAAGACTATTAATCAGCTTCCGAAGTGGAAAGCTAACTCTCTTTCCCAAGCTGGACGAACGGTTTTAATCCAACCCAATTTAGCTACTAAAGCTAATTTTCAAATGCAGAGTTTCTATCTTCCTAAAGATTCTGACCTCTTTAGATAAAACTTATAGAAATTTCTTTTGGAACAAAGATGTTTCAAACAAGTCTGCTAACCTTATAGGTTGGGATAAAATTTATCTTCCTAAACAGTATGGTGGTCTTGGTATTCGTAAAGCAGATATCAATAATATAGCTCTCCAGATGAAGCTTCTTTGGAAGCTCATTCATAATTCTTCTAACCTGTGGGTTAACTTGGTTAAGAAGAAATATAGCAAGAATCAAAACATAATGACTCATAAGGTTTCTTCTATGGCATCTTGGCAATGGAAAAAACTTATGAGTCTGCGCCCGCTTTTTAAGAAAGGTCTCGGGTGGCTGGTAGGTAATGGAAAGGATATTCTTTTTTGGGATGACAATTGGATCTTCCAGTATCCCCTTAGAAATATTGTTCAGCCTCGAATTTCTTCTGAGAATTTTAAAGTTAGTGCGGTTATTGATAGTAACGGCAATTGGGATAAGGCTAAGTTAAATTCCCTTCTCCCTCCTCATATTGCCTCTGCAATTTCTCAGTCTTTCCTTCCGTCTAACCCGCAGTCTGATACCTTAATTTGGGGGTGAACAGCTAATGGAGAATATTCTGTCAAGTCTGGCTACATGTTAGCGCAAGGGCTGCTAAACCCTAATTTTGAAAAGGTGGATTTTAATTGGATTTGGAAGCTTAGCGTCCCCCCTAAGATTAAAAACTTTTTGTGGAAAGCTTGTCATGATGGGCTTCCCACTAAGGATAGACTTGAAAAGTGTACGATTTTTCTCCCACAGCAATGTGTTCTTTGTAGTAATGCCCCAGAATCTTTGAATCATTTGTGTTTTGAGTGCCCTTTTACGTTAGACACTTTTGCGTGTCTTCATGCTAGTGGAGATTGACCTCTTCTTCCTTCTGACTTTGATTTTTCTAATATAGTCTCTTTTCGTGTTTGGCTCAACTCCTGTAAGTCTGTTTCTTCGTCTCACGATATTAGCACATTCTCTTTTGTGTGGTGGTTTATTTGTTTTTTTAGAAATAGAGTTATTTTTTATAATGAAGGCATTTCTCCCCGCCGAGCTAGTTTTCAAAATCAATAAGTTTTTTTGTAGTTGGATTGATACAGATTGTGAAGATTTTGAGCACCCCTCCTTTTCTCTCGTTACTAAGAATAACTAAAACTCTCAGGTCGGGTAGGAACCTTATTTGGTCTCCCCCTCCCTCTAGTTTTTTCAAACTGAATTTTGATGGATCTAAGGTTAGCAATGGTAATGCTTCCCTTGGTTTTGTCATTCGAAACAGTGTAGGTGATGTGATTCTTGCTGGTGGTAAAGTTATGGGCTCTCATGTGTCAATAATTCAGGTCGAGGCTTGGGCCCTTAGGGAAGGGGTTAAGGCTGCCCTCTCCCTGGATATCTCTCATCTCATTATTGAAGGAGATAATCTAGGAGTCATTAATTCTATGAAAAAATCCTGGCAAATTTCGTGGGAAATTTCTAACATTGTTTCAGATGCTGGTGCTGATGTGTCTTGTTTTCTTGAGTGCAGGTTCATTCATTGTTTTCGCGAAGCTAATCGTGCAGCGGACTTTATGGCTAGGAAGGCGCACGACTATCCTTCCCTTTTGTATTGGTTCCCTCCCTATTGTATTGATTTCTCTCTTATCATCCGTAAGGATGTTTTAGGCTGGCCTCCGGATTAGGGGTCAAGTCTAAGTCTGTTTTCCGTATCAAAAAAAAAATCTAATTAAAACCGGTAACCCCCAGGGACTAAGCCTCCCAAGGCATTCAGTATCAAACTATTGGATGTGCATTGACTTGTTTGCAAGGTCAACGAACTGATTTTGCACCAACAGAAATAGAATAGAGATGTTTTTTTGGGATATTGATGTTCGTATAGAGAAGCTAGATTGCGAAATTAATCGCATTGACTTACAATCTGAAGCTTCCGTCAATGATGAAGTTATGTTTGCCAGAAGAAATGCTTTGCAATCTCAGTTGTGGTTGTGGTTGAATAGAAAGGAAAGATTTTGGCTCCAACAATCCAGGGCGAAGGCAATCAAGGACAAAGACAAAAACTCTCGATATTTTCATGTTCTAGCTTCAGTGAGAAGGAAGAAAAAGATGATATGCATGCTTAAAGTTGGAAACAGAATAGTCAGGGACCCAAAAGGGATTAAAAAGTCAACAATTGAATTTTATAAATCACTGTATAAACAGCAAAATCTCCCTAAGATTTTACTTGATGCTGATGGCTTCCCTCACATATCAGAAGCCCAATGTGCCCTTTTAGAAACAATGCCATCTAGAGATGAGGTGAAAAGAGCGGTGTGGAGTTGTGATTCGTCAAAAGCGCCAGGTCTCGACGGCTTCAATATGGGTTTTATTAAAAAAATGTGGGAAACAATAGGTGAGGATTTCATGTCAATGATAACTGATTTCTTTGTGAATGGCTATCTCCCTAGGGGGATTAATACAACATGGGTGACGTTGATTCCGAAGATAGATGGTGCGTGTGAGTTGAAGGATTTTCGTCCCATCAGCATGGTAGGGTGTATCTACAAAGTAGTTGCAAAAATTCTTTCTGAGCGTCTGAAGATTGTGATGCCCACACTTATAGGAGAAGCACAAGCGGCATTCATTTCAGGCAGATAAATTTTAGACGGGGCATTAATTGCAAATGAAACTGTTCATTGGCTGAAAGAGAAGAAGCAAAAAGGTGTCCTTCTAAAACTAGATTTTCAGAAAGCATATGATACTGTAAGGTGGGACTTTCTTGATCATATTTTGGATGGTATGGGCTTTGATTCTAAATGGAGACAGTGGATAAATCAGTGTATATCATCAGCATCTATCTCTATTTTGGTGAACGGTTCGCCCTCAACTCCTTTTAAAATGGAACGTGGGTTACGTCAAGGAGATCCTCTATCTCCATTCCTTTTTGTTTTGGTGGCTGAGGCTTTGAATCAAAGTATGAAAAAAGCAGTGGATAAAGGGGTAATTAAGGGCTTACAAATTGGGCGTAATAAGGTGAATCTATCTCATCTGCAATTTGCCGACGACACTTTGATATTCTGCCAAGCAAAAAAGCAAAACATCAACAATGTTAGAAGGCTGCTAGATTGCTTTACACTGGCTTCAGGCTTAAAGATTAACTTCAATAAGTCGACGTTGATTAGTTTTGGAAAATCAAATCAGTGGACAGATGAAATAGCTGCAGAACTTGAGTGCCAAATTGCAAGCTTACCCGTCACTTACCTCGGCATTCCGCTGGGCGCTAATCCTAGAAAAGGAAGTACTTGGAAGCCAGTACTGAAGCGAATTGAGGGTAGGTTAGCCTCATGGAAAGTGAAGTCACTATCGAAGGCTGGGAGGCTCACACTTATTAAGTCTATTCTTAATAATCTCCCTATTTATTTTTTGGGAATGTTCAAATTCCTAAGAATGCTGTGAAGAAAATTATTACAATGCAACGGAGATTTTTCTGGACTGGTGATCAAGATAAAAAAGGGTTACCACTCATAAAATGGGAAGTCATCCAGCGCCCTAAGGATCTAGGTGGACTCGGTATCGGGGACCTATATATTAAAAATGCTTCCTTGCTCTTTAAGTGGTGGTGGAGATTCTCAGATGGGACACTCTCTATGGAAACGTGTTATTTGCCCCATCTATGAAGCTGACCCTACTAGTGCTGTTACGAACTGGAGAGGGAAGAAAATAGGTGGACCATGGCAAACGATAATCTCAGTAAATACATGGCGTGACTCTATAAAAAACACTATTAACAAGGGAACTCATTGGCTTGTAGGATCTGGACGTCATACGAGATTTTGGTCGGACATTTGGATAGGAGATAGTTGTCTGAAAGAAAGATACAGAAGGCTGTATTCAATATCTCTGCAGCAAAATGAAGCAATTTCTCAAATGGGATTATGGGATGGAGTAGTTTGGAAATGGAGTTTCGCTTGGAGAAGAAACTTATTTGTATGGGAACATGAAGAGCAGGCGGCACTCCTTAATACCCTCAACGAGGCAAACCTGGGACAAAATACTAATGATAAACTATTTTGGAGATTCAACGTCGGAGGCTCGTTCACTGTTAAATCATTTGTCAATGATGTGTTTCAAACCTTAATTATACAAGGAGTCAACAATACAACTAGAGGATTATGGCGTGGTGTGGCCCCTCCACGAGCAGAACTGTTGACATGGTTTGTATTAGTACAGAGGTTGAATACGAAAGATCATGTACGTGTCAACGTCATTCCCCCGACTGAAGCACTATGTCCTTTTTGTAAAGAGGTAACAGAATCTATAGCCCATCTTTTTTTTTCCATTGTAAATTTTCTTGGATTATATGGGGTGGATGTTTGGAATGGTGGGGCGTGGAGTTGGTATTCCCAGCAAGCCCAAGAGCCATTTTTGAAACTTGGTTAGCAAATGCTACAGGTGGTTTTCAAGGAAAATTATGGATGTCATTATTTTTTGTCATTGTATGGTCGTTATGGTGGCAAAGGAATTGCATTGTTTTCGAAAATGGCATTCCAAAATGGAAGTACTTGCTGCATTTGGTGAAGCTACGACTCGGATTTTGGTCAAAAGGATGGTGTAAAAATATGTCATATTCACCCAGTGATGTGGTATATAATATTGAGGGGGTAAAAAGCTGGTCTCAATCAAGGAAGGTTAGGGAGAGAGTACATTGGTCGCCTCCACCAAAGGGTGTACTCAAATGGAATGTAGATGGCTCCGCTTTGGGTAAACCCGGAAATGCTAGAATTGGTGGAATTCTTCGAGATAAAAATGAAAGAACTTTATGTGTTTTCTCTTCTTATATTGGAGTAAAGGACTCAAATGAGGTTGATTTTCAATTTCAATATAGAGAATACCAGGCCCGGTCCTGATCTTTTTGAGGCCCTGGGCAAAATAGTAGATTGGGGCCCCTTAAAAAATGCAATTTATAATAGAACAAAATAAAAACATATGATAGTAGTTCTATTAAAAAAATCCGTTGTTTAAGCTAATGCAATTTTACAAATAAATTTACCAAAAAGAAAGCTTTCCCATTAGACTCGGGGTAGAATTAGGTTTCAAGGGAAACAAAGATCAAATTAGTGGCAAAGAATAAGATATAGTATTAAATTAAAAGTTACAAGGATATTTGCAGTTTTGCACACATTAATCTTAACACTTATGGCCACAGTTATGGGCTATGGGCAATAGAAACAGAGCTCTTATAGGCAGAAGAACACATCCCAGCAGGGGTTAATCATGTGATACGAAAAGTTGGTTCCCATACTCATATTTGTACCACGAATCAGGTAACACTATATTAAACCAACTCACATTCCGAATTTCACTTGTTTCAATTAATGACTTATATCAAATACAACTAAAATCTAAATTTCATCTCATCACCTTAGAGTGTTTGGCATCTTTTCAGAACTCCTCCATGTAAAAGATTATCTTTTCATCCAAAGCTCCACAAAGTATCATTGATTCCATTCTTCACAAAAGGAGGTTATCTAGTGCCCATTAGTCTTTCTTTTTGTTAATAAAACCTAAAACCCCATATCTGTTGACTGTTGTCAACTTGTCATATACAGGGGCGGAGCTACGTGGTCACAAGGGGTAGCACGTGCTACCCTTGCTTTTTTGGAAAAAAAATTCAAAAAAATCGATAAACCTAAGCATCAGTTTACGCCGTTTCACTCTCAAACCAAAGCGTTACTCTTACTTTCTCTCTCTCTCTCTCTCCTCTCGGTTTGTTCTTCTCCGCTTCTCACCGGTCCGATCTCGTCGCCTCCGCCACTAGTAGTCGGTCGGTTGTCTTCGCGGTGAACTCCAAGTCTCCAACTCTCAAAGTGTGGTTCAGTGGTTGTGTCTTCGCGTTTCTCTCGAAGTCTCCTCTCATACGCCGGACACTGGAGGACTGGAGGTTGTGAATAAGTCGTCAGTCGAGTCGAGGTTGTGCTTGTGGACGTGTGTGGGCTGCTGGGCTCGTCGCCTCGTCTTAACATTGCCGCCTTTTGCTGCCTTGCTGGTCCGCCGAACTGTCGTGTTCTCGGTTGTGATTCCGCCACCACTACCACCTGTCGGGTCTACCGTCTGTGTGACTGTAGATCTCAGGTAATTTTCTTCACATTTTTATGGGATTGTTTAGTTGGAACTCAGAAATGGGTAGTTTGGATTTTGGATGTGTGAATTTTAATTATTAGTGAATGAATTATGAAGTTTTGATTGTTAGTTATGAATTTTGATTGTTAGTAAATTTGGGAATGATATGTTATTGTCTTATTGAATTTGTGGAAATTGTTAATTGCTAGTGCATTGTGGAAATTGTTGTAGGAAGCGATTGGAATTTGTTATTGAATTTGTGGAAATTGTTATTGAATTTGTGGAATTTGTTGAATTTGTGTGTTGAAATTGTGGGAATGAATTGTTAGTGAATAAGAATTCTATATTTCAGAATCATGAAGAGAAAACAAGGGAGGGATATCTCAAGCTTTTTTTCCAAAGGACCACCTAATGAAGCTTTTTAAGATATTTTTTTTTTTTTGAGTTAGAGAGTAATGTAAAACTCCTAACATTTGTTTCCTTCCTTTGTTCAATCATCTACAAATTACACACAAAATAATAGAGAACTATCTATAAAAATATATACGGTTATTTCACCATATACCCCCGACAAATTGAAAAATTCACCATATATCCTCAATGTTTCAGAAATGCACCATATATCCCTGAGTTTTCGAAAACGTTCACCATATACCCTTTTCCTAACTGCCGTTAACTCACCGTTAGCTTTATTTACAATATTGCCACCATTAACCCTAAACCCTAACCCTAATCTAATTCTAACCCTAATCTAACTCTAACCTTAATCCTAATCTAACCCTAATCTAACCCTTAACCCACTCTCCCCTTCCCGCCACCCTGCCCACCCGCCCCTTCCCCTCCACCGCGAGCCGGCGCCGCCCCTTCCCTCCCTCTACGCCGCAGCCCCCCCCCTCCCCCGCGCCCCGTCCGCAGAAAAAATGCAGCCCAAAGAAACCCAAGGCCCCCATTTTCGCACTCTCTCTCTCTCCTCTGTTTTTCCCAAATCCCGACGCACCACGCTATCTTCGTTGGCCATCACGGCCAAACGCACGCCGCACCACCAATCTTCGTTGGCCATCACCGCTTTGTGCCGGTGCTCGATCAATGGTGGAAATCGTGTGCCGCTTGTTGTTGTTTTTGTTGCCGTCGACGGGAAGGGGAGGGTGTTGGGGGAGGGGAGAGTTTCGAGGAGGAGAGAGACAAAGCACCGGCAAGGGTGGGTGTTGGGGAGGGGGAATCGACTGGGGAAGGAGTGGGTGTTTGGGGAGGGGAAAATCGACTGGGGAAGGAGTGGGTGTTGGGGGGGGGAAATCGGCCGGGAAGGGGAGGGGAAATCGACGGTTAGGGAGTGGGGGAGGGGACGGGGGTGGGGGCTGCGGCGGTGGAGTAGAGGGGAGGGATGCGGCGGTGGAGTGGAGGGGAGGGATGCGGCGGTGGGGAGGGGTGGGGGGGCTGGGTGGGTTAGAGGGAGGGTGAGGGGGGGTCAGGTTAGAGTGGAGGGGTGGGGGGGGTGGGTTAGAGGGTGGGGGGGGGTGGGTTAGAGGGGAGGGAGGTGGGTTAGGGTTAGGGATTAAAGATTAGGGTTAGATTAGGGTATTAGGATTTTAGGGTTTAGGGTTAATGGTGGTAATATTGTAAATAAAGCTAACGGTGAGTTAACGGAAGTTAGGAAAAGGGTATATGGTGAACGTTTTCGAAAACTCGGGGGTATATGGTGCATTTCTGAAACATTAAGGGTATATGGTGAATTTTTCAATTTGTCGGGGGTATATGGTGAAATAACCGAAATATATATACTAATATATGAAAAAGAACAAAACTTAGCTTATATTAAGATAAACTAAAGTTCTATACAAATCATCAAACATATATTAGTGGGTAATCGGAAATGTGTTGGATGACTACAATTATATATTCAACAACTGGGCAATTTAGTTTCATAAGGGTACAATAAATCAATAATTGACAATAAAGATGAGAAGAAGGAAAAGGAAAACATTGATTAAATTAACTAACCTGTAAAAAAAACTGAATTTGGTACAACAACAACAACTGAAATTTCTCAATTTCAGGGGATAATGATAATTAGAGAGGAGGTAACTGGATTTATCATAATTGTAGAAAAAAATCCCATTGTCATATTTAAGAGAAGCTTCACAACTATTTTTTGGGAAATATGGAAATTTTCCACGAGTTTAATGGAGGTTAGAGAAAAAATTGGAAATTAAAAGAAGATTTAATTTTGGATCTTGGAAAGAGAGTGTGAGAGAAGAAGACGAGGAGTTCGCGTGAGACAGGTTGAACTGGTTTCATTTGGAAACTGGAAAGCTTCTTCTTCAGGCGTTATATTCCAGGCGGGCCAGCAGACCTTTTTTTTCTTATTACTATTTTAACACCTAGCGGACTGGGCCCCTTTTATGCTTGGGCCCTTGCCCCTCCAAACACCCCTCAGGGTCGGGCCTGGAGAATACTTCGGTGACATGGTGTTATCGATAATAAAGGAGGTTGAGTTTCAATTTCAATATAGAGAAGCAAATGAAATAGCGGATGGCTGGGCAAAACGCTCAACCCAAAGTGGAGATACTTCGGTGACATGGTGTTAGTGTTTTTCAATATTGTGTTTTGATGCATTTATATTGTACTTGTCTTGAGTTTGTCCCCTTTTTATTATGGTGACGTGTAGTAATAATTTCTATTGATGGAAATTTAATAATAAACGTCTTTTGGCGGGTGGCCTACTTATAAAAAAAATGACAAACATAATTAATGGTGGTATGTTGATGCATAAATTTAATGACGGCGGCGACGAGGTGGAGGAGGACGTGGAGTATGCACACTGTTTGCTCCAGTTTCATAGTCGCTCATTGCCATCCTCCGTGGAATTCTTTGATCAGCTTCATTGACTATCTCTGAATCCTCAATTTCTGGCAGGTCATGTAGATAATCCTAGAAAAACACGAAATTATGATATTACGTCAAAAAAAAAAAAATACTAACCACTTAAAAAAATGCTCTATGTATATCAAATTCATTTTTTATTTTAATCTTAATTGAATGAATTTTTACACTATTTTAACTGGTACTCAATTTATAAATTTTAAATTTCTGCACTTCAAGTTATAATTACTTTGCTTTAATTTATTATCTCTACTCGCTTATTGAAATCAGAGATTATTGTTCACTTAATATAAAGCTTTTACAGGTTTCTTTTATTCTTTAGTTCTTCTATTTTCTTAGTGATTGTTTGGTTGAATGTATGGAGTGCAAATTCCTTGGAAATTTATTTTCCCACATAATTGTATTTTCTAGGAATTGCTAAATGTTGTTTGGTGATTCATGGGAAATGAAAATTCCCATGAGAATTTCCACTTACCTAGGTCCCCCTAAATAAGTAATTTCCTCCATTTTGTGGGAAGTAGGACTTCTAGGAATTTCTACTTACCATGAATTTGTCAGCCAAATAACACTAAAAAATTTCAATTCCTTCCGGTCAAAAAAAACAAAATTCAATTCCTTGTAATTCTAACTTTCTATGTGAAATAATGTCAACCAAACAACACCTTGACCTCAGGAATATGAGGTGATAAGCGATATCACTACTCCACCACATCAACCTCCTTTTATTAGTTTATATTGATAAACATTTAGCTTCATGGCAAGCTTTTTTATATTTTTTGATATACTTCATATATATATATATATATATATATATATATATATATATATATATATATATATATATATATATATATATATATATTCGGGACACGAAACGAAAGATAATTTAACCATCTTAGATGGGATGATGGGAGAATACATATATGTATAAGTAGCTATTAATGTCGGATGAACGCATATTGTATTATATTTGTATATTTGAAGCAAGGTGTTCTTTAGAGATCTGTTAAATCTAGTTTAATGAAGTTATCTGTGCATCTAATAATAAGCATGAAAAAGTTACATGATACAACAAGGAAATAGATGTTAGCTAATCAAATATGGTCGAACCATTAATGTCATGGATACTTTTTTTTTTGGTGGGATTGTCATTGATACTTTTTTATAGTACAAAGAAACACTTGGGCTTGTCAGATCTCATAGTCCAGGCCAAAACCAAACACTACACACTAAACACCTCCTTACCTAGTTACCTCCCCCCAAACTACTAGCATTAGGATTTAATGTAATAGCCCTAATTTCTAAATCGTTTTATTTGTTATTAATTATAATTATTAGCTAAATTATATATTAAATACTCTTATTTTATATAAGTTGAAATATAAGTATTATATTTACTAACGATCTTCTATGATTTTATTGGTGCTATAGCAAGTAATATTTTAATGTACGTTTACGCACAAGCTAATTATTTTCGATAGCTTAAGTATTCTATTATATTTCCGAAATCCTTTTGAGTAATTTGGAGTTTAATTAAATATAGTTGTCTGTTATATATATTATGATATTTGAAGATTGTTTATGAAAACTATATTTTAAGTTATAGAGTTAATTTATCCGAGTTTCAATTAAGAGAGACTATTTGAATTATACTTCCTCCGTTTCAAAAATAGACCATTTTAAGATTTGGATTATTCATCAACCAACTTTTAATGCTTTCTCTCACCATTATATAAGAAAAAAAACATAGTCAAGTGGGATCTTGTTAAATTCGTCTCAATACGAGGATTTCATATATCAACTTTTTATAATTTTTACTTATACGCAACTAGAGATATTCACGTTTAAAAAAACGTCTTGACAAACGTAAAAAAGCAAACGGTGCACCTATTGTGAAACGGACGAAGTATGTTAGAAGATATACCCATATGTTATTTTCTCTCTCCTCCCTCATTTTCATCTCGTCTTTGACCGTGGCTTTCTTGGAGCAAGCTTGACAGCTCCTCCTCCTTCCTCTTCTTTCTTCGTGTCTCCATCTCCATTTGCCAGAGAGATTGGCTCTTCTACTTTCAATCAAGTCATCCCCAATTCATTTCTGATTTTCAATTAATTGGAGTGTAAGACCCAAAAGTTCCCTAAAACCCCAATTTCTCTCTCTCGTCCCATGTGCTGCGGTGGCCGCCGCGCCGCGCCGCCTTGTCTCGCCGCCGCCGCTGCCGGTGTAGTTGTTGCTGCTGCCCCAACTTTCTTCCTCCCTCTCGGCTCGCGCTGCTGCTGGTGTCGTTGTTGTTGTTTGGTTGCTGCCATCTTCCCCTCTCCCCTGCGTGTGCTGTTGTCGTTCTGCTGCCGCCAGCGCCACGCCGCTGTTCTTTCTTTCTCCTCCGTTGGGTGCTGCTGGTTGTGGTCCTGGCCGAGTGTTGGTTGTTCTGCAAAGTACCAGAGGTACTTTCCCGCTTTCTTGTGTTCTGTTGTGAGTTGTTGTTGTTAGGTCATTGTTGTTCTATTATTGTCGTTATTGCTACTGTTGGTGTTACTCTTGTTGGTTGTTGTAGGTGTTGTCTTGGTGGTTTTTGTGGTTGTTCTTGCCTCTTGGTTGCTATTGTTGTTGTTGTTGTTGCAGTAGTTCTTTTGGTACATGGCTGTCCTTCAAGTTTTACAAATCATTTGTTTTATGAGTTAGTTAGCAAACTTAATCAGTTTAGTTTGAATTGGCTATAGGATGAAATTGAATTCATAAAGAGGTCTTATATAGTATTTTAAGGGAGTTATGCTTATGTTCTTGCTGTTATAATTGAAGTAGTTGGAGTTTTTTTGTAGATTTAAGAATATAGATTGGATAGTATATGACGTAGAAAGGTTCTAGTTTATATGATGATATAATTAGACTCCGAAAGAGTTAATGATTATGAGTTGCTAGTTCATTTAGTTTAGTTGATCTAGTTAAGTAAAAGCATTTATGTTGAGAAGACTTAGTCCAAGTTGTTTCGTATTTGAATTGAGTGGAAAAGATTAATTGTTATGGTTGTTTGATGAATTATAATGGAGTTCACTATAAGTAGTTAATAGTTCATAAAGTCCGTGGACGAGTTTTTATCTGGAAATAGAATTAAGTTAGTGGCAAAATACTTGTATTATTGGATTCATATAGTGAAGCTAGAACAATATTTAGAGATCATTGAAAGAGAGTTAAATACGCTCATTTCCTTGAGTAATAACTTATTAAGTAAAGTCAGATAGTTTCGTAAAACAAATTTCGTGTAGTTTAATGTTCTAATTATGATTAGAGTGGTTTCCTAAAACTGGTTAAGCAAAGTTGTAAGAAAATGTTCAATTAGATGAAAGGTTATCCTAAGGTGTATTAACAGACTAAAAGAAGTAGTTTTTAAGAGGAGCATAAATTCTAATTGGAATGGTTTAGTGGTGTTATGAGGAGTAATTATTTGGATAGACTCTAGGAGTGAATTAACTTGATTAGTTTCCTCACATAAAGTTATAAAAAGGATTAAGTAATCATTATTGATAATATGGGAAAACATTGGAGATAGTTTACGTAATTATGGAGTTATATAATAAAGTCTGATTGTTAGATTAGTTTTCACTAAAGTAATTTAGTGACGAGTTTAAATATGTAAGTAAGTATAAGTTGATGCTAAGCCTCAGTTATTTGATTGTGTGGTTTACTAATTGGATATGAGGTAGAGTCGCTCTACGTAATTACGAGTTTGATATGTGAATAGTTCGTTAGATTATGTTAATTTGGAATGTGATTTATAATATAGCATGAACCTTGTTTTGTTGGATATGGATTTCGTATTTGTCTTGGGGTTCATGGTTTCATTTGTTAAGTTGATTTCGAGTTGAATTGTGTGGAAACGAAAGTGATTAAAGAACTAATCATGTAAAGTGAAAGAACGGCAAAGGTTAGAAGGAGCCGATGAGGATCGCTTCTGGTGGGCCCTTCTTAGGTTATGAACACATGACGAAAGGCTTAGGGCTTCTCTGGTGGTCGACCCTAAGGACCTTAAGGATTACTCTCTGGTGGAGTATCTTAAGGGGAAACCCTCTGGTGGGGTATTATGAGAGTCGCCTTGGAAGTATTACCTCTGGTGGGTTGCTTCAAGGGGTGTATACACTAAAGACTACGGTAGGCCTTATTATAAGATGGGAAGACGTTCCCCGATAAGCGATATGTCTGCAATCTGGTGTTGCTACCTTCGCGTCGTTCCCTTACCTATTGCCAAATAATTGTGTAAAAGAAATGGAAAGTATGTAAATGCCTGTAAAGGAATTGTTTGGATGAATAAAGATTGTTCCGCGAGGAACAGTGATGTCTCCAAGGGAATTGGATGACAAGTTTAAAGCATGTGATGCTATTGTGATTGTTCTGTAAGGAACTGTGAAGTCTCCAAGAGTGTTGGATTACAAGTATAAAGCGTGTTTGCTGTTAAGATTGTTCCGTGAGGAACCGTGAAGTCACTAAGGGTATTGGTTGATAAGTTTAAAGCATGTGTAGTTGTTGCTATTGTTATTACTATCGTTATTGCTATTGCTTTGTCGTTGTTATTGCAATTGAATGGTTTTCAAGTAAAGGACACCAAAGCATGTTTTAATCTATTTAATGGGTTAGTACTCAGCTTTGCTGATGTGTGTACGTTTGTTTTGTCATTTCTGTGGCCTGTCACTTGGTCGGTGGCAGTACCCTATTTGTTGCAGGTTCAAGAGGAGTTCTCTAACGTTGAAGGTTTTGGATTACTAGAAGTATAAGTAGTGGTATTAACTTGTATTTCGAAATGAGGTCGCTCAACCTTGTAATAGATAAATATTAATTAGTTCTTTTTCGTTTTTGTATTTAAGAGGGGTTAATGCGCTTGATTCTCTCTTGGTGTTGATCCGCGAAAGCATTGAGGTTGTTGGATGTTGGATTTGGGAATATTGTATTAATTGTAGTTGTGAACAGGTTTAAATGATTCCGCTTAGGGTTATTATATTTTCAAAGGAAACTCTGTCTGATTTGGTAGAGGAATTTATAGAGTCTGAGAATCAACGCATTGTTGTAATAGTTATTTCAAATTAGATTTGTATTTTTGGTTTCCACATTCTCTGATGTAGTTCAGTCAATGTGATGGTAGCAGTTGGTCAGCTCGACCAGATTCTTTAATTCCACTATGCATTAATCCTCTGTAAGCTGGTCGGGAATGACTGTCTGTTACATTTGATGATTTTGATCTCAGCGCAACTGAGGGCACTGCCCTGAAATCGGGATGAGCTCGACTGAGTAAGAAACCGTTATGTCATGCTTATGTAACTGATCTTGAACATTTTCTTACAATTTGAAACTCACCAAATAACCATATTGGTAAATACAAGTGTGTATACAATAACGACTTACCTTAATAGGTAACCTTGATACTCTATTTATATTTAAACTAGTATTTGGGCTAGGACGTTGCCTCGGGTGGTTTTTTTTTTGTCGAACTTGATACGCATTTTTTTCCATTTGCATTAATATAATAAAGAAAACTCAGCATTTAAAAGGTACAAATATAATAATGTGGACATTTAAAGCATGATTAGAAGTTGGTTGAGATGGTAATTGTGTTATGTATAATAGCAAAATTTCACGAGTTCAAATCTTGTTGCAAGTCAATTTATTTTTGTTATTCGACATGACATATGTACACATTGGACAGTTCTAGTGCAGTAATAGAGATGCCACGTGGCGTGTATACATTGTCAATTTAGGGATAACACTATTTTTGTCTAATGGTCAACAACCTCTATTTCTTTTACCAATTTGGTCAATTAACTTTCACATAACACATATAAAACTATAAAGAATACAACGGAGCCATACCTGAGAATTTGTATCTTCAGCGGCATCGATATTGTCACTTATGGAAATGGTGCCTTCTGTAACAATCATAAACATGGTTTTTTTAGCCTAAAAAAGGCTTGTTATATAAGCACATAAATAAGAGAAATAATCTTAAAACGACCTACGTACCCAAAGGCATAGGAACTGAAGTTCTGCTCCAAACAACAAGGGCACCCAAGATAAGAAGTAGCACTAAGAGTAAAGCCTTTTTCTCCATAACTAGCAATCAGAAAACGCTTTTGACAATTAGCTTACAAATTTTGGTGTGAACATTTTCAGGAATGAAGAAGCAAGACTACTTTTTTTCATGAAGAAGAAGACTACTTTTAGGAGATCAGAAAATAAGTTCGTGAAGGCACGTAGGAAAATCATTATAAAGTCAATGGTTTTTGTACGTAAAGTTTAACTAGTCAATAAAGAGCTGAAATTGGTACTTGATTCTCCTCAAACAAGCCTTATCAAGCATAGAAGAAAATTATTAATATTGTAAAGTCCAATTTGCTTGAAAATACTAATATAGCAAGAAGGGTTTTAAAAGAAAATCAAGCATCAACGCTTACGGATAGTGGTGTCAGAAACAGATCTGACTGTTGGGTCAACCTGATACTGACCTGACTTGAACCTGGTTCGACATGTGAGGGTCAGTCCCAGACCTGAACGAAACCTGACCTGGAATTACCCAGACCTGACCGGCACCCGGCAAGATTATATTCTGACCAGACCACACACACTTGCATTCAAACCCGAATCCGACAGTATCTCAACCAGATATTAACCCAAAACCCGATTAGGCCTAGTAAATACATGGTTCAACCCGATTTGTTTATGATTGACCCTAATTCAACTAGAATTCGGTTGAACTAGATAAAATAAGATCTGCGTAATCTGATCCAATTTTTCAAACCAACCTATTTGGACGACTAAACCCAATAAAATTACTAAAATTTAATTACTAGTATTCTATTTCTACAAAATCATTTAAATATGTTATATATATACTTCCTCTGTTTTTTTAGTTGCAACAATTTTCATATTTAGGTGTTTTTATCTAGTTGCAACATTTCCTTTCTTAGTAAAGGTTTTTGGGCAATTTGACAATTTTATCCTCACTTTACCTACCCCACATGCAAAAAGCATGGGCAATTGGGTCAAATTATACTCAAAAGGAAATTGTTGCAACTAAAAAAACAGAGGTATTATATTTATATATATACTCCCTTCTTGGTAACATGTCCCATCTACTTTCTCATCTTTTTCCACCCAACAAATATACAAATACATATATACTCCCTTCTTGGTAGTTTGACGGGGTGATGAGCAAGAAAAGCATAGGTTCATAAAGAAAATGGTGTCACATAGAAAACAGACTCCATTGATGGAGCTTGAAGAAAGAAGAAAGAAGAAAGAAGAATTTATAAATGGGGCTTAAGCAAAGAAGAAATCTGACTCATTAAATCAGACCCCAAATCCAATAAAACACATATATTGTAACACCACAGATTTTCGCTCATAATTTTTTTGAGTTATTTTTCCTTAATTATTATTTTCCGTGAAATTAGAATATTTTACTCCTTAATAATATTATATATTATATTGTTTGTTTTCAACTTTTATAAACTTTATTTGATTAGAAATTATATATTTTCTAGTATATAAATTGAGCGTTTGAGCTGGTATTTTTATTTTCTCGTTCTAGCGCTTGGACCGTCGTAACGATTTTTAAATTGTGCAACTAAACCCCTTCTAATGTTGTCCCAAAAATCAGACTTTTTGAAGTATGAGAGGTGACTTTTGACCACCTTATAACTCCCCTTGTAACCCCTTGGTAACCTCTACTTTAATACCCAAATTAATTTCCATCATTGTAGCTCTTCTAACCCCCTTTTGGAACCAATTTGCTGCTGGAAATTGATGAGAAAAATCAGTCCAATCTCCCCAAATCAGTCGACCTTTTGAAGAGAGAAAGAGAGAGGAAAAAGTTCATCTCGAATGTTCCAGTCACACCTTCACGAAAAAGACCATCGTCGGAGATCTAACTTGGACAGCACGTTGAGGACATCTGGGACTTCAAGTTGACCGAAGCGATTTTGAATCCGAGCTTTCGATTGTCAGTACTCTGGGTCGGAACAGAACAACATGCAATGGAATTTTATAATGTTCAAGAAGAAGAATGCAAGCAATTGGAGGTCTTCAAAAATAACTAACGGCTACTCTAGATCGATGAATATTCGTATAGGGATTATATTAGTTTTTAATAGTTACTTTTGGGTTTGTATTATTTTAGGGGTTTGGGTGAGAATAATTAAGTGTTGTATGTTGTTTTCATAGTCTCCACGAATTACATGTTTAATGTAAGATTTGTGAATTTGAGATGATGGATTGTTATACTTATTTAGAATCATAGTATTGGTCTGCAAGATCATTAACGTGAAGTTATGTATTTTCTTGAAAGCTTGGTTGTTTTGTTTAGTATAATTCTCACATATTAAGGGAGATATAGGTTGTTTATCATATGCTAACATAAACCATTGAAAGGTGAGAATGAAAGTGTAGTAAGCTAAGGGTGCAAGTGTGCATAAGCATGGTTTACTAAAGGGTGGAGTTGTGGTGGTGGTGTTGCTGTCGTTTTTTTTGGGTTGCCGACGTAGTTTAGTTGTTTCGTGGGTCGTGTAGTTCATGTTGTTCTTGTTATTGTGGAGGATGATAATGGTTGTTTGCTTCGTACTACACTTTGTTTCTCTCTCATGGGTTTTGTTGCAGTTTATGCAAATTCTATTTCTTTGGATTTTTTTATGTATTGCATAATGCAGGTTAGCTTTGCTTGATGGGTGTTGATTTGTTTTGTTGAGTTCTTCTTTTTCTTCTTGTTTGTTTTGTTATGAGTTATGTTTTAGTATGTAAAGGATGTTGTTGGTTTGAAGTTATGTTTTATAAGCACGTTCTACTATGTTCAATCCATGATTTTATAATGTGAGCTTATATCATTAATTTTAATTTTTTTAATTACTATTAAGTTATACTTTTATTGTTAAACATATTAACTGTATTGGTTATATATATGTTGGGTGAATTTTTAGTGGAGGTTTGTGGCATTGTTAGTTGGCGGATTTTATAAGTTATGATAAGCCTATTGTGAATAGTTTGGTAATTTATCTTATTGCAATGTCTGAAAGGGGTTCAAAGCCATTTATATACTTTCCGTTTTATGAAGTTAAACCTTATTTTGGGATTATCATTATTTTTGAGAAGATACCGAAGTTGTTTTGAATTGAGATTAATGTTTCGAGGCCCTAAATCCTTGCAGTTGGTGTAAATGGAATGGATGGGTTGAGTCCCTAAAATTCTTGCAGTTTGGAATTTGTGGGTTAAGGCCCTAGATTCTTGCAGTTTGATGTAAGACCTTGAATGACATTCTGCAGACGATGAAATTATATTATTTATTATTTGTTTTTGTTTGAGGATGATGACTAGTGAGGCGGCATGGTCTCCTATGAATGAACAATCACTATGTACTGAGCAGGGTACATAGTTTATACTTACGTACTGAGCAGAGTATGTAGCAGGTCCGTCTTGGTTATTAGTTGTCGTATGAGAGGTCGAGAAGTACTGAGCAGGGTACTATCTCGCATCAGGGTGTGACCATACTAGACATAGGCGAGCAGGGTCCTAATACTATAACCAAATAGGAACAGTGGGTTGCGATCCACATACGTTCAGTTCCTCCTCAAATGTGTTAAGGAGATTTTTTTGGAAACGTTATCATGGTCATTTATATTGTTCACATTATTAATGACTTGAATGTTTATTATGTTGATCCTTGAGTTGATCATATGCATATTTATTTGTCTAGTCATTCTGTTAACTTTACCCTGTTTGTGGATAGCATGTTGTATTATATTATTTCTATTGTATTTGTTTTTTTGTTTATTTGATTATTTGAAGTGTATTTATGAGATATTGTGTAAGACTTGATTGTTAAAACGTTTATGACTATTATATGGATCCTAATTGGACTGGGAGAGTTGTTAGTTACTCCCCACTGATTGTGGATGTTTGTTGATATATTTTGCAGGTGATTATTTCGTGTTATGGGAAATGAGAGAAAGACTATTTAGGATTTTTTAGACATCTTATTTTATTTCATATTTACTATATATATTGGGATTATGAGGTTGTTTTGCCTCTTTTTGGATATCTTGGATTAGTATAATTGGGTTTTATTTTTATTTAGTTTAACTTAACCTTTGATTAGAGTGACATTTCCGTGAGGCGATATTTCCGCTATCGCTTTTGCTTTAATAAAATGTTTTTTTTTTTTTGCTAAGTAAGAGATAATTTTGCATTCCATAATCAACATATTACATCCTAAACTACCCAAGGTAAGAGCAAACCAACTAGGTTGGACTCCTCTAAAACCAAGGTGTAGCTAAAACATTTCACCCAACCAAGCTTATATTACAAACTTAAAAACCATGTATAATCCCTCCTACTAATTTCCTTTGGTAAAACTGAGCCTATTCTCATCCTTACCATTTGTTGGATCTGTTTGATCATGCTTCCAATGCTTGGTACATACTGCATCCAAAAACTTTTATTTCTACTTTGCCAGATAAAATACACCATAGCAATGATCCCTGCATACATACATTGTTTCTGAAATTTACTCCTGCCACAATTGGTGATCCACCTGATGATTTCTTGCAGGTGTCTCGTTGGAGTGACAATACCCATCCACCCTTTTACTTCTGCGAGGCATCACGGTACTGAATGTACCATTGAAAAATAATTGTGTGTGTGTTTCCACGGCAATGTCACACAGTAAACATTTATCTGAACTAGTTATTCCAATCCTTGCTAACTTTTCTATTGTCTGTAGCTTAGCTTGAATTGCAAGCCAGGCTATAAATCTATGTTTTGGAACATTTAATCTATTCCAAAAGACCTTATCCCATGTAACATGTTCTTTCTCCCCTTTGATCTTGTCATATACTCTTTGAATAGAGTATACAGGCATGGTAGTAAGCTCTAGTTCAGTGAAGAATGTTTTAAGCAGCTCCTTAACTTGGCAGAGTTTCCTCCAGTATCAGCTAGCTCCAGAGTTAGGGGAGTAATTACACCAATTACTATCTTTGATATATACTGAGTGAACCCAACGGATCCATACATTGTCCTGTTTTGCAGCAATAGCCCATACATACTTACCTAAACAAGCTATGTTCTAAGTTTTAACATCCCTAAAGCCCAGTCCTCCACATGCTTTACTCCAACATAAATTTTCCCATGCCACTGAACCAGGTTTGTGAGAGTATGCCTTGCCACTCCATAAGAATGCCCTGCAAATTCTGGTAATTAACTTCATCAAGAATACCTTTTGGCAATATAAAAACTTGGGTCCAATATCTATGTAGACTAATAAGCACATAATTAATTAGGTGTGTTTTAGCTACATAAGATAAGTTCCTAGAGCTCCAAAGTCTTATTCTTGCAGTCATCTTCTCTATAATCATCTCACATTGTGCCTTAGAAACTTTCCTAGCACAAATTGGTACCCCTAGGTACCTAAATGGTAGTGTGCTTCTCTGAAAACCAGAAGCTTCTATAATTCCGATTACTTCCCTCTCTTGCATTCCACATGTATATATAGCAGATTTACTAATATTTGCTTGTAATCCTGAGGAATCAGAAAATGGCTTAAAAGCTTGCAATAATAAATATATAGATGAGAATTCACCTTTGCAGCAAAGTATCAAATCATCTGCAAAACTCATATGTGTTAACTGCATTTCTCTACACTTGGGATGAAAATGGAATTTATCTAACTCACATAACTTGTAGAGAATGCGAGAAAGATATTCCATACAGATCACAAAGAGCAGAGGGGACATGGGATCCCCCTGCCTCAAGCCCCTAGTAGCACTGAAATATCCTTCCATGCTACCATTTATCATCAATGAATACATGGGTGTCTGAACACAATGCATCATCAATTGAGTAAACTGCTCAGGAAAGCCAAGATGTGATAGCATTTCTTGCAAAAATTCCCAGTTTACTGTATCATAGGCCTTCTGAAGGTCTATCTTCAATAAACACCCAGGTTGTACCTTTTTCCTACTATAGTGCTTAACAAGGTCCTGAATAACCATAATGTTATGCACTATGAATCTTCTATGTACAAAGCCAGCCTGATTCTCAATGATGATATCAGGAAGAACTAGCCTTAGTCTATTACAGAGTACCTTGGTAAGGCACTTATATAATGTATTGCAGCAGGATATGGGCCTGTACTCAGTTACATTACTTTGACACCTAGTTTTAGGTACCAAGGTAATTGTTGTATTGTTCAACTCCCTTAGTATTCTTCCACTCTGAAGAGTGTCCTTCACAGCAGCAATAACATCTTCTTGGACTATAGACCAGCTATCTTGATAGTAATATGACCCAAACCCATCAGGTCCTGGCACCTTGCACCCAAGAATAGAAAATAAGGCTTTTTTAATCTCAACTTCAGTGTATGGAGCAGTTAGAATAGCTTTGTGTTCCTCTGTAAGCATAGGTCCAGTTTGCACCAGTTGTGGTATCACTTTCTTCCTATTTGTGACATTACTCCCCAGCAGCTTCTTATAATATCCCAAAAATGCTTCTGTGACTTTCTCTGGTGTATCTTGCCAAGTACCCTGATCATCATGTTATCTTGTAAATGCGGTTACGAATTCTTCTGGCTTTGAGACTTTGATGGAAAATTTTAGTGTTCTCATCACCATCTCTAAGCCAGTCTAGCTTTGCCTTTTGTCTCAGAAAAGCAACATAGATGCCATGTTTCTCCTGATATTCCTTGACTGCTTGTAACTCTTGCTCAGCAATATCACTATTTCCAGGATGAAGATGCATTTGTTGCTGTGCTTCAATCATCTTTTTCTGAGCTTGCAAATCAGCTACTTGAATTTCTGAGAACCCATTCTTATTTAACTCTTTCAGCACCATTTTGACTTTCTTAAGTTTCTGCACTACTTGAAACATCTTTGAACCTTGAATAGGTGTGTTCCAAGCTTGCCTAACAAGATTTTCATAATGTGGAGAAGTTTTCCACATTGTGAAATATCTAAAAGGCTTTCTACCCCCTGTATGCCTCTGATATACAGTGAGTAATGCAGGTGAATGATCAAACTCACCTTCACATTGGAAAGTGACTTCTGCATGCAGTTTCATTATCATCAATCTATGCTTGATTAGCAAGTACTCTGTCAAGCTTAGAGAAGACTCTAGCCTCCCCTTGCGGCTTGTTGTTCCATGTGAAAAAATTACCTGAACTCTTTATATCACACACACCACACTCTTCTAAGCAAGCCCTGAATTCCTGAAGTTCTCCTTCTCTGACTAATGAACCTATTCTCTCATCGTGTGCAAAACACAATTAAAGTCTCCACACAAGAGCCATGGTTCCTGAGTTTTCACCAGTTGTAAGTCCTCCCATAACACCCTCCTTTTGTCTCTTTCATTAAAAGCATAGACAAAAGAGCAATGGAAACCAGGTGCACCATTCATAGGAGTTATGAAACAGTGCAATAATTGACTGGTTCCCTTAACAATATTGACAGTAAAACTCCCAGGCCTCCAAGCTAGGATAATTCTCCCCCCATCATAATAACTAGTATTAGACGAGAAACACCAATCATTGAACATTCTTTGGTAAAGGCTACTAAGATTAGCAGCCTTAACCTTAGTCTCCAAGAGACAAACAATACCTAAAGACAAACTGTGTATATAATTCCTGACATCAATTTGCTTCTTAATATTGTTTATCCCCCGGACATTCCAGCATAACAATCTATCCATTAGAGATAGGAAAGGTTCCCCTTCCCTCCATATTCACCATATTCATGGCACTTACTGCGGCTCAATTACGTGACTAATTTCATCAGCAGCTAAGTCAAGTAAAGTTGCAAAGATATTACCAGTAGTGGGAGGTTTAGGCTGAGAACTCCTCACCCTGATGGGCTTCAAATCTCTCTGAAAACCTTTAATAAAATGTTCTATATTCATTATATTGTGTTTATAAAAGGACGGAGTGTTACATATATACCAACCAAAATTGCCAGATTGTAAAAGACATTATTACCCAAAAAAAAACATAGAAGAAATAAAAAAAAAGAAATTACTAAAATATGGTTTAAGATCAACCCAATCCTTTACAACTCGAAACCAAGTAAACCCAACAACAAATTCATGATCATTCATTTGAATGTGAATAAGCAACACCAATAAATCAAATTGCAGTAAGAATTAAAGAAAAAAAAAAAGAACGAACTGATGAATCAAAGAAGAACAAACTTTAATTTGTCAAAAACAAAAATTTCAAAGCTAGGTATCAAATTCCAGCTAATATTAAAAAAAAACCAAAGGTTTCGAAATTTAAGATCTAGAACAAAAAATAATAAAAGTTGAATATCCAAGCATAAAACTCAGTTGAATAAAAGTAAAGATTCTCGACAACAAAAACTTCAGATTTATTAGATAAAAGTGCTTGAAATCTATACAAAATCAACAAATATACAAATATAAACCCTGATTAATTTCTCATTGGAAAAAAAATCAAACAAGACTAACGATTTTTTTATGGACATGCCTCAAACTGTGAAAGAAACAAGATCAAACAGAACTAACGAATTTTTGAGGATTTTTTTAGGGAGGTTAACGAGAGAGAAGGAAGTAAATGAGAAGATAAAGGAGAGGACAGTGGAAGTGGCGGACATGAGAGAATGTGGAAGATTGGGTGATTTTAGGGTTAGGATGAGATTGTAGCCGTAGATGTAGTTTATGATTTGTATCCAACGATCGATAAGTATAATCCGTGTGCTTGTGTTTCTTTCTTTGTGTGCCCTTGATTATGGTGATCTAATGCTTTATATTTTTCCTATAATGTGTTTGGATTTTGCATTCAAAAGCAAATGCTTCATTTATAATAATTATTATTTTTTTTATTTTATTTTTTTGAGGGGATTATTATTATTCAATTAGAGTTATAAATTGAGTTTCTAAATTTTAGTTAGACTCCTTATAGCGTTACTTATACAACTATCAGTCTATTACTCAATTAAGTAATAGTATGATTATATTTATTTAAGTGAATTTATATGTAGTGTTACATTGACTTAGATTATAGACTTACAATGATAAATTCATTTATCTCGTCCGACAACAGCTTGTTTTAATCCGAATACATGTTTTTACTTTCGAAATGCATTTCACATGAAGACTATTAAGCTAAAATAGTGCATTATTATCTTGAATTAGCTTATAATATATATTGATACATTCATTAATCTTATCTAGTAACAACTTTTTTTCAATTCAATTAGATGATTTGAGTTTCTTACTGAATTTAACTTAAAGATGATCCACTTAAATGATCTTATATTAGGATTTAGGATTTAATGTCTTATCACTTTATCAATTATTTGTTAATTAGTATTTATGTATTTAGTAACAGTTAACAAGGAACAAGTTAGTGAGTTACTGAGTTAGTACAAGTCTAAGTGAGTAACTGACTAGATGCGAAGTTAACATACGGTTGTTAACAAGTTACTATCTAGCTAGTAAGTAGTGCTTGTTAGCTTATTGACTTATGGTTTTTATGTTTACTATCATTTATCCAAACTGTTGTTATGTTTATTATTATAATTGTACATGTACAACATATGAACCCACGTTATAATCACTTAGGCCTCATATGAATCGTCGTTATAAACATATGATTATCATTTGTTATAATATTATAACATATAAAGAGTCGTTATACTAATTTAAAATCAATAGAGTATTAGAGTGGTTTTACGTACAATTATTTTGATACCAATGTAGTACTAAAATGTTTAAACATATTGATAAAATAGTTTGTTTATACTTTATCATATATAGTCACAACATGATACATATATACCGCGTTATGTTTGTTATTGTTATTGCTATTATTAGCATTATTGCTACTATTACTGTTAGTATTTGTATATATTGTTATTGTTAGTATTCCTGTTGTTATTTGTATTATTGTCCTTGTTAGCATTGTTACTAATACTGTTGTTGTTGTTATTATTATTATTATTATTATTATTATTATTATTATTATTATTATTATTATTATTATTATTATTATTATTATTATTATTATTATTATTATTATTATTATTATTATTATTATTATTATTATTATTATTATCGCTTTATGTTTATTAATTATTGTTATTATTGTTATCATTATCATCATAGCTATTTACAAACTTATATATCAATAATAATGCTTATAATAATAGAGTCATTTATATAAACCTTGGAATTGATCGTTTACTTGCTATTATTGTCTTTGGTTATATATTATAACATATGAACAGTCGTTCTACTCATTTATAGATTAGAGTGGTTTTACACAGTTGATTAGTCCAGACACGAGTTGACTAAGAGAATACACTAAACATCACGGTAAACAATATAGTGTTTTTATTAGTTGTTCGTTATCATCCATATATTTATCTCACACACACACACACACACACAGATATATATATATATATATATATATATATATATATATATATATATATATATATATATATATATATATATATATATATATATATATATATATATATATATATATATATATATATATATGTCGATATTAATACTTTTAATAATATGATTCGTTTACAAAATCCATAACAAAATCAAAATGACCCAACTAGGAGTTGACCGAAGTAGAATTGACGTTCAATAGCGAATGGACCCGATGCTTCACAATGATTGAACTAAGGTCATTAGTGATTCAACCCGAGTACACTTGACTCTACCCAAGCGTACATGAAACCCAAATACGACCTGCACAAACCCGGTTAAAAAATGACCACGGGCGATCATACTCGGGAATGGATCGACTTGTAAATGGAATGCTCAGACCTGTCCGGCATCCGGCAATCCCATGATTCAAATGTGATCGACCCAGATGAACAAAACCTGACCAATCACGACCTGGGGCACTAACTGTCAAAATCCTGACATGTCCGGGTATGACCTGGTTTGCCGTGGGTATACCTCGAACCTGTTTGAGAACCTGTTTTGACACCACTACTTACAGACAAGGAAACCAGAGGTTAGCCATCCACTGTGCTACCAACCAACGCAGTAGTATACCCAACCTCTTATTGAGTTTAAATGAGACTATTGAAAAACCCAACTTAATACTTCCTCTGTTTCTTAATAGATGCATCCTATTGACTTTGTACGCTATTTATATATCAATTTTAACTATCTTTAATTACTAATTTATAAGGATAAATGTCCTTTTTTTATATTATGGGTGAGTTAATCCCAATGTATATTATCAAATATTATTTTTTATAATTTTTAATAATATTTAATTGAAAATATTGATGGTAAAAGATGTGCATTGGCAAGTATGCCTAGTCGATATGATACATCTATTAAGAAATAGAGGAAGTATATGCAAATTTTTTTACTGTAAAAAAGTACATGAAACGTATATATATACTCCCACTGTCCTAAATTAGTTCGAACAATCATCGATCATTTTTGAAGTTCTTGAGTGATTTTTATAAATGTTTCTTCCTCTGTTATGTTTCATTACAACATTTTGACTTTACACTATTCATAGTACTAATTTTGATCAGCAATTTTAAACTAATTATATTTATATAAAAATTAGTATGTGAGATCCGAATTAGTGTCCGATAATCTATGTACATCCAATTTATTGTAGTGACTGTTTATTATTTGGGTTGGAATTATATGATATACTTAGTCTCCCATCATGTGTCCCAACTCCCTTTTAGTTTTGCCACCTCATCAATCTATAATTTAATACCTTAGATGATGTAGGTAAATCGGTGAGATGAAGGTGATAGCTATTTGAGACACCATATATGATATCATGGAGAACAAAGGGATCCCTGTTGATATTACTGATGTGGTGGAGTGTGGACAAGAGTCAAGTTGTTTCCAACTTTGCTAATTCCAAATTCCATGCTAAGGTAGACGGTTTATAAATAATTTTACACGGGTAGGTAAGTTAAAAACCCTCAGAGGCTGAAGCTGGGGATCGTTCTTGCAAATAGTGAGATTTGATCTCTTGATCTCTAGAATTAGAAGTGATGTCGTCAACACCACTAGGCCATCACCTCCTACTAAATTCATTCAAATACTTACATGTTATAACTTCATTTTTTCTCCATATATTTGATCTGACAGTTTCATCTATATGATTGTTTCATGATATGGTTTAAATCGAATTCTATTGGAATAATAAGATTAAAAGAATTCTAGGTGATTTGTACTTTGTTTGTCTCTTTCTACTAGCAATTTATTGAAAATTAACATATACTCTCTGTCATCATAATTAGTTGTTTACACATTTTTTCCTTTTACGTCAAAGGCTAATAGTGTAGTATGAACTAGTAAATGTGATAACTAAATGCAGACAACTACCGTGTATATACATTTACTAGGTTGGCCCCCTCATGCACCAGATACAAAAACATATTTTTTTTGCTATGTCAGTAAAAGATATATTCACACAAAAAACAATGTACATCCTAACCTTCCCTCTAGCTTGAGCAGCCCAACTGGGTTGGCCCCCTCAAAACACCAAGGGAAAGCAGAACAAACTATACATCATGATTGAAAATTCCATCTATCCACATATTTTCTCCTTGAGTAATTCTATTAGGAATAACTAATTTCACCCTTAATTTCAACATAAACATCAATTTTTTAAAGACAACCACTTGAAGGTTTACAAGGTACTCAAGAGAGGGGTGAATTGAGTACTTATGAGAATTGGATCTAAATTCAAATGATTTCGATTTAAGGAGGAACCAGTTGCGTTGGTTCCTGATGCGTAAACAACAGAACTTAAATGCGATAATGAACACACCAAATTTAACGAGGTTCAGCCAAACAAGGGCCTATGTCCTCCTATCCTAGTGTTTTTATTAATCAACTCAGAATAACAAGAAAAACTCTCACACACCTATTTCTCTTACTCCAGAGAAACAACTCATTCCACACTTACTCAAGTGTGCTATCTCGCACTTGACCTCACAAGCACTCGCGAAAGAACTCACAAACGCTACCCAATCTCTAACTCCTCTGTTAAAGATTCAATATAATCAGTTTCTCTTAAACACGCTTTCTTACATAGTAAATAAAGAGTGTTTTTAAGCTCTAAGGAATGCACACTCTATTTTAGGAAACTGCTTAGTTGTTCTCTCTGTGAAAACTCTCAAAGATGCTCAATGAATTTCGGGAGAGCGTCAAGAGTGATGTAGAAACCTTACTCAATATTTATAGGCCAAAGCCCAACCTTAAAGTGTGCCCTATATTAAGATACCTAAGATATAGGATAATCTAGAGTTAAGGAAAGGATATCTTGAATAATATCTTTCTTAAAGAGAAGATATTATCCAAGATATCTTCACACTTTCAGGTAATAAAATATTGAATGAAGATCTCTAAAGGTCGTCAACCTTTTTAATGAAAAATATCTTTAAAAATATTTTTCCGAAAATATTTTTCTAAAACAGCCAGCTCAATCACTATACAAAGTAATTGGTACCTATATTCAAAACACTATTGTTTCACATTAAGAACAACATAAGCAATTCCACTAAAATATTATACGCAATCATTACATGAAGATCTAAGATGAACCAATTAAAGATCCTACTATATCTTCATGTACATCAATTCATGAAGCTTCCCTTGAATCAACAAATCAACACTTGTCTTTGCCTCGAACATCTTTGAGAGGGCCTCCTGGCTTCAAGTCTTGGAATGGACATGTTTTCCACACAAGTAACAACATAGCATAGCAAATAGTCCTGGACTGTTTTAGTATACTGTCAGGAACATTTAGTATCATAGCTGATTCCTAACAGCTCATAAACACTTGTAAGAATAATTGTTCCATGCAGTTGTTTATCATCATTCAAAACATAAGGGACTCAACATCTCTAGCATCCACACGGAACTGTTCCACACGACTTGATTCCTAGTCCAATATATAAGAAGTATACCAAACCTGATAGCACAACTATAACCTTCTTTTGAACACAGGTTCTTATGCTCCTACTTAAGAAAATAATCTTTCCCTGAAATAGACTTTGTGTAGAATGGATTTGCATCCATATTTTAACTCTACTCAAGCACTTTCCAGCATAATTACATAGGAAAAATAGGTGATTATGATTTTCTATACCATTATCACACAACATACATTGAGTTGTCTGAACCACTCATGTCTGCATCATTCTATCTACTGTTTAAGAGTTTTTGATGCATAACCAACCAGCTAATTATTTGTCCCATTGGACCTTTTCATGCTCACCAATCATCTTCTAATAAGTATTCTTGATGTTGCACCTAATCATATCCTTCAATTCTGGATGAGCATCACCTCATTGACGCATTTGATGCACAACTTATCCTGCTTTGTTGTGATGGCCCAGACATATTTAGCCAAAGCTGCCTTGTTCCATATCCTGACCTGCCTCACACCAAGCCTCCCTGCTTGCTTTGGAGAGCAAACTTTGTGCCAAGCTACATTACCTAGCTTGTAACTATAGTAAGCACCATTCAAGATTGTCTTGGGCAAGATAAACACTTAGGCCCAATAGACATAAATGATCATTAGCATAGTGTTAATTAGTTGCAATCTACCTATATAAGATAAGTTTCTATTATATTACTCCACACCTTGATTCTAGCCCCATTCTTTCCATAATATCATATTAATCAGCTATAAAGAATTTCTTTGCACGAATAGGAACACCAAGAAACTTAAAAGGAAACTTGCTGTGAATTAAACCTGAAACATCAATTATTCTTTGAATCACCTTCCTCTTAACACCAACAGTATAAAAGTCTGTTTTTTGTTCATTAATTTGCAGCCGTAAAGATTCCAAAAACAGTTTAAAAGCTTCCAAAATAGTGTGAACAGCTGGATAATTTCCACCACAACATAATATTACATCATCAGCAAATAAAAGGTGATTTAGCTTTATGTGTTTGCATCTTGGATGGAGTCGAAAATGAGGGTGATCATGTAAGCCTTGACTTCTATACTTGTCCTTATTAGGGTAATTAATGAGTTATTCGCAGCGGAACCTAAATAGTTGATGCGTTACTGCCATACTTTCCAATTAGAAAGCACAAGGCAAACATGAATTCATAAGCTTGAACATATTATATATTTTTTAGGAGAAACATATTATAACTTGAAACATAGTTATCCATTTATAAAACTTGAAAAGAAGAAAAAACAAATGAAAACAGTTTAGAAAAAAGAAAACAAGAAACACATGAGAATTGCTCACTAGATGAGGGCGTAGCTCCGACTGCTTGCGCGGTGATATATAGGTCTTTGGCGCGACCAATAGCTCCACAAAATTCAAGACCAACTGCCATATTATGGTGCGGGCAAGCATGGTGAAGCCATGTAAGAGCTGCGGTCACATCCGAGTTTAAAGGTGAAGGAGATGCGTGTACATGTCTTTGCAGATAGAGTCATCAATGGGTCGGAGTTGGATCGGGTGGACCTCAATCCGCCTCATCACGCATGAACCAAATCCTCATCCACACCATCCATCACCCGCCAAAAGTTTCATCCATATCTGGCCCATCCATCAAACACGGATAGGGTGGGTGGGGGTGAATGGATAATACTAGAAAAAAGCATTTGTATACTTAACAATTTAAAAAAATTATTAATTGAAAATTTAGCCATCGATTAACAGCAAAGCGACGAAATATCAATAATCAATTCTTAATACGTGCCAAAATTTAATACTACTAAGAATATATATATATATATATATATATATATATATATATATATATATATATATATATATATATATATATATATATATATATATATATATATATATATATATATATATATATATGACATGGGTGGATGGATAGAGCGGGTGATGGCTCAAAAAATCTCACCCATCTCCGACCCGCCCCGTCACCCACTCCAGCCGCCACCCGTCTGTCACCCGCCTCATTGCTGGTTTTCACCTATTTATCTTGGGCGGGTGGGTGGATAATCAACTCACCCATGGATAATTATCAGCTCTAGCTGTAGAGAATAGTGGATGCTTCTTGTGGTAAAGGGAACGGTGGTGATTGAAGGTGTTGTCGTAAGGAGCTGGTTGTGGTGTGGTGTTGGTGCTTCTGGAGGAGAGTGATGGCGAAGGGAGTGGGTTGTTGGTGTTGGCTTGGCCAGAGGGTGGTGAGCTGAATATGAGGATGGTGGTGATTGTGTAGGCCTGGCTGCTGTAGGTTGGTGATGAGTTGGGAGGGAATTTGGGGTTTCGTACTGCTGGGTGGTTGTGTTGTGGAGAGTGATGGCGTGAAGATGTGGAGGTGCAGCAAAGGCAGTGGGTTGTGATGCGACTGAGGAGAGTGGTGTTTGGGTGGTGCATTGGGTGAGGAGAGAAAAAGATGGGAGGTGAGAGAGCTTCCGGCATCATGGGCTATAGTGGTGAGACAGTGATGATGGTGAGGTGAGGGATTATATGGTGTAGGTTTAGGATAATGTGCGATGGAGGATTAGATGGCTTCAAATGACATTGATTTACGACTTACGACTCGCTCTTGTCTCGTGCCACAAACAATCACCTACATATTACCGAAAACACAAAGGGAGAAACAAGGCATACATGGAAAATAAAAATATATAAATCAAATGAAAAAAAAAAAAACTTACAACAACTAAAGGAAAATGTAAACATAAATTTATTTATGAAATCCAAATAAATTAAATATAAAATTACTAAAATAAATCAAATAAAATGAAATTAAGAGCTAAAAACAAATAAAATCAATAAATTAATAAATTAATCTATAAAAGATAAAAACAAGAAATAAAGTTAAAAATAGATAAAATAGAAATAATAAATGAAAGTAAATTATGAAAATAAACTAATAACTACCCTAAAAGTGACATAAATGTCACTTATCAGTCAGATCTCGAGATGAGGACTCCTACATATCCTTGCAAAATCAGACCATTCGTAATTCTTGATCTGTTTTTTTTTTTGTGCCCTAACTTTTGCCTATGCTTCCTTTTTAGGTTTTTAACCTTGTGGGCTTGGACATATATACCTTGGAGAAGGAGTTAGGATGGATATGAAGGTTAAAAGAGTTTAAAATTTAGATAAAGGTTCAATTAGATAGGCCAAGATAAGGACTATGATTTTGGATTATATGGAATGCCAAGGTAAAGTTTATGGCTTTTATGATTTTTAAGGTAATTTAATGGATACAAAGGGTTTGGAATAAGGGGTCGAACTTGTGTGGAAGCCCCCTAATTTCATTTTTACTTTTTGCCTTTGTCTATTTATTTTTCCATTTCTTTTGCATTTTTTCTTCGTGCCTTTTGTTTTTGTTTTTGCTTTTGCTCCTATTTTTTTTGCACTTTGAATTTTTTCACTTCTTATTTTGCATGGCATTGATATTTTAATTTCTTATGTACTGAGGCTTGCACACAAGTTTTTGTGGTTTTTAGAAGGTTTAAAGGCTTTTTGTGGAGCTTTGATTTGAAAGCTTATTTTGGGTTAAGGATTAGGAAGATGAAGGCCTAATGGATTTTGTTTTTTTGGATGTTTTGCATGAGGATGGTTTATAGATGATGGCTTTAGGAAATTATGGAAGGAAGGGGTAACGATGCAACCAAGAAAACAGGCAATAGAAGACTAAACTCCCTGCATTGTTGAGACACTGGCCAAGGGATTACTATTGATGTTGGCTTTTGCTGCAGGCAGAACTGACAGTCTACCATCTTCAACCATGTCATGTAGGACGTGTTTCAAGGTTCAACACTATGATGTTGGGATTCCATTTCTTACAACTATTTTCAGGAGCAGGGTCAAGAGGGTGGAGTGCTCCTTTTGTATTAAGCCTAGTGAAGGTTTCTTATAGAGACACGCCTAGAGGAGTGAAGTTTCTTTGGAGCCTTTGATAATCATGCTTTTCATGCTTAAGGCATTGACCTCATTGCTTTTGGAGCTAGAATTGTTGTTGTTACTCATCTTAGAAGAGTTATTGTTGTTGTAACCCTTATTTTTTGAAGCTCCAATAGTGGAAAAAACGTCAAATGACAAAAATAAACTGATCCGGTTTAGGAAAAATCGGATCAGTTAAAGTGAACTCATCCGGTTGGACCCATGGCTGGATCAGTTATTACGAATGTTGCTGGCCCATTTTTATTCCATCATCTCCTTTCTCTCAACTGATCCGGTGGGTTGTAGGTTCGGATCAGTTGGGTTGGCCCAAAGTAATATAATTCAATCCCCACGCCTCTCCTCTCTTATAAACAAACTCCAACCTCTTATTTTCTCATCACACGCCTTTCTCACCCCCCTAACAAACCCTAACCCTCTCTCATCCTCTCTCTCATCCCGCCACTCCTCTTCCCTAACCCAGCCGTCAACTCTCTCTCCACTCCGTTGTTCACCACCGTCAACCACGCCAAACCCCTCAATCACCATCTCTTCCTCGCTCGTCACGCGCGACCGCCTGAACAACAACCAACTACAGGCCTCGACATCAACCACCACTAACCACTATCGCTCGTCGCTCGCATATCTTCCTCCTCTGTCAGTTTTAGTCGCCGCTGTCTCCTAGCTCCTCTCTTAATGTTTGAGGTTTATAATTTTGTGTTGATTAAAGAGAAAAAAATCCAACAAAATTGTAGTTAGATGGAAGAAGAAGAAGAAGAAGAAGAGTTACCATTGTTAGAAGTGGCACTAGTTGAAGACAAGTTAGAAGGATATCGTCATCTTCAAGCGCTAACACTGAAAAAGGATTAGAGAGGTTGTCCATTTTTTATGCTTATTCAACTTAACTACTCTCTAGTTGTAAAAAAAATTGTTATTTACTTCAATCTTTTCTTGTTCAAGATCTAGGGTTAATTTTTTTCGTTTTTAATTTTCATTTTCGTCCCATTTTCGTTTATCATGTCGTTTGTAGTTTTGTTTCGTCTATAATTTTGGAGTTTAATTTTCTGATTTTCTGTATAATTTTGTGGTTTAATTTTCTAATTTTTCGGTTGTATTTTAAGGTTAATTTTTTGTTTTCTATATTTATGTTTAATTTTGTGGTTTAATTTTCTAATTTTTGTTTTTTGTATTTTACTGTTTTATTTTTTTAATTTTATTGACGTTGTAATTGTTGTTAATGAAATTGTAGTTTGTTTATTAATGTTATTCACCTAAATTTTAGGGTTTGTTAACTTTTGTTATAATGGTATAATCTGGCGTAGTGTTGGCAGCAGCGTTGTGTTTAATAGTGGCGTCAATTTTTTTTTATGATATAAGTGTTCTCTATTGTAGTCAGTTTTGTGTGATATAGTCAATTTGAGTTCATAATAAATTATTGTGAACACAGTTCATCTAATATTTGTTGAATATACTATACGTATTGTTAGTACATGTTTTTGGCATAGAAAATTTATTTGTGTGATAACAGTAGTCTAGTAATAGAGTAACCATTTATACTTTGATAGGATGATATATAGAGTAAAAGTCTCAAAGATATTCATTTGACTATTAAATATTTTTGGGGGAGTAATCAATATATATATATATATCTAAAACCTAAAGCAAAAACATGTCATGCTGCCACATGTACTCCCCCCTCCCCCACGCAATCAAATGACATATTAAACAATAAAAATGTGTGTTATATGCCTCGAACTCATGACCTCTCATTTGAGATATAAGTGCACTAACCAACTACTCTACAATCTCATGTTAGTCTTTATGGGACAAAAATATATTTAAAGACAATATATTTTCTATTTTTAAGGCAATTAAATACAAATGTATATATTAATACTCATTAAGCTAATGTTAATAATAGCATGTCATACTCTTTCAGTAATCTTATAATAAAAAAAAGCTCTTCAAATTTTTATAACCTACGTAATTAACACTACTACACCATTTCATTGCATCGGTTGTATTCTTACACATCAACCTACGTTAAAAAAAATTGTTTTATATTTTTTATAAGTAATTAAATATTTATATATATGTACTCTCTTGAAATCGAGGTTATATTGAAGAATAATTCATATTATAATTTACTATGTAAAAAATTCAAAAAGAACTCGAAGATCATTTAATTTCCTAAGCACAATCCAATGCGTATAACTCTTTTTTTCCAGTTTTCTCAAGTGTTTGATTTAAGACTTCAAATTCACATTGATAAATGATTAGGGGCATCGCCCGAGCCAACGTCTAGTTAGGAGGGAAAACGAAAAGAATAAGGGGGTAAGGGGGGGATGAAAAAAATCACAAAAGGAACATAAAAATATAGCCGGCAAAATAGACCCATACCCGTTGACCCGACCCGAATACCCGACCCGAAACCCGTTTCCACCCGAAATAATGACCCGAAAAAGAACCGACACCCGAAATAATCCGACCCAACCCAAACCCGACCCGAAAGTAAATAAACCCGAATATGACCCGAACCCGAAATTAACCCGATCCGAATTAACCCGATAATGATGACCCAAACCCGACCGACCAGAAAAGTTGTCATAGTTACTTTTTAATCAAATTTAAGGAAAAAATTGTCATGAAATACTATATATGAGTTAGCCATTGCCTATTAATTATTTCACTAGCTCTTATTAGTCTTATATGTGTTTTATTTATTTGCTTGATTAGAAACCCGATCTAACCCGGCCTGATTTAATCTGACCCAATTTAACCTGACCTAATCTAACCCGACCCGATGGGATCCGAAATTTCATGGACCCTCGTACCCGACCCGACCAGAACGCAACCCGAAAACAAAGGTGACCCGACCCGTACCCAACCCATATGACCCGTTTGCCACCTCTACATAGAACCAAGAATTAAACAGGTCAACATCATTGGAGATTTGACTTCTTTTGGCCGGAAATTGAAATATAAGTACAACTCATTAACTCAATCAACCGAAGTACTACATCTCACTAAGGTATTTCTAAGCCAAAACCATCATAGTACTTTTAGATAAAAACCGTCATTGAAAATATATTTCTTTTTTTCACAATTATTGCAACATTTGTCTTTTTAGTAGTTTTTTAATTAATAGAAAAAGATGGTAAAAAACTTACTTCCTCCGTTCTATTTTAAATGAAACGTTTGCTTTTTCACGCAACCCAACACATTTCTTTAATCATTAATATCTTTAGTTGTGCACATGTAAAAAATATAAAAAAGTTATAATTTGATAGTATGTATCGAGACGAATCTAACAAGATTCCACTTGACTATGTTTTTCTTTATATAATGGCGATAAATTGGAGTCAAAATTGATCAATGAATAGTGTCATTTCACCCAATGTTTCATTTACAACAGAACGGAGGAAGTATATAGACCTGGTCCACACTAAATTAGTATCGACCTAATGGTTGTACATGTGATTTACGAAAAAAGGGTCATTATATAAAAAAAAATAGATATAAGAGAGGGGTAGATATAAATTGTAAAGGGTGAATATGTGAGAAAAAAGGTTATCATGTCATAAAGTGAAAATTTCATCACGGTAAACTAATGTAATAAAAGGTGATTGTATCCAAAAAAAATTGTCACTATATTAGACAGTAATAGATTAGTGTAACTTAAGATTTTAAATGGTCACTATATAATAATAAAAGGTCACTATATCATATTAATGATTTTGGTCCACAATAATATTATTGTGGACCAGGTCCACTCAAGACTAGTACAAAATGATATACTCACACTTTCACACATGGGTGGTGATGGTACTACTCACACTAAATAATTTTTCTCTCTCCTTATTTTAAGCTAGATATTAACACAATACCCCACTTCCAACTTCTCCCCTAAATCTCCGTGCTAAAGTCAAGTGTTATATTAATTTTTGAGCTGAGGATGTACTTCTGGACAAATTAAAAGTTATAAAAATTTATGTTTGTACCCACAAAACAAATCTTACAAACTCTTATTGAAAAGGGGGAGAGTAATTTAGCAAAAAATAATAATTAGAAGAAGGTGGTCATGTATGAAACCACAAAAAGCTTCACAACTTCATCATACAATAGGCAAGCAAACTTTTTCAGACATGCCAAATTGCCAACCCACAATTACAGATTCCGAGCTAAAATTATACATATTATAACCTATACAAAGATCAACTTGTGGGTTAAACAAAGAAATCATAGATAATAATCAAGATTTAGAACAAAAATTAAGCGCCGTTTCCTGGCTTTGGTTCGTGATTGTTATTAGCACCAGTTCCTGGATAATCATTTAGTTCAATATCCATCCTTCCTTCTATTTTCCCAGTTTCTTTCGTCCAACCGTAATCAATCCCCACCTCAACTGCTGCCTGAAATTTATCAAATTTGTATAGAAATTTTACCTTAGAAATTCTATAGCATAAAAGAAAATTCTAAGAAATTAAATAACAAATTCTATAATTAATTGTTATTACCTGGGTCAGAAGAACACGGGATGATGAGGACTCTAGTTTGTTTTGGTTCATGATCAAACTTCCTTTGAAAAAGTTAAAAAAAACCAATCATAAATTATGTTAACTGTTTTGATGATAATTACAATGTAAAAGTTTAGTAATTGAAGAACTTACTTGATGAAGAAACTGCAAGTGTGGAGAAGATGGAGGCGCAGAAGAAGATGAGTATGATAAGATTAATTTTGTTGTTAGCCATTGTATTTTTCGTCAATAGATCTTTGAGAAGATATGTAGATATGAAGCTTCTAACTATGGGCTACCCACCTAACTAGCAATGATATAGTATAAATAACTAAATAGTGGTTAACCGCCACATAAATTTTCATCAAAATTTATTTATATTAAAATTATAAAATGCAGGACTTTACTATGCATATGGCATTTACCCCCCCTCTATTGTATTGAATGAGGCGTTTGTTTTGAGGGAGTTGTGGGTGGAAATGAGAGTTCTAATAAATAGTGAAAAGCACTATGTTTGGTAATATATACTTGGGAGTGAAAATATGGGGGAATTGGGATGGGGGTTAAACTGGGTTTGTTCCCTTGAATTTATTATCTAAGCGGGGGTGGTAGTGGTATTAAGAGTTAGGAGGAGAAGTTTTATGTTACTCTAACTAAGGGTGCTAATCGAGTCAAGCAGCTTGCGAACAGCTTGAGCTCGATTCGGTCAACTCGACTCGAGTTGGTTCAATTCGAATTCGACTTGGCTAGGTACCTTAACAAGCATGAGTTGAGCATGACCCAGCTCGACTTGTTAAGCTGGCGAGCAGCTCGATAATTTTTTTATATAATTTTTTTTATTTAACATAAAAGTTTATTAAGAATTTGAGTTAGGAAAAATATGGACCAAGTCATTAAAATCAAATATGTATGCCCAATAATTAAGGATATTCATGGTCATGACTCATGATCTCATAGCCCATGGATCAAGGTCAAAAGAAAAAAGTCAAAAAACCCTAGACTTCACCCACTCACCTACCTCCCTCTTTCCTCAGTCGTTCTCCCATTTACTTCCTCCCTCTATACTTCTTCCTTCCTTTTTCTCTCAACACTGCTTTGGCTCACAAAAAAATGGCGGCACTAGACTTAACTCTGGCAACATACGCTGATTCCCAGAATTCGAACATCAAATTTTCGCCTACTGCCCGACTGATTTCGGCCATATATTTTCGTTATTTAATTTTCGCTTTCTATGCTTGTATTTGCAACCTGAACTTATAATATTCGAATTATTGTTGCCTTTTTGTTTATTTTATCATTTGTTTTACTTCCTTTTTTAATGCAATTTGCGTGTACTTGGTAATTTATGAAGTTCAAATATATGTTATTTTGATTTCTAATTTTCAAATGTGCTGTTCTTGCCAGTTTATAGTTTTTAGTTTGACTCTATTGCATTTTCGGATTTTTGTTGTGCCATTGCACAACCTTTTACTAATTATTTTGTTTTGAAATATTTGTAGGTTATTATTGAAGAAATCCAAGAAAGGACCTGCAGTGGAGAATTTAGTGAAAAATGTTTGAATGTTTTTAAGATTGGTTTGTAAAAGGTTATTTGTTGTTTAAGAATTATGTCTTTAGAATTATGTTCTTGCTAGTAATTTGTATTTTCCTTTGTTTAGTATTTTCATATGGATGAAAAACATATTATGGAAATTAGGGTTGCTTCGCATGAAATATTTTATTTTTTCAACTTCATCAATTTTTTTAAACATAGATAATCAATCTAAAAACAAGTTATTTATTCATTACTATCGAGGAAACGAGTCGAACAACACGAGCTCGCTTGACTTAAGCAGACAGAGCTTAACGAGCAAATCGAGCTCAAATGATCAAATGAGTCAAGCCGAGCAACAAGAAATCTTATCGAGCAAGAGTCCGGAAAGGGTCTACCGAGCTTCACGAGCAACGAGCACGCGTTGAGCAGAGGCGATCAGTTTTCGAGTCGAGTAGGCGTATACTCGATTAGCAGTTAGCACCCCTAGCTCTAACATATGGATTACAACTTGTCATATACTAGGCGTATCTTGATATGAATTAGGCGATGATTGTGTATAGAATAATAGTCAATAATAAAATATTATGATAAAGAAAGAAATAACGTGGGGATTTCGAGAACTCTTTTTTTTGTTGGTGCAATCTTTTTTAGCTTAAATGGAAAAGCACAAAAGGTATTACGAGGAACCTAATAATCCTAGAGTAGTCCTTTTGTAAGACATATAGATCCTAATAATTCTAAGAGACTTTAAATAAGGGTATTGTTAAAGACAAGAAGAAATCCTACTCTAGGCTGCCCTAACACAGAGCCTCCACCCAGAGGCCCGTTATAAGCCAAACACCCTCCAACCCCTATCCCCCTTTAAATCCCAAGCAAATGCTTGGGGTAGGAATTGAACCCTAGACTTTGTTAAGGAAAATAGGAAATCTCACCACTTGAGCCAACCCCAATTTCTAAGGGTATTGCTAAATGATGCCCTGTTTTTTCCTACTTACGCCCTGTACTTTTGCACAAAAATACATGGGTTTGTTTCCCCCATTCCCTCCTTTCTCCTTTCCCTTTCTTGCTTAGAACCCCACATGTCTCATGTGATTCACACTAAACCCACCCCACTATTATTTATTCACTCCTCACTTTCTTTTTCCTAAACCCTACCATTACTTATGAAAATAGTAAGATCTCCAGTATTGACTACAACGTTGACCAATATTGACCGGCGTTGACTGGCGTTAACCAATCATACACAACCAACTCCGTCGTCATGGTAGGCAATGTAAGTTTTTTTTTGCCTGAAAACCTAGTTAGGCGCCTACATTGGACGATTGCCCACATGGTCAGTGTAACACCCCAACAATCCTCTATTTTCCAAAATACCTTTTTAGAGAACTATCAAAGAATTATCGCCCGTGTGATAACGTATCGGCTTATTCAGGATTTTGCAGCGGAAAACAATAAATAACTTTGAAAACAATAACTTAGTCAACCATAGGTCAACTCCAAAAACAAACAAAAGTCAAACCAACATAAAATCAAACTCAAACCATAATTAAAAGTAAACTAAAGTATTAAGCTAACACAAGCTCTCCACGAATCCCGAACCCATGATGCATCATCTTCAAACCTGAAATGGACAATGCACTATTGATCCCAAGAGACTACTCACCAAATGGGGTCATCACAAGATCAATAAGGCACAACCATGATCGACATACACACAAAAGCACGTAATCAGCCTAGCTGAGTACTACATAATAAATAAATATATCCTAACATGATACTAACAACCTTAAAGCAAAGTTAAACAATAGTATAATAACATGACAGACTAACTTTACTGCACTTGACTCCACAATCAATAAGTTAATTAAATTTCGATTGAATAGACAATGGAAATAGTTGTCCAAACCAAACCATTCTTCAATTTAGAAGACGAAGTACGGGCGCAACTCCGTACTCCCATGACCAACGATACCGAGGTACTAGTTAAATAAAATAGGACACGGTGATCAATCCGGTCCCAAGAAAAGCCATGGGCCACCACCATGTACTCCAACTCATAATAGTCCAACACTTCAGACGTGCACAAGTATAAAGCTTATTGCTATTCACTTTCCACTTTAAGTTATTATTAAATTATTTACTTGTTATGACTCACAAAGTACGACAATCAATATAATCATCAAGGATACATGATACTTCCATTTTTATCTTAGGATTAGGTAAGGTGATCAACAGCTTAACAATCCAAGAATAAATCCATTATTAGTTTCATAACCATTATTTATTTGTTGATCTAAGTCAACAATCAACCAACCTTTCATAGGTGAATAACCAACTTACAAAATAAGGCCCTCGGTTCTCATAAAGTAAATAAAATAATCCAAAGGGAACAACATGATCCAATTCATGATCCCATAACAACATAATTATTAAACCCTCATGAGAATTAATAAAATAAAGTTCTCAATCCCATATGCTTGCATCAATCATCCATACAAACATAATACAACCAACATAGACAACATGCTTCACACAACTATATAAAATATGTAATTCCACTTGAATATGAATCACATAAGAACTATAAATAGTTCCCTATACATGATAGTACCTCAATCCTAATCTTAGGACATGATACTAGTCTACTAACACATAGGTATGTACATACCTTGTGTAGACAATATGCGAGGCCACTTTAACAACCTTAGAAGTCGCCTAAAGAGAATTCTCCGCCTACCAAATATCAATACAACCACTAATCAATGCTCAAATAAAACTCCAGTAACTTTAAAATATTTAAACCCTCTTTAAAAGTGTTTAAAGTCCTTTTTAATCATTAAAACTTCAATTATTAATGTCTCCTAGTATAGTACTGCCATATTAGTCATTAAAACTCTAAAAAGCCCATACCACTATAAGAAAACCAAGCATTAGCGACCAAAATTTACGACCAGATGGATTTCTCGTTGTAAAAGTTAAGAATCAACGACCAGGTCTTATAAGTGATCGCTATAGCTAAATATTAGTTGCGGCCCAGCTAAAATCTCATCGTAGCTATCAAATTCTCGTCGCAGAAACAACTAAAATGTGGCCAAAATGAAAGCGTGATTTTTTTCCCGAGTTGCAATATTCTTAATTTCATTTACAACGACACAAATGGGTCGTGCTTGATTCACAACTAGTTTTACAAGAATAACATATTATTAAAACCGAATTAAAAAAAACTTGAGATTTTTAAAATTCTTAGGAAGACCCATGACCCAAACCACCGCACCACCTCTCACACGAAGAAAAAACCCTTCCCCTCCATCAATTTCATTGCACAGTAACACACTCTCTCTCACTATGGTGGTGTTGCAGATAGACTCAAGCAATCTGATTCTCCATGCATTGTGAAATTCCTTGAAAATTCTGTCTTTTATCCCACAATTCAATTAGCTTTAGTCCAAATTCTCAATATTCTGGGTCGAATTCCCAATATTGCGGTTCATTAGGAGTTCGAAATCATCAAAATTCTGGGTCGAATTTCCAATATTGCGATTCATCAGTAGTTCGAGAGCATCAAAATTCTGGGCCGAATTCCCAATATTGCGGTTCATTAGGAGTTCGAAAGCTTCCAATTTGCTCCAAGGATTTGATAATTTAGGCTTCCTCTCGAGTTTAGAGGTTAGATATTTCTCATTGATTAATTTTTTTTTTGGAAATTGTGGATGTTTTGGAGTTTAGTTGTAAAATTTTTGGTTTTTTTGCTCATAGTCATTGTTCTTGCTGTAGAAGATACGAAAAAACTTAAGTTGTATTGCATGTATTGAGTATAATTTATAGTTTAAGTGATGTGCAGTAGTAGCATTCATAAACTACAAAGTTACAGAAGTTACAAAAATTTTTGGAATATTAGAGACACATGTTGGATGGGTGTAAAAGATTTTTCCTCATTTAAGAAACAATAGAATATGTTGCTATAAGTTAGCAGCACCAAAAATGCATTGTTTTATTTTCATTTGCAGAGTCTTTTTGTCTTCATTTGTTGATTCAATCATGAGACATAAGTAGTTATTTCTCAATTGAGCTAAGATGGTCTTTGATGCAAAAGATAAAGCTTAACTTGATATGGTGTTTGCTTTTGTATTTCCACAATAAATTCCAAGAAAATCTTAATTGAATGCCGATTTGGATTTGACTAGAGAGTGAAAGAGATGATAATACTGATAAAGATAAATGAAGTAATATTTCTTGTCTCCATTTTTTGCTGCATTAATTGTATATGCTACTTTAGATAATTCTGTTCCTCCTAGTTTTTTCATTCTGATCTAATTAATTATAATCTATCTTATACTCCCTCCGTCCCATAATATAGTGCTTACTTCTCATTTTTCACGGGAATTAAGGTAAATGGAAGGAGTAGTAGGATGTTCCAAAAATAATAATTAATGAAGTGCTCTTTTAGTGCTTTTATCTTGGAACTAGTTATTTATTGTCTTTTTCCTTTAAAAAATATCAAAAAACAATAAATGTTCCTTGGAATGGTATAAAAGAATAAATAGGGGCACATATTTTTAAAGAAATGTAAGGGTATTTTGGAAAGTTTGTGTAGAAATTAAGGATATTTTAATCCAAACAAATTGATCAAAAAGAAATAGGCACAACCTTTTAGGACACCAAAAAAGGAATATGAGCACTATATTATGGGACGGAGGGAGTAATTTTATTAAAATGTTGAGTTCAAGTTATAAAATTTATTGAAATTTGTTTGTTCAGAATATAATGGCACCTTGTAAGGAATGGATGAAATTTGCTGAAGCTGATCGTTTAAACACTGAATATGAAATAGGTGTTGAAAGTTTTATAAAATATGCTTTTGAGAAGACGGGGGAAAAGCATAAGATCAAATGCCCATGTGTAAAATGTAAAAATTCGTCATTTGGATCTCCACATATGGTTGGGGATCATTTGTTAGCTTATGGAATCATTCAAAGCTATACATTTTGGTATCATCACGGGGAAAGGGGTAGGTGAGGATAATTCTGAATTACATTCTAAAGAAGCCGATGAGTCCTTAGAATATGATAGTGAAGATGAAATGCAGACAATACTAAGAGATTATTTTCCTAGTCATGGTGGTTTTGGGAAAATGACACACAGAGTGCTTCACCGAGTCATGATAAGCCATGTGAAGATCCTAATGATGATGCCCAAAAATTTTATAGATTGTTCGGAGATTTACATACGCCATTATTTGAAGGATCGAACTCTTCAAAATTATCTGCAATTGTAAACTTGCTTCATATTAAAACTCTTGGAAGGTGGAGCAATGAGTCGTTTACTATGCTGCTGCAATTTTTAAAAACTCAATTGTTACCAAAAGAGTCAACCCTTCCCTATTGTTATTATGACGCCAAAAAGACCGTTAAAGATTTGGGTCTTTCATATGAAAAGATTGATGCATGTGTTAATGATTGTATGTTGTTTTGGAAAGATGATGAACAATTAGAGTATTGTAAAATATGCAATGCTGCAAGGTGAAAGCAAAGTAAGCATAGTGGAGAAACTAGAATAAAAGAAATAATTATTTGTAGACCATTTTAATTATCAAAAAAAATAATTATTTTAGGTCGTAGTAGCTCTTCAATATAGTGGTTGTTTTAGGAAAAAAGTATGTTGGACTTGTGTGCAACGTACAATTATGTGAATGAGATCGATTCCGTAGTGTGTACTGTGTACTAATATCTATGAATATCTGTAGGTACTTGATGATTAGCACTAGAACCACTTTTGTTCAAGGCTCACATGCAGGACATCGTATTTTTGTAAATCTTCCTTCGATTTTTTGGATGCAAAGCTGAAATATACTACTTAAAAGCACTAGGGGGAACTTTGGATGCAAATATTTTGTATAGACAATCTATAATACTTTGGATGCAAAGTTAGGAATGAGATCCACTTTAATGACATTTTGGAATGCTTAGTTTTTGTATATCTGACTCTTTTTAAAGAGAAGTATTAGAAGTAATCACTAGTGGAAAAAAGCCTAAGGGCTGCGGTCAAAAGTGGCCTAAGGGCTGCGTTTTTTGACCGCAGCAATTAGAGTAGCAGCCCTTAATATATAGGAAGGGCTGCGGTTAAGAACCGCAGCCCTTGCAGTATTAAGGGCTGCGGTCGAAAGAAAACCGCAGCCCTTGGCCATATAAGGGCTGCGGTTAACTGAAAAACCAATATGTTTGGCATACTTAGAACGCCACACACCACAAGGTTGACCCAAGTTATCGTACTCTAAAGTCATATGCAAGTGAGTAGCACTTATTGACTTTGTAGGTCCTCTTCCCTTTCTCTTTTTCATCACTTTCGATTTTCTTTGTTGTTGATTTGTTTGTAACTCCCGTTGTTGACCTTCTTTCCTACAAACTTGTTGTGCTTTCACAATTGTACCACTTTTTGGATGAAGTTCTTGAAGATCTCGATCTTCGAGATCACCTTTATCTGGGTCCTTCCTCACATCATAAGATTCATCCTCGGTTGTGTGTTCACTAGTCGTCATCTCATCCATATGTAGTAATTATCCCTGCAATTATAAACACATAGAAATTAATATATATGTACAAGTTAAAAAAAAATAACAAATTGATTAAGGACCAACAATAATGGAACATCGGAAATCGTGGGCCACTAGCTACTCCCTTGCACATCCCCCCGCACATCCCCGCGGCAGGCGGCAGCAGCTTTTTTTGCGGCGTAGCAGCGGCGGCAGAGCTTGCTTGCTTGCTGCCCAGCCTAGCCTGCTTTTGCCGCTGGCACTTGGCTTGCTTGCTGGCCGGCACTGTGGCGGCTTGCTTGCCATTGCCGGCTGGCGGCCTTGCTTTGCTGTTGCTTCTTGGCAAGGACTTGTCTTCGGGGGGGAATGTGGGGGGGAAGAAGCTAGGTGTTGGGAAGGGGGGGGAAGTAGCTAGGGGTTGGACGGGGGGAAGTAGCTAGGGGTTGGACGGGGGAGCGGGGGTGTGCAAGGGGGGGGACCGGGGCCTGTGCAAGGGGGGGGAAGTAGCTAGGGGCCGGATTTGGACGGGGGATCGGGCCGTGCAAGGGGGAACCGGGGGCCTGTGCAAGGGGGGGCCTAAAATGATATTTATTTTCCCGAAATCCAACCATCAACAAAGTAGCTCGTATAAATCTACTTAATAGCAACATTTTAGGTTATAAGATCATATTTCACAACAAATTGGATTACCATGACTCGAAATACACGAAAATGACATGAAACGGTAGAAAAAAGCTTAAAATGACGTTTACTTTCCCGAAATCCAACCATGAACATAGTAGCACCTATAAACCTACTTTGTAGTCGTATTTTATGCAATATTATCACATTCAACAAGAAATTGGATTACCATGACTCGAAATACACGAAAATGACATGAAACGGTCGAAATAAGCTTAAAATGACGTTTACTTTCCCGAAATCCAACCATGAACATAGTAGCACCTATAAACCTACTTTGTAGTCGTATTTTATGCAATATTATCACATTCAACAAGAAATTGGATTACCATGACTCGAAATACACGAAAATGACATGAAACGGCCGAAATAAGCTTAAAATGACGTTTACTTTCCCGAAATCCAACCATGAACATAGTAGCACCTATAAACCTACTTTGTAGTCGTATTTTATGCAATATTATCACATTCAACAAGAAATTGGATTACCATGACTCGAAATAAACGAAAATGACATGAAACGGACGAAATAGGCCTAAAATGACCCTTACTTTCCCGAAATCCAACCAACAACAAAGTAGCACCTATAAATCTACGTAATAGTCGTATTTTTGCTATATTATTATATTCAACAAGAAAATTGAGTCACATGACTCGAAATATATGAAAATGACATGAAATGGACGAAATAGAGATAAACCTGAGTATATGTCTCATGATTTGTTGACCTTCCGCCGTTTCTTAGGAGTTTCAACATGTATCCCTTCAGTGTGATCAACACGCATATAGTTCTCAGACATATTTACATCATCTTCCACGCTATTTTCAGGATAGGTAAAAGTTGGGATGTCCTCAAATGCATCATACTCTTCCTCATCCTCAACATCACCAATGCCCAGAATACTCCTTTTGCCAGGTACAACAATTGACCACTTATTATCAGCAGGATCAGTTACATAGAATACTTGTTTAGCTTGTGATGCAAGTACAAATGGCTCTTCAGTCTCACGTAGACGACCCATGTCCACAAGAGTGAATCCGCAAGGATCATCTTTTTTTACGCAACGTCGATTATCATCAACCCAATTGCAATAAAAGAGACAAATATGAAAAGCTGAGTAGTCAAGCTCCCATATTTCTTGAATTCGCCCATAATAGTTGGTGGCAGCAAGAACGGGAGACTTATCTTTCGAGCTTGCGTATTGTGTAGATGACGCCACAAGTGAAACACCACTATTCTGTCGCGATGTCGACTTAAGATCTTGACGTTCAGTCCAAAACGTATACCCGTTAATATCATAACCCTCATAAGAGTGTACAGATTCACGAGGACCAAATGCTAACCACTTGACTGTTTCAGAAACATTTTCATTTAAATCATCCACTACTCGATGATGAAACCAATCAATGAACGTCTTATTATGCATTTGCGTCAATGCCCTTATTCCTTTTCCAGGGTTGCTAACACGTAATTCCTCCATATGCTCATTTAAATAAGGATGGACAGCTGCCACGTGATGCAACACAAATAAGTGAGCTTGTGTACGCTTGTCGACAGAAGGTGAGATCAATTTTGAGCCAATCGTACCCTTGCCCTCGAGTCTGCCCTCGTGTCGAGATATCGGAACGCCAATAGGATCAACACCCAGCAACATACTCGCCACAAAAAGTGCGACCTCTTGACCACAATCCCTTGAATAATGCTACCTTACGGTTGTGCAAGATTTCGAACTTTATCCTTCAAAGTACCCATATATCTCTCAAAAGGATAGCACCACCTCAAAAACACTGGACCACACAGCTTAATTTCTCGAACTAGATGGACAATGAGATGGACCATAATGTCAAAGAATGCGGGGGGAAAAAACATCTCAAATTTGCATAGAGTTTCAACTACTCTGGCCTGCAAAGAATCGAGGGTCGACGGTTCAAGGACTTTGCTGCATATTGTATGGAAAAATGAACAAAGTTCGGTAATGGTGTGCCTCACATGCTTCGGAAGTATCCCACGAATTGCAATCGGTAAGAATACTTGCATCATGACATGACAATCGTGAGATTTCATACTCGATAACTTCAACTCACCATTTAAGGTAACAAATCGCTTCATATTCGATGAGTACCCAGTTGGAACCTTAATACCATACAATGACTCGCAAAAAATCCGTTTCTCAGCTTTCGACAGCGTGTAGCAAGCTGGGGGCAAATAATTCTTCTCCGAATCATCCACCCTTTTTCTTTTCCCAATTTCCTCATCAAGCCCTTCCTCCACTACTTTCTTTTTCCTTCCCGCCCTTTTTTGAGCCCACAACTCCGGTCGAAGCTTATTTTTTTCCAAGTGAAGACGTGACGCTTTAACATCCTTTGTCTTACCCGGAATATTCATAAGTGTCGCAAGAATTGCATCACAAACATTCTTCTCAATGTGCATGACATCCAAACAATGTCTGACTTTTAAATCTTTCCAATATGGGAGTTTCCAAAAAAATAGACTCCTTTTTCCATAATCCCGTAGTTCCATCAACGTCATTCGCGAGTTTACCATAGATCGTTTCAATGCCCTTAACTCGATTATAAACTTCGAGTACCGGTTAATGGTCTACGAGCAACTTCCTCTTCAACCGTCCCATTGAAGGCCTTTTTCTTAAATCGATAGGGATGGTCGCGTCTAAGGAGCCTTCGTGTGCGCATATAGACATGTTTGCAACCCTTAATGTGTGTAGACTTCATGTCATCTATACAAATCGGGCACGGTTTTTTTCCTTTGGTCTTATACCCGGATAAGTTCCCATAAGTTGGAAAGTCGTTCATTGTACGAGAAAAGCATGGCACGCGAGTGAACATCTCATTAGCATACGCATCAAATACCGACACTCCTTCGTTCCACATCTTACGTAAATCTTCAATAAGTGGTTGAAGGTATACATCTATGTCATTTCCGGGTTGTTTCGGCCCCGATATGAGAAGCGACAACATGATGTACTTGCGTTTCATGCACAACCAAGGAGGCAAGTTATAAATCACTAAAACTACGGCCATGTACTATCTTGAGAACTAAGATTGCCAAAGGGATTCATGCCATCCGTACATAATCCAAGCCTCAAATTCCTATCCTCGTTACCAAACGGCTTATGCACCCTATTGATACTTTTCCACTCGGGGGAATCCGGTCGGATGCTTCAAGCAAACCGTCTTTCTTCCTACGATCCGCATGCCACCGCATATTCTTCGCATCTTTTTTTAGTGAGAACATGCGCTTAAATCTAGGTATTATGGGAAGATACCACAACACCTTAGGTGGTGGTCCTTCACTACCCCCGACCCCTTCACGCCCGTACCTTGATAATCCACAACGTGGACACTCATCTAAATGCTCATACTCATTACGATAAAGCACACAATCGTTTGGACAAGCATGTATCCTCCGGTACTCTAAACCGAAAGGACACATGAGTTTCTTAGCATAATAGTTCGACTTTGGCGGATCATTTCCATCGGGGAGCATATCGGCTAAAACTTCCAACAACGACGTGAAAGCGCAATCCGTCCAACTGCTTTCGACTTAATATTGAAGAGTGTTATCACGGCGGAAAGTTTGGTGTACTTCGTACAACCTTGGATACAATGGCCTTTCGGCGGCCTCGGATATAGACTCAAACATACGAGGTCGTTTGCAAGACTGATCTTCAACCTCTTGTATCATCTCGTCTACCCGATCTCTATCATCATCCCCAAATTCATCATCCCCATACTCACCATCCTCGAAATCATCACCTAATTTATCCTTCTCCTCTTCACATACATCGTTCATTATCCTACAACTTCTTGCATATCTCCCCTCCTCACCATGCCAAACCCATACGTGGTATTGAGGCCTAAACCCACGACGAAAGACATGCTCCCTAAGCAAATGAATACTACTAACCTTGCTCACATTTCCACAATCTAAACAAGGACAATAAAAGTCGATTGCTCCGGAAGATGCTTGGTATTCTAATGCGGATTTACAAAATTCGAGACCCCATTCACAAACTCAATCGATTCACGGCTACCATACATCCAAGTACGATCCATCTCATTCATGAAAACCTCTAATTAAACACAACCAATTATAAGTATCAATCATAAGCACATTCACATGCAAGACAATCACATATTGAAAACACGCACATACAAATGGAGGCTAAGTGAGTCACATGTGCAAATGTATGCATGCATCCGAAGGTCCTTATCACTCCAACCTAACCCATCCTTGGACATTTAATCTCACTAGTGAATATATGCCAACTCTTCAATTCTAAGGGAAAATCGGCGGCATTTCCCTACGGTTCTCCAAGTACCTAATGTAGATAATTGATTATCTACATATGTACACAGAGAACAATGTAGAGAAATGACAAGCCAAGACTTTCCTTAGAATTGAAAAGAAGACATACATTCACCACCTAAGTGAGATCAAACGTCCAAGGACGATCCCAAACAGGGGACTATTCAAGACTTACTCCTAATGAGTAAGTCTTGAACGGGTATCTAGGCATATGATTGATGATATGATGATTCATATAACTTATACATTTCATAGCTTAATTAAATTGTTTTCATCCAATCTCATATCAAGAAATATACATACACATATATAGATTGAATCTACATATACATAATAAATGAAGATATATAATGAATTGTCTTTATCATAAATACATACCAATAACAACTAATATGGAGATCGATCTCTATATATACTCTGCACTATCTCCTAGTTGATTTGCCGCTTCCAATATGCTAATATCTAAGACACATAAAACCGAAAAAATTGTTAGCATATAGTAAATGCAAAAATTATAAGAAATACATTCATATATATAAATTATCATATCTTACCCACATTGAAACACATTACAACTAACTTTTCTCATTTAAACTATTAACAAATTATAAATGAAATTTGTTTGCATTAAACTAAGTTAATAGCTAATGTAGCTAATCAACTAATTCAAATAACATATATATTATTAATTATATCAAATTTCACGAGTGTACGACAAATATTCCCAAAAAATCATAAAAATTCCATAAACTTCCACCAATTATGTCTTATTGCAACAATCGAAGTGAACACCAATATCAACAACTCCAATTCTAAATCGAAAATCAAAACTCTAAGCAGAAAAAATACTGAATTATGCTCAAATCAAACATAAACTAATCAAAGAAATTACACAATAAAAATCCAAAATTAGCAAAATCAAAGACATTGCTAATTGAGAAAGAGAAAGAGAGGAGAGAGAAAGTACATTTGAGAGTTTGGCAAACGAGAGCAAGAGCCAACAGCTCGGCGTCGAGCGTCGCCTTGAAGAACAGTTCGAAGGACTAGTGGCCTTCTCCTCCCAAAGTAAGCCGACCTTTCGGCGTTCTTTGAGCCGCCGATCTTTAGTGGAAGCCGTGGCGCTTCTTTTCTCGGTGTTGGAGGGTATAGGCGCACGGTGGTTGGTGCGCAACGGAGGGTGGCGGCGCTCGGGTGGTTTTCGCCTTTCGCGCAAGCTGCGATACCCGCACAGGGAGGGTGGAGCTCAGGGGTCTGCGTGATGGCGCGTAGCAGGGTGGCGTGCACAGGAGGGTGGAGCTCAGGGCGGTGGCTCAATTTCGCAGGCTAGGGCGCTCAGGTGTTTCGCTGCTGCGTGGAGCTAAGAGAGTTCGTGAATTGAATGAAAATTGGGTGGAGGGAAGAATTAATGAGAGCGCGATTATTTTGGGTGGGAAAAATAAAACAAAGGGCTGCGGTTGTGTAGAAAACCGCAGACCCTTCAATTAAGGGCTGCGGTCGGGACCAAAACCGCGACCCTTTAGTCTGTGAGGGCTGCGGTTTTGGTCCTGACCGCGGCCCTTAATGGAAGGGCTGCGGTTTTCTACACAACCGCAGCCCTTTTACAACAGCAAATGGCTTTTTTTCCTCTAGTGAATACATGTTTTTTCATTTATCTTTTTAGACATTTTCTCCTCTAATGCAAATTCAATGTTGTTATTACATTATTATAAGGATCATACAGAGAAACACGTTGCTTAAAGGTGAATAAAAAAATTACTTTTTATAAACAAAAGAAATAATGATGTGGGTATAGATTTGCGACGAGATTAATTCTATTGCGACGAGATTTCGTTCAATTACGACAAGAAGAATGGTCGCAATTACAACTTTTTAATATTTCAAAAATCATAATTCCGACCCTGATCTGGTCGTAAAAAAACATAGATTAGCGACGAAGTTTTGATCTGGTTGTACCAAGTATTTACGACGAGGAGCAAAAACTGGTTGTAAAGTTTTTAACGACGAAGCCTTTTACGACGAGTGACGACCCTGCGTGTTTCTCGTCGTAAAAGTGCTTTTACGACAAGATTGGGCGTTTCAACAACAGGAAATCTCGTCGTAGATGCTTGTTTTTCTTGTAGTGTACTTTGACAATTAAAACTTTATCATAAGCATACTAATAAAAATTCCATCAACTTATAATGTGTTTAAAACCCTTTAAAAACATGCTTAAACATAATCATAAACATACGAGTGTTTAATTTTCATAAACTATAACATAGTACTACAATTTCCAACTCATAAAACCCTAAAAATTCATGATTTGATACTTAAAACCCTAGTTTAAAGATAATTAATAAATTTGAAATTTAATTACTTTATTATACAAATTACATAATCTGAAATTTATATTTAAATCATCAAACTATAAACTTTAATCATGAAATCATTAAATCAATCCTTAAAAAATACATAACTTAACATTAACTAAAATAGAGGAGGAATAGAAATAAACCAAAGACAGAGGAGAGAAGAAGACACGGCAGCCAAGAGGGGGAAGGGACGCCGACGCGGCAGTCGACGGCGGTGGCTGGCGGCGTCGGTGGTCCGGCGGCGGCAAGAACCGGGCGACGAAGAGGAGAAGAAAACCGAGAGAGAGAGAAAACCGTGGGGGAGGAGACAAAATTTAGAGTGAGTGTCTTAATGTGTGGAAATTTTGGGTTTTGTTGGGTTTATATAGGTAACCCCTTGTGGGCTTTGGGAAATGTGTTTGGGCTTTTAATAATCATTTAATGATTAGGTGCTTGAGTAGAGTTGGGTTCCTGTAACCCATTTTAAAATCCTTTACACTACACTCAAAGATGTTTAAACTACTTCCTCTGTTTTTTTAGTTGCAACAATTTCCATATTTAGATGTTGTAGACACCAAATTTTGAACCCCTTTTTTCGGATAAATAAAGGTTTTGAAAAATAAAAATAACAAAATCGTCATGCATCGTGGAGCGCGCACCCCGGAGCGCGAGTTTCATTCCGTCACACGATTTTCCATTTTTGCGTATTAGTCATACAGTTTCGGATTAGAAGTATAATTTTCGTGAGTCGTAGTCAATAACTACCACCACCGTTTTAATAAAATGATTCGTAGTATAATCATGCTCGTCTTTATTAATTTGATGAGTTTTCGTTAATTGCCTTAAGTTAGTCTTTCGGAAAGATGAAAAACGAGTCGCGATTAGGCGTCGGGATTTTAGTCGTATCCCAAAACCGGCATTAATCAGTTTTCTTGATGGTCAAGTCATTGTTCATTGGATAAAGAATAAGAATATATTCTTTATCCACTAAACACATCCTTTATCCATTAGTTAGAGAATAAGAATCATGAAAAGATGTGAGAATAAGAATCAAATCCCATGTGTAAGAGGGGGAAATCCGGATTCTTTCCGGAAGAATCAAGTGTGCGCCAAGCACACAATCATGCGCTACACGCATGATTGTGCGCCTAGCGCACAAGCTTGCTCTGCGCCAGACGCAGAGCCTTGCGCCTAGCGCAAGGTGTTGTGCCTAGCGCAGCTTCCTGCGCTAGGCGCAACATCCTGGTCAGTTTCGTTTGCACGATTTTCAATGTAATTTTTTTTAGCATATCAGGATGTTTTAGGAAGAATATTTTCTGAAAATCTAATCTTGCCTCATTAATGAGAAAATCTAAAAAGATTAAGAATATTTTTGTTTCCAAAGAGATTTGATGATGTCATTAGGGTAAGGTCATTAGAGTGATGTCATTAAGGTGATTAAAGATGAAGAAAATCAGATTTTTTGGATGAAAAATCTGATTTTCTCCCTCTTTGAAACCCTAGTTCACATTCCTCATTTCTCTATAAATACCCTCCCCTTTTCACTTCAAAACCAAGTTGAAAAGAGTTCAACTTAACTTCACTAATTCTCTCATCTTCTCTACTCCTTTCCTCTAAAGAAATCACACTTAAGAAAAGAAAGAAAAAGTTAGAAAGATAATTAGTAAGTAAAAGAAGTTCATGAAAAGAAGAAAAAACACAAAAAAAAAAAGTTTAAGTTAGCAATTAAGAAGATTTAGAAACTCACTTAGAAATTAAGAAAATCACAAAAAAAAGGTAGAAAAATTTGCAAAAAGGAAGTGCATCATTGAGCTCGCAAGGTAAAGTTGAAGTTCTTGTTATTTTTTATTATCTTCTTAATCATCTACTAACTTCTTCCTTGTTTTCTTCTTATCATTTTTTAATCTTTGGAGTGATTTGGGTATGTGGAAGTCCTAATAGGTTCCCAACCTTAAATCACCCCACCTAGAATAGTCACCTCTAATGGGGTGACTCTTAGAAAACAATGTGATTATGTGATTTTCCTTAATCAAGTTGTTATTCATCACCAAAAATGATTTCATAAAAAAATTCAAGATAAATTGTGTAAAAACATCTCCATAAAAAAATGTAATGCTGTAATTATAATCAGTTTTAATTTTGTACTACATTTCATTTTTCGTCTGTATTATCAGAATAGTTTGTAGGATTTAATATTTTTCTTATGAGGATCAAGATGTTTACAGCAACTGGGCTTTGGAATTTCTAAAAAACGAATTTTTGGTAAATAATTTAAAAATTATACAACTTTATTGTGCAAAACTGATTTTGTCCAGTACCACCTAGGATTGTTCTAGCAATAAAGTTTAAAATAAAGTGATTTAGATAAAACTAAAAATATCAAGTTTGAAGAAAACTTCAGTAGCTTTTCAAAAATATAAAAATCATGTTCATATAAATTTTATACAATTTTACATCATTTTTACAAAACTATTCATGTAAATCACTAAATTCCAGAAAATTGATTTTCCTTTCAGTTAAGGAAATAAATTAAAAAAGGTCTTAATGTGTTCAATTTAAGTGAAAATTTCCAGTCTAGTCTTTCAAAATGTCTAGAATGTTCATACCAAATTTCACTTCAAAATAAGTTCAATAAGTTGGATCTCATAAAATAAATTGAATAAAGGTCCTGTTTTGACCAGTTTTGACATGAAATTCACCATAATTGAAGTGGTCATTAAAAACTTGTGAATTTTTGATACAACATAAAGAACTCACTGATATATCCATAGATGTATCATATGATTATTTTAACACTTTGTACAGAAAGTTATGATTTTTGTAAATCAGTACAAGAACAAAAAGGCAATCTGGAAAATGAAACAAAGTAATTAACTCAACTTTCATAAAAAAAAATGTTTTCTTCATACGAAAATGTGAATAAAAAATCATGAAATTTTAAGTTTCTCTTAAAATGACTCATTTTATCATGTAAATAAAAATCAATAAAAATTGTCATAAAAAATCAAAATCAAAGAGGTTAATTAATCTTTAACTTTCACAAAATTCACAAATTCACAAATAAACATGAATTCCAAAGCCCATTCAAGGAGGTGAAGATCAAGGAGCATCATGGTGAAGACCAAGATTGAAGATTTGTATAGATCATAGATTTTGTACATATTGTTGTAATAATAGCGATTCTTTGTAAATAGTTATTGCATCACTCAATTAATAAAAAAAACATGGAGATGTTTGATATGAATTTGGAAGGCTAATTCAAGACTCACGAATTAAAGATAGGTTCTTTTAGTGATTATGATGGTGTAGTTCGAAATGTATAAGTTTAAGACACTCGAAAAACTGATTAGTAGCAAGGATATGAAGTTATTAATTCCTAATCTAGGATTAACAACAACTAGGGTTTGTAGAAGTCTAACTAACCAAGTTGAAAATCAAACAAGGGTTTGCATTCGCTGCTTAGACTTTGGATTCACTCCGAAAACTTTAATTCCACAAGGAATAGATTAAACTCAAATCACACATAGCCATAAAGGACTAGGCGTGTGTTATATTTATAGGAGCAGCAACAAAAACCTTGCTCCCCAAGCTTACCATACCACACGTCCAACACTTAGTAATTTAGGAAAGTATCCTCCCTTAATTCTAGCCTAGATTCTAGCTAAATTTAAGGAAACAAAAACTTAAGGAAATATATGCAATACTTTCCTTAATTACATCAAGAACACACGGCCACAAGCTGCCCCTTGCACGCCACTCCTAACCTTCCAACTTAAGGTAACTTTCCTAAAATACAACCATGACAACTATGACTCTAAAGCACCGAAATAATCTAACATTTTCGGACCTTATTACAACTGAACTTTAATTAAAAACAACTCAACTATTGAATTTAACTAACTTAACTAACAAACATAAATAAAGTCATATTTTTTAGTTACATGTAAAACCTCTACTTTAGGAGTAAAGTAAAACCATGCAACGACCTAGGAAAGCGATTAAAGATAGCTTGATGGAGCATCCATGCACGCATCAATGTTTATGCATAATTTTCATAAATAATTCCACAACTCTTTTTAATAAAATGAGCAACCAATGCTACAAATATTGCATGTTAGGCCAATATATCATAGTTTATGAATCAAATGACCCAATCTCAATTAAGAGGAAAAATTGCAAATCTAACTAAGTTAAATTGTATGATGATCCATCTTACATTTTAAAAATGTGTTCTCCATATTCAAATGGATTAATCATATAATTTGACATAATTAGATTGGTAATTATGATCTCCAAATTGATTTTAGGCCATTTCACGTGTCTCGCTTTAAATGGCCAAATTCCAATTAGCCAAACACAAATCTCCAAATTCGATCTCAAATTGATCATTTCTCTCCAAATGACTTTATAATCTTCAATAAAGATTATTTCTCACAAGCCTTCAATTAGGAAGCAAACCTTCTAAGACCTCTCGAAAATCATAAACGTGATCACTATTAAGGTGGTTATTTCAATCCTCGATTAATCGCTAATTAGAGCGGATAACTCAATCTTCTTTTAATCACTAATTAGGGTGATTATCTCCAATCATTATTTAATCACTAATTAGAGTGCTTATCTTAAACCCTAATAATCGTTAATTAGGATGGTTATTCTTCTCATTTAATAACTAATTAGAGTGATTATCTTAAACCCTAATAATCGTTAATTAGGACGATTATTCTTCTCATTTAATCACTAATTAGAGTGATTATCTTAAACCCTAATAATCGTTAATTAGGACGATTATTCTTCTCATTTAATCACTAATTAGAGTGATTATCTCAAACCTTAATGATCGTTAATTAGGACGATTATTTTTCTCATTTAATCACTAATTAGAGTGATTATCTTAAACCTTAATCATCATCAATTAGGGTGATTATTTCCTAACCTTCATTATTAATCACTAATCAAGGTGATTATATTATCATTTTAATCACTAATTAGGGTGATTACTTATTTCCTTTCTTATTTAATCACTAATTAAAGTGATTATCACAATCCCATTTCAATCACTAATTGGAGTGATTACCTCATTTCAGATAGATTTGTTTAATTCTGAAGGTGAGTTATTCATAATCTATTCCCTCCTCTTCTTTCCCCGGTGGAATTGGCCATTTAGGGTGAGACATATGCTCGAACTACGACGGTTTTGATCCATGAGTGGGTCCAATCCCTCAATGATTAGTACGTAGTGCAACTTCAGTGCTCAAACCTACCATGTACAAATGATATATTGATCCTAAATAAAAATGGTTAATGTGTATATGTGCAAATTACGTGATTTTCTTTCTTTTTAATAGCCATGATTACTTTAAAATGGAAAATAACGCATTTAGTAAGAGCCCGTTCTATAGAACGGAAGAAGAGACGAGTTCCAGACGTTCGCACCTCCTAACCTAAACCCCGAACCCTATCTCATGGTATGAAAGACCAATTTTCAAAAAAGCCTTATCAGTATGAAGTCATCATCGTTTTAAATGATTTTTCTTGAAATTGATTTTCAAACGATTTATTAAATAAATTTGTCCCTATTTAGAAATTAATAGGGTGGCAACTTCCAAGTTTTCTAAAACTCATAGTTCAATGAGAGACTTTCGTGGGATTCAGACCGTTAATTAAGACACTCAAAAATCGAATACCACAAGCTGGCAACTTCACTGGGGAATTTAGAGGTTTAAACCTGAGCAATGCGTTATTTTCCATATGTATATATAATAAAGAAAGTTAATCATGGCTATTCACAATTTAATTTTTTTATATAGCATGCTTATGTTAAAATTACGTGTGCTTGGTAGTTTATCGATTCATACACGTGCACTTTTTTTAACCATTTTCTTATTAGGTTTGATAACTCTGTCTATTGGCAAGGATCAGAATTTTAGAATGATAAATTAATGAATTAAGGGCGTAAAACCTGCATCCGCGAGCTATTGCGACCGGCTCTGTCAGGAGCGTCCACCCTCGATGGACACAATGGAAGTGACCCGAGGCCACTTTAACATAATCTCTCCTTAAATGAATCACCCTTTATTTGACTTTTAGGACACAAGGATCAATACACAAATAATGTCCTTTATTTATTTCAGTTATTGAATAATGTGAAAAACTTTCAAAAAATTCCTCAGTCCGTTTTCAGTCGGTCGATATTTCAGTAATCATTAAGTGTAGCTGAATTACTGCCGAAATGATTATTGAAATATTAAGAGTATTCTTGTTTATTTATCACAAGTGTCATGTAAAAAAAAATGTGCTCACCCATTTTCAAAAAAAAAAACTCACATTTAGTTCATATTTCTTTTTCAAAAACAAAATTGATTTTTTTTTTAAAAAGAAAAAATTCCTGTTTTGAAAATATGATCCCAAATAAAATAAAAAATTTGAAAAAATGAAAAATGAAAAGAGTCGTAATCACGAGTTCAAAACGTGTCATGTTTAGTAATTAGAATGTAATTAAAACGTAGTCTAAAATACGAGAAGTCTAGTCTAAAAAAAATTGACTAAAAAAAGTGTGTCAAAAGGGATAATCATTTTCGAAAAAGAGAAAGGAAAATTCTTCCATTTCCTGCTAAAAACATATATAAAGAAAAGTCATTGACTAACATTGTTAGTGTGTACATTTCAAGTACTTCAAATTAGTCTACTCATAAGAGGTGGAACAGACGTGCTCAAACAGGAGAATACATGGCCTGGCGCCTAGCAAACTGAACTCAAAAAAAGGTTGAGAAGAACCCGAGTACTTCACGTTAGTCTAATCCTAAGAGGTGGAACAAACGTATTCAAACAGGAGAATACATGGCATGGCGCCCGGCAAACTGAAGCCTGAAAGTTTAGGAAGTACCTGATTCATTTAATCGCTTTTATGTTGTATTTTGTAGGTAGAGCTACGTGCGGCTTGATCCCCTAAAAAAACAAAAAAATATAATGTTGTATGCATCTATCTTAGTTTCTCTACTATGTAATATACTAAAAGGAGTACGTAGGCAACTCATTTTCCGAGTGCAGCTGCAAAAGCAAAAAAAAAGAAGAATAAATTATGTCAAATTTCATTTCATATATCAGAACTACGTTGGGCCTGATTCTCCATTCAAAAAAAAAATCATCAGAAGAAAAATTTCTTCCCCAAATCCAAATCCACTTATGGAGATACGTAGGCAACCTTCGGGTGCGACCCCTTTTGTATTTAATATTTTCTTTTGTGGTTTCAGCACTTAGAAGCAATCAATAGATGCAGATCACTACAAAGAAGAACGATATATGGGGCATTATAATTTGCCAAAATGAGGACACAGGCCTCGTTATACCTCTTTTCTCTTATTTCTATAGCAGCAGGAAATGGAAGGATATCATCAAATTGTTTTTTGAAAAATGTTTGTGTATTATCCCGAAAAAATATATGAGTCTAAGAAGTGGAAGATTAAAATGTAAATAAAAGTCCAAGTCTAAAAAAGAATAACAAGTCAAAGAAATCTAATGAAAAATCTCAAAACAAATGATAGAGTCAAGGTCTTACACCTTTTAATAAATGATAACTGAAATTGGGGTAAAAAAAAAAGAGAGAATTTTCAAAGATATCATTTCTTTCATTCCCTGCAAAATCAAAACACAAAAATAAAAAGAAAAAAGAAGAAAAGAAGAAACAAAGTCTGGATAAACTTCTGTGTTAACTTTTTATCTCATTTCACAGGAACTCTGCTTGGGCCCTCTCAGGATCTAGGCTAATTCGCCGAAGTTCTGACCATAGTGAACGTTCTCTGTCAGTAATACTATCATCCTTGTCTACACTAGCTGTATTCTCTGCTATGCGTCTCAGCAACATGTCTGAAATTCCGAACAACGAGCACTAACAGAACTCTACCCCTCCACCCGATCCAATGACTGAGCTCCGAGGGCTTGTCCAGGCCATGCTTGACCGACAGGATAATATTGAACAAACTGTGTTGGGCATAATGCGTCAAAGCGCCCAGATGCCTCCTCCTCCGGAGTCGGAAGTAGCTTCGCCTTTTCATCTTGAGCCTCTGAACAATGAGAGAGAAATTCCCACTAAACTCGAGGAAGAAGTAGTCAAGCTTAAAGAAGTCTTAAAAGGCATGACTAAGGCTGAACCATGGATGGATATTCATGGATTAACTCTTTTCCCGATGGCACGATTACCCCATGGTTTCAAAATGCCTAATCTGACAAGGTTTGATGGGACCGGTAGCCCCACCAATTTCCTGAAAATGTATGTAGGGGCAATGAGTCCCCTGGGGGAGAGGAAGAATCCTTGATGGCCCAACTATTTCAACAATATTTAGATGGTCTTTGCAGCACATTGGTTCCTCAACCTTGAAAATACAAAGAAATCCACTTGGGTTGACATAGTCAGAGAGTTCTCAAACCAATACAAGTATAATGAAGAAATTGATGTTACAAGAACGGATCTGGAGACCACTTCTCAAAACCTTAATGAGACATTTTCTTCATTCATCACTCGATGGAGAAACAAGGCTTCCAAAATGATGAGTAGGCCTAATGAGGAGGAACAGCTGCAAATGGTTGTAAAAAACCTTCTTCCTGTCTATCAGAAGCATATGGCATACCAGTACTTCTCGACTTTCAATGCTTTATTTGCTACGGGAACTTTAGTTGAGGATGCTGTGAAAAGGGGAGATCAAGAAAAATGAACCTATTGGCGGCGCTACTTATAATGCAAAATTTGGAAATAACAAAAGAGCCCCAAATAATGATTCAGCAGCTCCTAAGACAACTAATGCGATCCATGCCATTGGTGCATCGTCTGCATTCCAGTTGCGACCACAAAGGAACTTTACTCCTTTGAACATGACTTATTCCCAAGCTCTCTCCAAGTTAAAAAAGGCCAATCTCATTCAACCCTTGAATTCGCGCCCACCTCCTAAAAATCCTTACCCTAGTTATGACCCAAATCAAAATTGTGAATACCATCAAAGCCCGGGGCATAATACTGAAATTTACACGGCTCTAAAGCATCAAATTCAAAACCTTGTGGATGATGGAAAACTTTCTCTAGGATCCATCTCCAATAAACCAAATGACTCTCGGCCCTAACATCCAACAAAAACCCCCTTCCTAATCATAAACCCTCATTCGCCATTAATGCCATATCTGCTTGCCGGACGGATGCGATCCAGTTCAGTTAATCCGCAAGACAGTTTTGCAAATGTATGAAATGCCGATAGTCGTAGGTTACAAGTGCCTGGTCTATGATTATTCCACTCAAGAAAAAGTCAAAATGATGCCTTGTAAAGACCCCAGTTTCACTCTCAACAAGGATCCATTCTCTAACATGTGTGGAACTTTGGATTATGACGGTGCCTTCTTCATTTGGGACTTTGATGCTGATGAAGATGCCTCTTCGGTCTTAACAATTGTGGAGAAAAACACTGGAGGACATTCCACCACTCCAAATACATACTGGCGCCCCATTTGCCTCGATGATCTTAGTGATGAGGAGTATGTGGATATCTCTCATTTGACTAGAGCAGGCCGCCACTTTGATCCATCCCATTTGGAGGATGAAAATCCTTTGGAGGTATTGAGAATGAAGGAAAAGGGCAAAGAGCCAATGACAGAGGAAAGTAACAAGGAAGATGATGCTATCAAGCGCATGAAAGAAGTAAATGCTAATGTTTCCATCTGGAAATTGTTAATGCATTCCCAGCCTCATAGGGCAGCTATTCTAAAACATCTTAATGAAGCTTCTGTAAGCTCTTCTATAACACCTGACCAGATGATGGGGGCTCATTCATGGGGTAGATCGAACTCTCATGTTCATAGATAATGATCTCCCTGACAATATCAACCACAACAATTCATTACACATCACTATACGCTGTAATGGATGGGAGATACCTAGGGTGTTGATCGACAATGGCTCCGCAATCAATGTTTGCCCTCTGCGTGTGCTAACAAGGCTTGGGTATTCAAAAGAGGATATGGTACCATCCAACCAGGTGGTCAGAGCATATGATAATGCTAAGAGAGAAGTATTGGGTTTGATCAGCCTCCTCATTGAATGTGGTCCCGTGGCAAGGAAGGTGGAATTCATGGTCATTGACATACAAGTCGGTTTTAACTTCTTATTAGGAAGACCATGGCTGCATGAAAATAAAGCACTAGCCTCTACTCTAAATCAGAAGGTAAAGCTTCTCACTGATCAAGGTGCTGTGACTATTTCTGGTGATCCAAAAATTATGACCATCTCCAACGCCGGAAATTCGGTATTGTATCTGAACGAAGTGGAGGGCACTAGGTTGGATGGTTATACTATCCACTGTATTCCAGCAGCACCTGAAAATTCACGGATGAATGAGGTTCCAGCAGCCACACCAGATGAAAGTGATGAAGAAACGGATGCAGAAGATAGTGAGGATGACGAGGAAGAAATAGGAGTTCCGAGCATCGGCACACATTATACGTCATCTGGAGCACCGGAAGAATCCTGTGTCGGCAATCCTCGAGATGATGATAATGACTCTAAGAAGAGATCTAGGACAGATGATTTTGATCTAGACTTTAATGTAGTAGGTCCTATCCGAGAAGTTCACACCGAATCACTGATTCTCTTTCCTGGATATCAACATGAAGATCACTATCGTGAATTACCCCAATTTAGAAAATTTGATGGGAACGGTGATCCTTTTGTCCACTTAGTGGGATTTGTGAATGCCTTGCATCCATGGGGCATACCGGAGGAAGATTACCCCATCTTTGTTTGACAAGAGTTTAGAAGGACCCAGCTCTGGCGGGTACTTATTCTTCGTATTGTGTAGATAGGGCTAGTTGGGAAAATGCTAGCCAAGCCTTTGTTAATTGGGCTTTCGAGCATAAACAGACTGATGTCAAGAAGCTGAAGTTATTCACTTTGCGTCAGAGTGCCTTAGAAACCTTATCGCACTTTTGTTCAAGATGCACTCATATCCGCACACAACTTCATTTCCCTATTACTGATCGGGAATTCATGCTCATATTGCTGCGGAACCTGAACGATTTCTATTATCGTCACATGGTTATTATCATGTACACCTCCCTCAGCCACATGGAACAACATGGCTTTGACATCGATGCTCTGAAATTGCAAGAAAAACGACCACGGGAAGATCTTGAAACTCCCAATACAAATCCAAGGGTTTATGCTAAGATGGATGAACCATTGAGTATGGTGTATGATCGTCTTCGGAGGTAAGGTATACTTCAAGTTCCAGCGCACTGCTTACCCCTTCCTAGAACAGACATGAGCAAACTCTGCGCTTATTATCGTCAATTTGGGCATGAAAGTGATCGATGCCATGATCTTTACTACAAAGTTCAAAACTTGGTCGACCGAGGCATCATTAGTCCAACCCACAAAGAAGTACCTGCAAGAAAGGTGTCGTCACATCCACGACCGCAATCCCAAGTCGATATCTTTCGCAAATTGGTTGAACAAGGTAAGATTCATCCACTTCCCAGACGCCTAGGGGCAAGTCCAGTAGGGTCAGATCTTCACAGGTACTGCGAATATCATCAGTTGCATGGTCACGACACAAACCATTGTCATGCTCTCAGCCATCACATCAAGCAAATCACCAACATAACTCTTGTCTACCGCAAAGCTACTTAATTAGCTCACAGAAGAAAAAAAATCTTCGGTAAAAGTCCTGTAGGGGGTTAGCCCATATGCAAAAAAAAAAAAAATCTTCTTTCTGCTTGTTAGTATTAGAGAACTACGTGCAGCTTGAATCCCCATTATCACTTACACTTGCACTGCGAGATCACTCCACCTATGTAACACCTGGGGTACGTAGGTAGCTCAATATGAGTGCAGCTGCTTTATTAAATAAAAATTTTTAGTTCTTTCTAAAATAATGAACTACGCTGAGTCTAATTCCCAATAAAATGCACTTGGAGCAATGGGGATATGTAGGCAACCTTCGGGTTCGACTCAAATATATTAACCATTGTATTTCAGGCAATGTGATCAGAATTCAAGATGCCAGTCATCACAGGAGCAATTTCTGAATGATGAATTGACGCATCAATGGGGATACAAGCCCTAATCTCTATATTTTCTGTCTTTGTTCAAATATTAAGCAGGGAATGGAAGAATGAAAAATATGTTTTCAACCCCAAGGACAGTAAAATCATTTAAAAAGATCAAAATAAAGTCAAAAGACAAAAAAAAAATTGAATAATAAAAAGCAAAATTGCGAAGGTGGACCATTCCAGTAAAAATATGGCAAAGTTGTTTTCGAAAATTTTCTTTACTCTACAATGCATTCTGCAATATGTAGCCTTCTTTTCTTTTAATTCTTTTTCTCTACCTTTAGGTCCAAAAAGAAGAAATTTGTCCCTTCTCTAAGGATGATCAATTACCGCCAAAAAACAAACACCTCAGCCCTACCCACGAATGCGATCAAAGAGCCTGTAGGGATTGCCCTGCAACCTCTGTCCAAAGGATTTCAAATTATGATGAAGATGGGTTATAATCAAGGAGCCGAATTAGGGCGTGATTGTAGGGGAATGAAGCAACCAATCCCCGTAGTAGACATGCAGAACCGACATGGATTAGAATATGATCTGGGCGGCACTTCTCAAAACACCAAAAAACCTTCTTCTACCCTCAATGGTCGGGTTCATCCTGCAAGGAGATGCGAGCCATACTACAATTTCCGAGAACCTTGGCTTAGTAGGAAAGAACAGGAAGATTTTACCGAGATTGGAGATATTCTTCAATGAAGCTAGGAATTTGGACTTAATCAAAAGTTGGTTTGTCCGAGAGCAATACATGAAAAAAGGAAATGACTGGATGGATAGTCTGGAACATGGAGTCCTTAAGAAGATTTTTGCTTCTGAATCCTCTAGAGAAGAGGATTTTGACCCGGTGTCTTTGATGATACTTTTTGGCAAAAGCATTGAACATAAGTGGAGTATTGAAGTGTCAGGCAAAAGACGGGCCTATAGAATTTAAAATGTTTCTAGGAAACCATCCTCCACATCCATCTCATGAAAATATCTTTTCACCCCCTTCAGATGGATATCATACCGATAGCTCATCTTCCAGTCAATCTACCTTGCAGACCCAGTCAGAAGACTCTGATAGTGAGGAAATTGAATGTGAACCTTCATCTAAATACATTTGCATGTAAGATGTTATTTCTGACAGTGAATTTGATAATGATGAATCACTTGATACAACTGAAACATACATAAAACCCATGGTAGAATCCATTGTAAATAATATTGGTACAGAAAATGCTGTAAAAGAAGTCAAAATAGGATCATCCCTCTCCTCAACTGAACAATCTATGTTTATTGCATTATTAAAAGAGTATGTAGATGTGTTCGCATAGTCTTATGCTGATATGCCTGGTGTTAATAGAGAAATTGCAGAACATCGCATTCATTTACATCCCGAAAGCAAGCCTAGCGGCAAAAGCTCCGCCGAATGAAGCCGAGGTTAGTCCGAAAGTGAAAGAAGAAATCCGAGAAAGCAGTTTGATGCCAAATTCATCCAAGGTCGTAAAACATCTAAGTTGGCTCGCCAATATAGTGGTTGTACCCAAAAAGGATGGGAGAGTTCGGGTATGCATTGATTTTCGAGATTTGAATGTTGCGTCACCAAAAGATTGCTTTCCTCTACCCCACATCGATGTTCTTGTTGATAGTACGGCTGGTCATGCAATGTTTTCCTTCATGGATGGATTCTCAGGGTATAATCAAATACTCATGGCTCAAGAAGACATGACAAAGACATCTTTCATCACTCCATGGGGCACTTTTTGCTACCGAGTTATGCCTTTTGGTCTCAAGAATGCCGGAGCCACATATCAAAGGGCTGCAACCACTATCCTTCATGACCTCATCCACGACATTATGGAGGTTTATGTAGATGACATGATTGTGAAAAGTGAAGATCGTGAGGGGCATATTCCTACATTAAGGTCCTTCTTTGAAAGAATCAGGAAATACAATTTAAGGTTGAACCCTCAAAAATGTGTGTTTGGCGTCACTTCGGGGAAGTTGTTGGGATTCATTGTCAGTCAACACGACATCAAAGTGGACTCTGAAAAGGTGAAGACTATTCAGGAATTACCTCCTCCAAAAATAGAATAAGAAGTAAGAGGATTTCTCGGCAGAATTCAATATATCAGCAGGTTCATCTCACAACTCACTATGAGATGTGAACCTATATTTAAGCTGCTCAGAAAAGGGGTATCCCATGAGTGGAATGAAGAATGTCACGAAGCTTTTAATTCTATGAAAGAATACCTTTCAAATCCACCTGTTCTAATACCACCTAGACCAGGAGAACCTCTGATTCTGTACCTCACTATCACAGAAACGGCTATGGGAGCTATCTTAGCCCAATATCAAGAGGGAACAAAGAAAGAGGTTGCCATATACTATCTCAGTAAGAAATTCCTTGAGTATGAGACAAGATATACTCCTTTGGAAAAAGCATGTGTTTCCCTGGTCTATGCCACGAAGAAGTTGAGGCATCACCTTCAAGCTCATACTACCTATCTGATCTCAAGACTAGATCCAATCAAGTATCTATTTGAAAAACCCATTCTTAGTGAAAGATTAGCAAGATGGCATGCTATGCTTTCTGAGTTTGATATTCAATGTGTCAGCCATAAATCTGTAAAAGGACGAGCCATATCTGAAGCCCTAGCAGAAGGACCAATGTCAGGAGATGAGTATGACAATGCATTCCCTTATGAGTACTTATGCTTCGTTGACAATCCATAATGGTGCATGTACTTTGATGGAGCTTCTAATAGGAGAGGTAATGGAGCAGGTGTTTTATCAGTAGATCCTGATGGAGTCCATATTCCATTTGCTGTCAAGCTGGATTTCCCAACAACAAACAATACAACCGAGTATGAAGCCTGCATATATGGAGTAAAAGCCGCCTTGGTAGCAGGGGCAAGACATCTCACTGTGTATGGAGGTTCTAATCTCATCATATCTCAAACATTAAGAATTTGGAGGGTTAGAGATGAGAGACTTCAGCTCTACACGGAGTACCTTCAAGAATTGATCCCTTATTTTGATGATATCAGCTTCAAGCATCTTCCTCGAGAACAAAATAGTTTCACTGATGCTTTAGCCAATCTCGCTGTTAATTTAGCATGGGAAAATGGTACAAAGATCCAGCCAGTTTTAATTGAAGAAAGGAAGGGACCTACAGTGACGGTAGCATAAATTGTCTCCACACTGGCTCAACAAGATGATGATGATGATGATGTCTGGTACAAGGATATCAAGAATTTTCTGGAAACAATGCAATATCCAGAGGGAAGTGGCAAGAAGGACCGCATAGCTATCAGAAGGCTATCTGCTAATTTTCTCATACTAAAAGGCAGACTGTATCACAAAGGGTTTGATGGTACTCTGCAACTCTGCGTAAATGACAGCGAAAAGCAAGTCATCATGGAAGAAGTTCATGGAGGGGAATGAGGACCCCATATGAATGGAAGAATGCTGGCTTGTAAAATTTTGCGAGCAGGTTTCTATTGGAGCATTCTAGAAGGCGATTGCATCAGCTTTGTCCGCGCTTGCAAGCAATGTCAAATATTTGCTAACCTCAATCATATGCCACCTGTGTCACTACATAATATGACTTCTCCTTGGCTGTTTTCAAGTTGGGGCATAGACATAATCGGACAAATTCATCCAAAGGCTTCAAATGGGCATCAGTATATTCTTGTAGCAATTGATTACTTTTCGAAGTGGGTTGAAGCTGCATCATTTTCAAAGCTAGGGGCAAAGCAAGTCTTGAAATTTGTGATTAACAACATTATCTGTCAGTATGGCATACCTTTTGAAATCATCTCTGATAATGGATCACAATTTGAGGGTCATCTGAAGACAACTCTCACAAAATATGCAATCAAGCATCATCAGTCCTCACCTTATCGTCCCCAAACAAATGGAGCGGTAGAAGCAGCCAATACGACAATCAAAACTATTGTTGCCAAGATGACTGAAAAGACTAGGGAATGACATGACAAACTACCATATGCCCTTTGGGGATATAGGATATTAATTAGGACTCCAACAGGAACAACCCCGTATTCTTTGGTTTATGGGATGGAGCCAATCCTACCAGTTGAGGTGGAGATACAATCTCTCAGGGTCATAGCAGAAAGTGAAATCTCGGAAGACCAGTGGCACAAAACTCGTTATGATGAGCTTGCATTCGCAGATGAGCGCCGACTACAAGCATTGCATAACATACAACTCTATCAACGGAGAATTGCTCGTGCATTTAACAAAAGGGTTCGAGATAGAGACATTCAAGAAGGTGATCAAGTCTTAAAGGAGAATAGAGCTCCGTTGCATGATCCTCGAGGAAAATTCAAGCCTAACTGGTCTGGACCATTCCTGGTCAAGCATGTCACCACGGCTGGAGCAGTGAAGCTAATGGATTTTGATGGAAATGAGTTCACCCATTTCACTAATCTTGATCAGTTGAAGAAATATTACGCTTAGGCATCAAAGTAATTGTAATCGTCATGATCAAGTAACCAAGCAGTTTGTGGGTTTTGTATCCTATCTGGTTATTCTTAATAAACATGCCATGAGTTTCTAGATGTTCATATGATATATGCAAAAAAAAACAAGGAAGAAAAAAAAACAAAACAAAGAGACAAAAAAAAGAGAAGAAAAGAAGAAAAAACGAAAAAAAAAACGAAAAAAAAGAGAAAAAAAACGGAAAAAGAAAAAGAAGAAAACGGAAAAGAGGAAAAAAGGAAAAAGGAAAAATGAAAAAAATATTTCTTTGGTTGTTAAGGTTTATATGTTATGCTTTTATGTGTCATATGATTAGTTAATTATGATTTGCATGTCATATTTAATGTTAAAGTGTGCACGTGTTTAGAATTGTGTTCACATTGAATTTCTCACAAACAGATCTTTTATTCATCCCAACTGGGGTACTTCATCTCATACATAAAAGACATAAAGCCTTCATTTCCTACAAACTAAATAATAAAAAATAAAAAAACAACATTCATGACAATTCCCTCAAACCCTTCTCCTCTTCATGGCAGGCCCGTCTGAATCTTTGTCTTGACCAATATCCGCTAGAAGCCATTGAAGGTAATTTTCATCAATCAGTGGAAAGGATGGTTCCGGTAGCGCTGATATAATTTTACCCCCCTGCCATATGGTAGGCATTCTCTGAATACCACTCATATCAGCCTCATAAGTGGTACAAGATGGAAGAACCTGGAGGGCAAGAATGTGCTCTTGCTTCCAACCAATTTGCCTTGGACATCTCCATGGAAGGTAGAAAGTGACTTGGCAAAGCCCGAGTAATTGTACACCTCTGCGACCAGAATTGCAATATACAATTGCACTAATGCCAAGGTGGCTTGTGACCCACTTTATGTCTTGATGTAAAAAAAATCCTCCCACCCACCATTTTTGCTAAGTTGATAGATGAAAGGAAGAAGACCTCTCTCCCGGACATGACTAGTTTTGTAAGTAAGACTCTTGTGGGGTTTCATGAGAGAAATTTTTTCTAATAGCCATAAATAAAGGGCTAATGGACATCCCTTCACAAAGCTTTGAGGGTTTCTTTTGAGTTCATCTAAGCCAAGGAACATTTCCCCCAAAATAAGTGGTCTAAGACGACCCCCGCTAACAATTTGAGGAATAAGTGAAAGACACCGAACATGGCATGTGTTTAAAGACCATTTAGTGAGGGTACTTCCCAAAATCATAAGAATGCAAGCATTTTCTCTAGCAATCCTATAGTTGGCATTGTTAGAGAATGGCCAAGTGCCAAATTGGAAAGTCAATAATAAGTTGACAAGATATACCTCACCATATTGTAGGTAGTTTCCATGAAGATTTTCGGGGAGATGTAAAATCGTTGATAAATCTCCCGAGATCCTGGTAGGAGATCTAGGTGTGATAACTGGACCATTGGATGGTAAGCCTAGCAAACTTTCGACCTCTTCAACAAGAGGCACAATCTCCCGGTCTCCAAAGCGGAAGACATGGCGAATTTCATCCCAAAATTTGGAAGCAACATGAATCATGTCGTAACAAATAGAAAGTGAAAGCAAAGGCAAAAGCACCTTAGTGAAGCGGGAAGAGGAAAAGGATTGCCTTGGTTGCTCCAAGTTTCTTGTAATCCCCGAGAGTTGTTTTTCTCCCGACTCCGCATTTCATTAGCTCTTCATAAGTAAGAACCCTTTTTGTGAAAGGCAAATTTAGAGAAAAGATTGGAGTAGTGGAAGTGGTGCATTTGGAAATGAAGAACCATGCCCCTTTTATAGATGGAAAAAGATGATCATCCATGATTTATGCCATGGATAATGAATTTGAGTATTGTCCATAGGATAATAAGGAGCATCCTTCACCATGGCTAATGACCAAGCATTTGTGGTAGGGCAATTTTTGCTAAAGCCGAACATAAAAAAAATCGTGTCAATGACGAATCAAGAACGTTGATACAATCCCTTTTCCTAATGATCATCCAAAATAATGACCTTGATCAATCTATTTTATATAGTGATCATCATTTTCTAATAAAGCGAATAAGCATTATGCATGAAAAATTTTCTGAAAGATTTCGGAAAAACAGATTAATTTTTTTGCCACATGATGATTTGGTCCACCATAGTTTATCTAGAGGGTAATAACCTTTGGTCAACCCATTAAGGTGACATGACTTAACAATGCATCTCTCTAAGGTGACATGACCTGACAATGACCTAATTTAAGGTGACATGATAATACATGGAGTCATAAAAAGTAAGTAATGGTGACTTGACAGTTTGCTTGTCATCAAGGCCATGAAAAACTGTAAAAACTGGAGTCGACATGTTAATTGTTGGAATTTCTCACATTAACAAAAGATAAATTCATAAGACTAAAAGAAAAAAAGACGACAATAAAGTCGCATTTTCAATTTTAGAGATTAAATGGGATTTTCTATCTAAGACGACAATAAAGTCGCATTTTCAAAATTTAGAAAATTAATTGGGATTTTCTATTTAAGACGACGTTAAAGTCGCATTTTCAAAATTTAAGAAAATTAATTGGGATTTTCTATCTAAGACGACAATAAAGTCGCATTTTTAATTTTAGAAAATTAATTGGGACTTTCTATCTAAGACGTCAATAAAGTCGCATTTTCAACTTTAGAGAATTAATTGGGATTTTCTATCTAAGACGACAATAAAGTCGCATTTTCAATTTTAGAAAATTAATTGGGATTTTCTATCTAAGACGACAATAAAGTCGCATTTTCAATTTTAGAAAATTAATTGGGATTTTCTATTTAAGACAATGTCAAAGTCGCATCTCCTATTTTAGAAAATTAACTAGGATTTTCAACTTAAAGCGGCAACAGAAGTCGCAAGTCATGTTTTCAAGATAGCACTGATGATAACTATTTTCTATGAAGAATATGTTATCTCAAAAGAAATTTTCTGTCAAAATTTTGTGTCTTTTCAAACATTGGCCATCATCTTCTCCGAAATTCGACCAATGTGGGGCATTCTGTAGACACCAAATTTTGAAACCCTTTTTTCGGATAAATAAAAGTTTTGATAAATAAAAATAATAAAAATCGTGGAGCACGCGCCCCGGAGCGCGAGTTTCATTTCGTCGCACGATTTTCCATTTTTGCGTATTGTTGGCGTGTTTTTATTTCGCCTACGCAGTGTGAGCGCGTATTAGATTTGACTACCCCAATGTAAAGGTTTTATTGAAAATTGTTATGAAAGAAGTCGCCAACAATTCTTTTTAGGAAGAATCATAAACCTAATTGGATATAGGAAAATCATAGCGATAAATTATCCAATGTAGATTTCCCCGTCATGACTCCATAGATGGTCAAAGTGAACCAAAGATTGAGTTCGGGGGTGAGGGTATGAATATAGTCATAATGAACCACTTTCGCCCAAAGTTGCCCTCTACTAAATATCGATTCATTTGCAGACTTTATGCCAAAGAATAATCAAATAATGTTTTAAACACCCTAAAAATAATTAGTCTAGGTTGGTTCAGGAAACACATAAAAAAGACTAATTTTTAGTGACATGTTATTAGGCAATCAAATTACAGGGAACCTAGCAAGTTGTCCAAATTAATCTGATTAATATTAGAACAGTTCTTTAGGTCTTTGATTAGTAAAAATAACATGTGGGGTGATAAAAGCAATAAAGCAAGGACAATCATATAATTTGCATAGAATGATCAGGCAGACTTATAATATACAAAGGCATGAATAATAATGAAATAAAATAAAAGAAAGTATAGAAAAAGGGTTAGAATATACAATATAGTGATTTTATACCAAAGATCTACATCATGAAACAAATGATTAGTAACTTGAATATAAAAATAATTGATTCAAGGATCCTTAGGTATTATACCTATGCGGCTTAGATTGAGGAGCGCAACGATCTTTAGGCGGAGCAATCGTGGAACCAAGAATGCAGTGTGAAAGTATTGATTGATTGAAAGTATTCGAGTGTTTGAAGTATTTGAGTGTTTTCGAAGTATTTCGGAGTAGTCGAGAGAATTTATGTGCGTGAAATCATAATATGAAAAGCCGTCCGTAATTCGGGAAAATACGGGTATTTATAGGAAAAAGCAGACTTGTATATATGTATATATGTGTATATGTTTATGTATATATGTATATATGTATATATGTATATATATATGTATATATGTTTATATATCTATATATATATATATGTATATATATATATATATATATGTATGTATATATATATGTATATATATATGTATGTATATATATATATATATATATATATATGTATGTATATATATATATATACATATATATATATATATGTATGTATATATATATATATATATATATGTATGTATATATATATATATATATATATATATATATATATATATATATGTATATATATGTATGTATATATATATATATATATATGTATGTATATATATATATGTATATATATATATATATGTATATATATATATATATATATATATATATATATATATATATATATATATATAAATATGTATGTATGTATATATGTTTTTATTGTAAATTCGATTTATTTGAGATGGAAATTTCTTATACAAACTAGGTCAGTACTTAGGGTTAATCTCCCCTTCCCCTGTCCTGGGTTATTTCCTGGTATTAGAGCCAAGTTCTGAGTGCTCTAAGGTTACTCGTAGCCATTGTTATTGAACAACCACTGCTATAGTCGTTGTTGTTTGGGTTTGGTCAGCTGTTTGGTCAGCCTGGGTTTGGTCAGCCTGTAAAGCCGTTGGTAAGCCGTGGTGTAGGTGTTCCAGGTGTGGTGGTCCCTCAGGTGGTCCCAGTGGTCCCTCAAGCTATAACTATTGTTGTAGTGTTTATCAGTAAACATGGTGAAAGGTAAAATTAGTAGCATTTTTTCAAAGGTTTTTGATAACAGTAAGAATCCAGTCCAGAAGAAGCAGATTACCCAAAAGGATGATCTATTTGTTTGGGAAATGCCAATTCTAACCTCTCTGACAGAGTTCAAGGATAAACAACCAGGTGGTAGCATTCTTATTCGATTTAATTCAAGTAAGGAGTTTCCATCTTCTTTTAATTATAATTTTCAAGGTACAAGATCTTTTTGTTTCTTTGAAAAACTAAGTACTTTTCCAAACTCAGATTTCATTCCAGAAATAGCTCATGTAAATAATTTTTCATCACCAACTAAGTCTGAAATGAAAACTCAAAATTTCTCCAGTTTAAATGTTATTACCAAAGGTGGTTTTCAAATTAATAAACCTATGCTTTCCAATGATTTTGAATCTCCAGAACATCGTGAAAAGCGACTCTGGTTTTTCTCCAATTTTGATAAACCTGCTACAGAGTTTATCCGTGAAAAATACTATTCCAAATTAATTGAGTTATCTGCTAATATTCCATTTTTCACATGGCTTCCAATTTACTTAAGTAATATAAAAATCCCTTATCCATTTTCCGATTTATGTGTTAAGTCCAATATTGCTCAAAAATGGATTCTAAAAAATGGTGAATTAGTTTCCTCTATTCATCCTCCATTAACAGGTTTACGAGTTCCTTCTGAGGAAGGAAGAACTTGTGAAGCTGCTCCATATAAAGTAGGAAGAGATGCTGATGATAAATCAGGTCCTACTTTAGGAGACATTAAAAAGGTTTATGAACAAAATAATTTTTCCAATACAATTTTGCATACTATTTCCAAACAAGTTGATCACATCTTCAACCAAATTAATTCTTTATCTCCAAAAAATTATGACTCTGAATCTTCTAAAGAATCTTCCAAAGAAATTGATGATTTATCCAAAAAATTGAATGGAATTTCTATTAATGAAAACCGTTCATCTACTTTTCCAAATGAGATTTCTAGGCCACTTATCCATGTTCCAACAAATTTATCAAAAGGATTTGGGCTTACTAATAAATCAATTTTGAAGAAAATCTCAGACAAGTTAGACAAGAATGTCACATGTCTAGACAAAGATAAAAAGGCAAAAGAACTTGCAAAAAACTTTTCTTCAGATGATGAATTTCCATCTCAAATAAATCGAATTTACAATAAAAACTGGAATAATATATAATCCAATGCGAAATTATTATTCTAGACCTACTCCTCCAGACCTCCAATTTGAAGAACGAGGAACTTATGGTCCTCAAAATGTTTATTCTGGTGACCAATTATATGATTGGAATATAGATGGTAGATCAGAATTTGAGATTACTAAAGTTTTACATGAAATGTGCATTGCTGCTAATGCATACTCTTCCAATGGTTTTACAAATGCACAAATTGCTTCTACTATCGCCGATGGATTTTCCGACCAATTGAAAAATTGGTGGGACAATACTTTTACACCAGAACAACAACAAAACATTTATCTTCATGAAAATGTCAAGAAAGAACAAGACGGGTTTATCCTTCTTGTCCGAACTATTAGTCTCCATTTTCTTGGCTCTTCTATATATTATTTAAATTCCAATGCTTTGATTTTATCCAATCTTCGATGTCCAACTTTAAATGATTACAGATGGTATAAAGATACCTTTTTATCCAATATTCTTCGCGAAGCGATGCTCAACAATCGTTTTGGAAAGAAAAATTTATTTCAGGACTTCCAAATTTATTTGCTCAAAGAATTTTCCAAAAATTAAAAGAAGCAACAAATCAAAAAACAATTGCTTATGACGATTTAACATATGGACAATTGTTTGCCTTTATTAAGAGAGAAGGATTATCTCTTTGCAATGAGCTCAAAATACAAACTAAGTATGGTAATGAAAAAGCTCAGCAAAGGAGAGAACTTGGATCCTTCTGTGAAGCCTTTGGCTTTGAAAAATCCAAGCTCCTTCCATCGTGCGAAAACAACAGTTCAAACAAATTCACAATTTTCGCCAAAAAAGAACTCCATCTTCCAATACGTTTTATCAAAAGAAAACATTTCCAAAAGAATTTCCAAAAAAGGATTTCCAAAAGATTATTTGCTATAAATGTGGCAAACCTGGCCATAAAGCACATAATTGCCATTTCAAAATAAGATTAATGAAATTTTTCAAGATGATCCAGCTTTACGAGATAAACTTCTCACTATCTTCCAATTAAATCAGGATGAGCCAGAAGCATCTGATCATTCTGATTCTGATCATGTTATTTATCAGCTCGACTATAATCAGGATTCTGATGAATTCAATTCTGATCATTCTCTCCAGTTTTGTTCCAAAGGACTTTGTGTTATTTCCAAAAAGGACAAAGAAAAGGAATTACTTCTTGATATTATTGAAAAAATTCCAAATAAAAATCTCCAAAAACAGTATCTTGAACAATTACGAGAAATTGTTTTGAAATCTTCTCCTATTGAAGAAAAGAAAAAACCAGTTTCTTTTAGTCTTCAAAAAATACTTGATGAATCTCCATTCCATCAACCATTTGTTTCTCCAGTTAATACTTATGATCTTCAAAAGGACGTGATTCAAATAAAATCTCATATTCAAGATCTTGAGCAAAATGTTTTGAACCTTCAAACAAAAAATTTAGAACTTGACGCAAAAATTACTTTACTCCAAAATTTTGACATAGGAGAAACTTCAGAACGTTCTCCTATACCAACTAATCCTGTTCAAATTTCAGATACTTCAATTGATAGTGAAAAATTTCTTCAAATTATTCACCGATTTCATTTTCAAAAATGGTTTTGTCCAATTACATTAGTTATTGATGATGACTTCCAAATTAATGACGTTGCATTATTTGATAGTGGCGCTGATCTTAATTGCATTAAGGAAGACCTAATTCCTCCAGAATATTATGAACATGCTACTGAACATTTGACTATTGCTAATGGTCAAAAACTCCATATTAATTACAAACTTTCTAAGGCATCCATTTTTAATAATGATTATTATTTCCAAACTCCATTTACTCTTGTCAAGAATCTTAATTATAATATTATTCTTGGCACTCCATTTCTCACTCAAATGTATCCATATTCTGTCAATGAAGTCGGTATTCATGCTGTCATAGATAATAAACCAATTTCTTTTAAATTTTCTGCCAAGTTGCAACACTCTGATGTCCATAATCTCCAAACTAACTCTATTTATAAACAGATTAATATGATTTCTGCAGGGATGAACAGAATGCAAAATTCCAAGGATCATACCTCCAGGCAACAGAAAGAAAAAGGTAATTCATCCTACAGACAACGTTCCTCTTTCTATAAACCAATCCTCCAATTTATTAAATTACCCTCCAAATTCCTATGCTCGAACACTATCAGCAACAGCTCCTCCAATTACCCAT